>JAMPIV010002611.1:0-152880 GCA_024509875.1 Oreohelix idahoensis | reverse complement strand
TATACTTATTATGTTCGCAAATATCTGGTAATCAAAGTATTTCCTTTTTAAGTGCTTAAGGAGAAGTCATTTTTGAGTTACTTCCCTTGAAAGCAGTTCCGTCATCTTCGATCGGACTCCGCGGACGAGTCTAGGCCTACTGCGATTTATTCTTTGGCTGGGTAGGAATAGATTGTTCTTGCTTCAGTATATCTATGGCCTGAATTTATACGTAGTGTTTGTATGAGTAGGACGAGTCTGTCTTATATATGGATATCTTTACATTTCTAAGTCGAACTATGTTGGTTGTGGCTAGAAAAGGTCAAAGGCTATGCAGCGGAAGTATCGCTAGCAAGGGGTGTGATTCATGGCTGCCATCCTGTCTGGATGCAGAATTTTGTTGTAGCCGGCCTATCGCCGAAAAAGTGATCTATATGTGGATGGGGAAAAGTGATAGTCATTTAGACATGTTGTATGTACTTTACCCCAGTGTTTATTCTCTTTTGTCAAGGAATGGCAAAGTTATATTTCGCATAGAAAGGTAAAACCACAATTTATTATGAACTTGGGCTTCGCCATCGTTGTTGATAAACAGATGCACAGTGGTACTTTTGAAAAGAATATTTATTCAAAGGAAGACGACATTCCTATGTATCAGCACTAGATTATATGATATTATTCAATTACTTCTATGATAGAAGTCATGAAGAAATGAGGACATTTAACGAATGACCAATTTTGGTCTGGGTCCTATAGTGAGTGAAACTCACGAGAGAAGAACAGCCATGTTGAAATTCATATACTTTGTATTTATCGAGTGAGAAAAAGGGATGCCTGTACTATCGCTCGATGAACCAAGAGATCACTGCTACATGTGAGAACCCATGTCTGGGATTCCTATATCTTTATGGAAAATATATATATTGAACTTTACGTGAAGGGATATTCACTAGACGAGGTTAGGTCTAGGAGCCTTCCTATATATTGGTTATGGTCTGACGTGCCCAGTCAGTAAAGCCAGATGATTTACATGATGGAACTCTGAATGCTTATTTACGAATGCTCCATTATGATATTTGCCAAGCGTGAATGCTAACTTAAGATGATATTCCTGTGATCAACATTATGCTGTCTATGTCGACATTTGTTCCTGTAACCATACACGTACTGTCCAAGTGTGCGTCCCATTAAATGTTATAAAAAGACCACCGTAGTTCCAGTACTTCTTGAATTCGAACAGTGTGAGTATGAGTGATGTACTATCAACCTGTCAACTCTATCGAATCATTCTACCATTCGCGTTCTGACATTCACATACACACTCATTGTTTACACTCACATTCTTGTCGGAGCCTCATCACGTTCCAGGACAAGATGACCTGTATGACCAAAACTGTGCTGGGTTTAATGAGTTGACAATCGTTACACTTTACTACACCAGTCCCAACATCTACATTTATCAACTGGTGGACATTCACGTCATTTAACAAATAAAGCGTGATTCAGCAACTAGTAGCCAGTATGAGTAAACAACTAAACAGAGTTTAACATGAAGTTTTTGCAAAAATGAGCAGAAGTGATCAGGAAAATTATGACATGCTAAAGCAGGCTCTTTTGTTAAGATATGAAAAGAATGCAGAATTTTATAGGAAAAAATTTAGGAATGCTAAACTACTGTCAGGTGAAACCTATCACCAGTTCTCTGCACGAATAGAGACATACTTGGAGAAATGGACTTCTCTGGGGAAAACCCAAGATCTTAAGGAAATGGTCCTTATAGAGCAATTAAGAGAGTCCATGGCTCCAGACCTGAGAAAGTTTCTCATGGAACAAGGTGCAGAGAGGCTGGGTGAGTTGCTAAATGTTGCTGAAAGGTATCAAGCAGCTCAAGCAGAGGTAACAGGTAATAAAAAGAAACAAGTGGATAACTTTAGGGCACCACAGAACTTTAATAAATTTGATCCTAGGGATCAAAAACAAAGGTAAGCACCAGTTTGATAGGCCACGGTATGAAAATAAAAAATAAATTCCCACAATTCGATGAAAGGAAATATGATGAAAGAAAATCTTTCAACCAAGGAAAAAGGTGGTGTAAGAATTGTCAGATGGACAATCATGACACTGACCGTTGCAGAAGGAAACCTGTGTATATGGCAACCCTTCAGGTCAGGTCGACCTCAAGACAGGAGGAGGATATTATGTTAGATACCACTCCAGATGAGATGAGGAAGGCACAGGCTGGGGATAAAACACTCAAGCCTTGTTTCAGAAAATTGTCAACTTGTCATACAACTCCAGGCAAGGGAGATTTTTTACATGAAAAACAAGTTGATGTATAGGAAGACTGGAGCTAGATCCAAAGGTCAAGGACAGCTGGTACTTCCTAAAAGATATAGGGCAGACTTAATAAGGAGCCTACATGTGAAACCAGATGGGGACCATGAGAAGATAGGTACCATCATTCAAAAGGTGGCTCACAATTATTATTGGCCCAAAGCAAGATGGGACATTGAGAATTTTGTAGAAAGGTGTAGCATAGCACATGAGGGAACACCCACAAGTGGGAACATTGATCAGGACCTGGACACGCCACGGGGCAAAATTAGGCCTGATAATAAAAAGAAAAATAGATTTGATAAAGTGGACCAAATGGAATGGGAAGCCCCTTTTCACGGACAAGCTTCACTTAACTGTTTTACAATGGCCACTATGCGGAGAGTGCAAACAGATGTCTTACCCCAGGATAAGCCGAAAATCCCTCAATCGGACTTAAACAAACTGGAGGAAGAAGATGTAGAGAGGAAATCTCTCATCAAGAATTTTAAGTGGGGAGAAAGCCCCAGGAAAAGAATTGGTAGCGGTCGTTTTATGCATGATAATTCTGGGAAGAAAAAATCATCACTATAGAGCTTCGAGTGGAAGAGACCATACCGGTGCATGGACAAATAGGTCCACAAAATTAAAGGTCCATATGTAGCTTTGTTAAGAACGTGGACTGATGAAAAGGCAGAGGAAAACATTACATCTTCATACCAATATGTGAATGAGCTGACCACTCGTTTAAAAACTGGCTGGAAACTTGCCAATGAAAATTTGAAACAAGCCAGGAAGAAACATGCTGCCTATTATAACAGGAAGGCGAAAGACAGAAATTTGGCTGTGGGAGAGAAAGTACTGCTTCTTTTGCCCGGGAGTCAGAATAAGTTACAAATTGGATGGCAGGGTCCATATACAGTTTTAGAGAAGGTGTCTAGAACAAATTATAAGATAGATAAGAAGGGGAAAGAAAAAATCTATCATGTGAATCTCCTGAAGAAATATTTGGAAAGAGAACATCAGGAAGAGACACACTTGTTGACCTTGTCCATCGCCATGGAGATGAAAAAAGGAACCACTTTCATCATTTGAATATCCATTACACCCCTGTGAGACAGCAGCACAGGTGAAAATCAGTACACATTTAACGAAAACTCAGAAAGAGAGAGTGCAACAGGTTCTAAATAATCATGCAGAGGTGTTAACAGACCGACCAGGGCATACAAACCCATTGGAATATGATATGAAACTGATAGACCCCACACCTGTCTGTATGAAACCCTATTCGATTCCGTTTGCTAAGGAGAAAGCTTTGAAGGAAGAGATAGACTATCTATTGAAGGAAGGAATTATTTCACACAGTGAATCTTCGTATAGTTCCGGTGTTGTACTCTTAAGGAAGCCCTCTGGAGAACATAGACTCTGTATAGATTACAGGAGACTGAATGCTATTACAGAAGGACAGGTGGATCCATTGCCGGATACAAATCAGCTGTTTGCCAGACTAAATAAAGCTAAATATTTCTCAAAAGTGGATCTGAGTAAAGGATACTATCAGATTCCAGTAAAGCCTGAGGTTAGACCATACCTAGCTTTTAGTACCTCAGAAGGACACTATGAGTTTAATAGATTGCCATTTGGATTGAAGAATGCGCCTAGTGTCTTCTCTAGAATGATGAGAAAATTATTGGACCCTCTGAATAATCCATGTATAACAAATTTCATGGATGATATCCTTATAGCAACAGAAACATTTGAGGAACACATTGACTCTCTGAACATGCTGTTTAATCGACTTAGGGAAGCAAATTTAACAGCCCGACCAACCAAATGTTGCGTTGGATGTAAAGAATTGGAATTTTTGGGACACACAGTTTATCAGGGAAACATGACCCCTGACCCAAAGAATTTAGAGAAACTACAGAAAGCCCCGAGACCACAAACCAAGAAGGACGTGAGATCCTTTGTCTCATTATGTGGTTTCTACCAGAAGTATATCAAAAACTTTAATTCCATATGTGCACCGTTAACTGATTTGACACGTAAAGGACATCCAGATCGCATTACATGGACACCACAATGTGAAATGGCTTACCAAGAATTGAAGGAAAAGCTCACAAGTAAACCTATTTTGAAATTACCTGACTTAAGTCAAGAATTCATAGTAAGGACGGATGCCAGTAATATTGGGTTAGGTGCAACTCTACTACAGAAATCAGATGCATTGGATGGGGAATTAAGCCCAGTGGCATATGCTAGCAGAAAGTTGAATAAAGCTGAAATCAACTACTCAACTAGCGAAAAAGAATGTCTTGCAGTAATATGGGCAATAAAGAAATTCAATATTTATCTGTATGGGAAGGCATTTAAGTTGCAAACGGACCACAAACCTTTATCGTTTCTAGCACAGGCTAGGCATGAGAACTCTAGGTTACTCCGATGGTCTTTACTTTTGGCTCCATATAATTTTAGCATTGAGTATATATCTGGAAAAACAAATTTGGGAGCGGATTTTTTAAGCCGCCATCCGTGTGATGAGAATCACCCTAAACCCCAGAAATAATAATAAATTTCTCTATGTGTATATAGAATAAAGGACTGACATATAATGTCTGTTTTAAGAGGGGAGATGTCGTGGAATATTCTAATCCACATATATAAATCATCAGGTAAATATAAAGCCTAACAAATACATTTAATAAATAAAAGAGCAATGGTAAAAGAACAGTGCTGTCACAATGACAGTACTCGAAATCCCCCTTGTTTTCTGCTTCGTCTGCAAATTGTAACGCTTTCACGTTGATAGTAAAAGCCTACTGTATTATTACCCGCTTTCTTCAATGAAACGTGTACTAAAAAAAAACTTGAGATACGCAAGCTGATCAATGACCTAAATTTAATATTATTTCATTCATTCCATTTTATACACGGCGTAACTAAAAAGACAGATAAAGCAGGAGAGAGAGAGAGGGGCGAATGAAAGCAGGACACATGCAACACTAAACACGCGTCGCGCGATACACAATTGCTGCCATCACGCGTGTAAGGCCACATGCACTAACTTTTTTTTTCAGACGGACAGTGATAAAAAACACTAACCTTCCCAGAGTTAGGTTTTAAAAAAAACCTGGAAAACGCTTATTAGAAAAGATGACATTAGATGGGTTTACGTTTGAAAACATTACAGTACCCAGACAGCACATCTTCGAAACAGGAGGTAGAAGAAATTGCATATTTTGAACGCAGCCACTTAGCTCTTTTAAATTTGTATATTTGGGTTCCTTAGGGCTTGCTGACAAAGAATATGTAAAACGTTACGCAAATAGTCTAGGAATTACCAAATTATAACCAAAATAAAATAGTGGGGGTGCCTGACAGCATGAAATCATTTCTGCTCATAAAATTTTTTTATAACGTGTTTGAAAAAAACCTTACGTTACGGAAATAGCCTACCATGTTAACTCCAAATTGATTGGAGCGCAACAAATATAAGACTAAACACGATTGGTCGGGCTATAAATACTATCTTGTGTTGTTATGGGAAACGAATAGAAGGGGTACTTTTTTGAAAAGATGTGTAGACGTGGTTTCATTGGGTAGAGCTGCGAATATACTCGATTCAGAGCGTCTGTTCATTGCCACATCTTGTAATAAACCTACTAAGAAGCAGTGCGTTGAGCACCAGTGTATATTTTTATAAAATAAAGCCTGGGACATCGGCAGATCGGAGTTGTGCTATATTCATTGCCAGTCAACGAAACTGTTTATTATTCTATGAATTGTGGTAAGCTTGAAATATTCAATATCTTTTAATGAAAATTGAATGTAAATTGATAATTTATGTCTGTATATATATGTAGTTCAGTAGCAAACATGATGTAAAGCCTATAATGCTCCAGCCTGAACAGAAGGTGTCGGAGGAAAGTAAAACTGCATGGAATGGCCAAACAGTACACTGACACCTAGATGATTGACTAGACAGAAATAATGCTGGAATTGCAGAGGCGTAGTAACCATTAGGGAGGGAAATACTGGTATAAAGTATTTCAGATGAAGCTGACAGTTGGCCTAACGCTCTGAACTCAATGTTTGTGATGTATTGTGCTCAGTGTAGAAAGAGAGTATAAATTAGTTATGACGTAGAAGGTACATCCTTCTTGTTTTCAGGGACCGTGGTCTTAAAGTTATTGAGCAGCACCTGGTCAGAGCTTTGCTGAAGCCAGAGGTGGACAGCATACTCCTTGGTCCATATAGCAACCAGTGGGGTGGCTCCAGAACTCATTAAAGTAATCGAGCAGAGGAGGCCTTTTTCTGCAGTCATCACGCAAGATAAGAGAGTGTGGCCATGGAGCTCAACATTATGTACCCCATCTTAAAAATGACATTGTAAAAATAACATTAAGAGGGGAAATTAATTGTTTTATATCAGGAACTGAGAACATCTCCAATACTAGTTCCAATAAAGACAAACTATTGAAGTCATGATGACAAATACCAACAGAGCTTGAACAAAACAAAACCAGTATTACCTCATATTACTACTACACAACTGACACACATAGGATACTATTAAAAATATATGTCACTACAAGATTCATATTAATAAATTCTGTACATATAACTTGTAATTAAAATTGATTGTGATTCCTGGTTCCCTTTGTATTTGAATCAGGACACATATACATTCATGACAGCACTGAATACATATTGTTATTTGAAAAGTTATCAGTGACTCCTTTAAGATATCCTTGTAGAGTGTTTTATGTATGTGAGTGTCACAGTGTTGTCAAGTGTGGTGGAATAAATTAAATTGTTTATCTGTCTGTTGTTGTTATTACTTACACTTCATCATACACATACCCTAGACATACAACGTAGTCATCACACTATTCCAGAATAATTCTGACTGAGGTATACATATGTGGCAGCAAGTAAGGTTATCTATAATACACTACTCTTATTAGATATAGATACCTTCACAGCTGATCTCAGTCAGTACACTAAGTCCCCTATAAATATTTATAACATCCCACTTCACCACATATATTGGGGTCTCGCTCTTGGGATTTTGAATCTTTACCTATTAAAAATATTGGGGGTAATTCACTTCAGGGAATAATAAGAATTAAAAAAGGTATCCTTGGGTGGAATTAAATAAGGTTGAGCTCTCGGTGCCTGTGTTGTCCATTAGATATATATTTAGAGATTGAATTGTTAGTTAGACATTGTATAAACTTACCTGATAGACAATGGCGGACCTAGCCAAATTTCGATCTGCTGCTGTTCAGACTGCAAAAGAGTTAGGATTAGATGGGCAAGTTATGGTTGCCTATGTCACTACTGAATGTGACAAATTTATTGAACGCGAAGAAAGAAGGTTTGAAGCCGAAAGAAAGTTAGAGGCTGAAAGGGAAATTAAGAAGTTACAATTTGAGGCTGAGGCTGAGACTAAGAGGTTGCAGAAAGAGGCTGAGGCTAAGAGAGGTTGCAGATTGAGGAAATTGACTGCAGAAAGAGGAAGAAAGAAATTGCTGCAGCCGAGGAAAAGAAGAAATTAGCTGCAGAAAGAGAAGAGAAGAAATTAGCTGCAGAAAGGGAAGAGAAGAAAATAGCTGCAGAAAGGGAAGCAGAAAAGGAGGAGAAGAGATTACAAAGGGAACATGAGTTACGACTAAGGGAGTTTGAGTTTCAAGGCCATGCTCCTGAAAATGGTGCCAGTCCCTTTGCCTCTGATGCCACTGCTAGCCAAGGAGCCTCAACCTCAGCTATGAATTTTCATTTAGATCATTTTGTTGAGAAAGACGATGATATAGAGAGCTATCTAAATAGGTATGAACTATTAGCTACCACGTATGGGTTAGAGAGAGAAAGGTGGAGCTTAAAGTTATCTCAAGGACTTCGTGGGGCAGCTTATGAAGTTTTTGCAAAAATGAGCAGAGGTGATCAGGAAAATTATGACATGCTAAAGCAGGCTCTTTTGTTAAGATATGAAAAGAATGCAGAATTTTATAGGAAAAAATTTAGGAATGCTAAACTACTGTCAGGTGAAACCTATCACCAGTTCTCTGCACGAATAGAGACATACTTGGAGAAATGGACTTCTCTGGGGAAAACCCAAGATCTTAAGGAAATGGTCCTTATAGAGCAATTAAGAGAGTCCATGGCTCCAGACCTGAGAAAGTTTCTCATGGAACAAGGTGCAGAGAGGCTGGGTGAGTTGCTAAATGTTGCTGAAAGGTATCAAGCAGCTCAAGCAGAGGTAACAGGTAATAAAAAGAAACAAGTGGATAACTTTAGGGCACCACAGAACTTTAATAAATTTGATCCTAGGGATCAAAACAAAGGTAAGCACCAAATTTGATAGGCCCACGGTATGAAAATAAAAATAAATTCCCACAATTCGATGAAAGGAAATATGATGAAAGAAAATCTTTCAACCAAGGAAAAAGGTGGTGTAAGAATTGTCAGATGGACAATCATGACACTGACCGTTGCAGAAGGAAACCTGTGTATATGGCAACCCTTCAGGTCAGGTCGACCTCAAGACAGGAGGAGGATATTATGTTAGATACCACTCCAGAAGAGATGAGGAAGGCACAGGCTGGGGATAAAACACTCAAGCCTTGTTTCAGAAAATTGTCAACTTGTCATACAACTCCAGGCAAGGGAGATTTTTACATGAAAAACAAGTTGATGTATAGGAAGACTGGAGCTAGATCCAAAGGTCAGGGACAGCTGGTACTTCCTAAAAGATATAGGGCAGACTTAATAAGGAGCCTACATGTGAAACCAGATGGGGACCATGAGAAGATAGGTACCATCATTCAAAAGGTGGCTCACAATTATTATTGGCCCAAAGCAAGATGGGACATTGAGAATTTTGTAGAAAGGTGTAGCATAGCACATGAGGGAACACCCACAAGTGGGAACATTGATCAGGACCTGGACACGCCACGGGGCAAAATTAGGCCTGATAATAAAAAAGAAAAATAGATTTGATAAAGTGGACCAAATGGAATGGGAAGCCCCTTTTCACGGACAAGCTTCACTTAACTGTTTTACAATGGCCACTATGCGGAGAGTGCAAAAAGATGTCTTACCCCAGGATAAGCCGAAAATCCCTCAATCGGACTTAAACAAACTGGAGGAAGAAGATGTAGAGAGGAAATCTCTCATCAAGAATTTTAAGTGGGGAGAAAGCCCCAGGAAAAAAATTGGTAGCGGTCGTTTTATGCATGATAATTCTGGGAGGAAAAATCATCACTATAGAGCTTCGAGTGGAAGAGACCATACCGGTGCATGGACAAATAGGTCCACAAAATTAAAGGTCCATATGTAGCTTTGTTAAGAACGTGGACTGATGAAAAGGCAGAGGAAAACATTACATCTTCATACCAATATGTGAATGAGCTGACCACTCGTTTAAAAAACTGGCTGGAAACTTGCCAATGAAAATTTGAAACAAGCCAGGAAGAAACATGCTGCCTATTATAACAGGAAGGCGAAAGACAGAAATTTGGCTGTGGGAGAGAAAGTACTGCTTCTTTTGCCCGGGAGTCAGAATAAGTTACAAATTGGATGGCAGGGTCCATATACAGTTTTAGAGAAGGTGTCTAGAACAAATTATAAGATAGATAAGAAGGGGAAAGAAAAAATCTATCATGTGAATCTCCTGAAGAAATATTTGGAAAGAGAACATCAGGAAGAGACACACTTGTTGACCTTGTCCATCGCCATGGAGATGAAAAAGGAACCACTTTCATCATTTGAATATCCATTACACCCCTGTGAGACAGCAGCACAGGTGAAAATCAGTACACATTTAACGAAAACTCAGAAAGAGAGAGTGCAACAGGTTCTAAATAATCATGCAGAGGTGTTAACAGACCGACCAGGGCATACAAACCTATTGGAATATGATATGAAACTGATAGACCCCACACCTGTCTGTATGAAACCATATTCGATTCCGTTTGCTAAGGAGAAAGCTTTGAAGGAAGAGATAGACTATCTATTGAAGGAAGGAATTATTTCACACAGTGAATCTTCGTATAGTTCCGGTGTTGTACTCTTAAGGAAGCCCTCTGGAGAACATAGACTCTGTATAGATTACAGGAGACTGAATGCTATTACAGAAGGACAGGTGGATCCATTGCCGGATACAAATCAGCTGTTTTGCCAGACTAAATAAAGCTAAATATTTCTCAAAAGTGGATCTGAGTAAAGGATACTATCAGATTCCAGTAAAGCCTGAGGTTAGACCATACCTAGCTTTTAGTACCTCAGAAGGACACTATGAGTTTAATAGATTGCCATTTGGATTGAAGAATGCGCCTAGTGTCTTCTCTAGAATGATGAGAAAATTATTGGACCCTCTGAATAATCCATGTATAACAAATTTTATGGATGATATCCTTATAGCAACAGAAACATTTGAGGAACACATTGACTCTCTGAACATGCTGTTTAATCGACTTAGGGAGGCAAATTTAACAGCCCGACCAACCAAATGTTGCGTTGGATGTAAAGAATTGGAATTTTTGGGACACACAGTTTATCAGGGAAACATGACCCCTGACCCAAAGAATTTAGAGAAACTAAGGAAAGCCCCGAGACCACAAACCAAGAAGGACGTGAGATCCTTTGTCTCATTATGTGGTTTCTACCAGAAGTATATCAAAAACTTTAATTCCATATGTGCACCGTTAACTGATTTGACACGTAAAGGACATCCAGATCGCATTACATGGACACCACAATGTGAAATGGCTTACCAAGAATTGAAGGAAAAGCTCACAAGTAAACCTATTTTGAAATTACCTGACTTAAGTCAAGAATTCATAGTAAGGACGGATGCCAGTAATATTGGGTTAGGTGCAACTCTACTACAGAAATCAGATGCATTGGATGGGGAGTTAAGCCCAGTGGCATATGCTAGCAGAAAGTTGAATAAAGCTGAAATCAACTACTCAACTAGCGAAAAAGAATGTCTTGCAGTAATATGGGCAATAAAGAAATTCAATATTTATCTGTATGGGAAGGCATTTAAGTTGCAAACGGACCACAAACCTTTATCGTTTCTAGCACAGGCTAGGCATGAGAACTCTAGGTTACTCCGATGGTCCTTACTTTTGGCTACCTATAATTTTAGCATTGAGTATATATCTGGAAAAAAAAATTTGGGAGCGGATTTTTTAAGCCGCCATCCGTGTGATGAGAATCACCCTAAACCCCAGAAATAATAATAAATTTCTCTATGTGTATATAGAATAAAGGACTGACATATAATGTCTGTTTTAAGAGGGGAGATGTCGTGGAATATTCTAATCCACATATATAAATTATCAGGTAAATATGAAGCCTAACAAATACATTTAATAAAGAAAAGAGCAATGGTAAAATAACAGTGCTGTCACAATGACTGTACTCGAAATCCCCCTTGTTTTCTGCTTCGTCTGCAAATTGTAACGCTTTCACGTTGATAGTAAAAGCCTACTATATTATTACCCGCTTTCTTCAATGAAACGTGTACTAAACTTGAGATACGCAAGCTGATCTATGACCTAAATTTAATATCTCATTCATTCCATTTTATACACGGCGTAACTAAAAAGACAGATAAAGCAGGAGAGAGAGAGAGGGGCGAATGAAAGCAAGGACACATGCAACACTAAACACGCGTCGCGCGATACACAATTGCTGCCATCACGCGTGTAAGGCCACATGCACTAACTTTTTTTTTCAGACGGACAGTGATAAAAACACTAACCTTCCCAGAGTTAGGTTTTAAAAAAACCTGGAAAACGCTTATTAGAAAAGATGACATTAGATGGGTTTACGTTTGAAAACATTACAGTACCCAGACAGCACATCTTCGAAACAGGAGGTAGAAGAAATTGCATATTTTGAACGCAGCCACTTAGCTCTTTTAAATTTGTATATTTGGGTTCCTTAGGGCTTGCTGACAAAGAATATGTAAAATGTTACGCAAATAGTCTAGGAATTACCAAATTATAACCAAAATAAAATAGTGGGGGTGCCTGACAGCATGAAATCATTTCTGCTCATAAAATTTTTTTTTAACGTGTTTGAAAAAACCTTACGTTACGGAAATAGCCTACCATGTTAACTCCAAATTGATTGGAGCGCAACAAATATAAGACTAAACACGATTGGTCGGGCTATAAATACTATCTTGTGTTGTTATGGGAAACGAATAGAAGGGGTACTTTTTTGAAAAGATGTGTAGACGTGGTTTCATTGGGTAGAGCTGCGAATATACTCGATTCAGAGCGTCTGTTCATTGCCACATCTTGTAATAAACCTACTAAGAAGCAGTGCGTTGAGCACCAGTGTATAATTTTTATAAAATAAAGCCTGGGACATCGGCAGATCGGAGGTGTGCTATATTCATTGCCAGTCAACGAAACTGTTTATTATTCTATGAATTGTGGTAAGCTTGAAATATTCAATATCTTTTAATGAAAATTGAATGTAACTTGTTAATTTATGCCTGTATATATGTGTAGTTCAGTAGCGAACATGATGTAAAGCCTATAATGCTCCAGCCTGAACAGAAGGTGTCGGAGGAAAGTAAAACTGCATGGAATGGCCAAACAGTACACTGACACCTAGATTATTGATTAGACAGAAATAATGCTGGAATTGCAGAGGCGTAGTAACCATTAGGGAGGGAAATACTGGTATAAAGTATTTCAGATGAAGCTGACAGTTGGCCTAACGCTCTGAACTCAATGTTTGTGATGTATTGTGCTCAGTGTAGAAAGAGAGTATAAATTAGTTATGACGTAGAAGGTACATCCTTCTTGTTTTCAGGGACCGTGGTCTTAAAGTTATTGAGCAGCACCTGGTCAGAGCTTTGCTGAAGCCAGAGGTGGACAGCATACTCCTTGGTCCATGTAGCAACCAGTGGGGTGGCTCCAGAACTCATTAAAGTAATCGAGCAGAGGAGGCCTTTACTGCAGTCATCATGGAAGATAAGAGAGTGTGGCCATGGAGCTCAACATTATGTACCCCATCTTAAAATGACATTGTAAAAATAACATTAAGAGGGGAATTTAATTGTTTTAATATCAGGAACTGAGAACATCTCCAATACTAGTTCCAATAAAGACAAACTATTGAAGTCATGATGACAAATACCAACAGAGCTTGAACAAAACAAAACCAGTATTACCTCAGATTACCACTACACAACTGACACACATAGGATACTATTAATAACATATGTCACTACAAGATTCATATTAATAAATTCTGTACATATAACTTGTAATTAAAATTGATTGTGATTCCTGGTTCCCTTTGTATTTGAATCAGGACACATATACATTCATGACAGCACTGAATACATATTGTTATTTGAAAAGTTATCAGTGACTCCTTTAAGATATTCTCATAGAGTGTTATATGTATGTGAGTGTCACAGTGTTGTCAAGTGTGGTTGGAATAAATTAAATTGTTTATCTGTCTGTTGTTGTTATGACTTACACTTCATCATACACATACCCTAGACATATAACGTAGTCATCACACTATTCCAGAATAATTCTGACTGAGGTATACATATATGTGGCAGCAAGTAAGGTTATCTATAATACACTACTCTTATTAGATATAGATACCTTCACAGCTGATCTCAGTCAGTACACTAAGTCCCCTATAAATATTTATAACATCCCACTTCACCACAACCTTCCCAGAGTTGTTTCGGTACCCAATTCATGAGGCCGGGTCGACCCCGGAGTCTCGGTGACTCCCTGAAAGGGTCTCGGGAACAGCCTGAAAGGGTCTCGGGAACCGCCTGAAAGGGTCTCGGGAACCGCCTGAAAGGGTCTCGGGAACCGCCTGAAAGGGTCTCGAGAACCGCCTGAAAGGGTCTCGGGGACCCCCTAGGGGTCCGCGGACCACACGACTTAATTTTCCAGTAGAGCTTAATTGTCCAGAAACATCCACACCGGCTGTTCGGAAAAATGCTGAAACTGCGGGCATTGCACTGTGCTTTGAGTGAGTTATCTTGAGCAGCCATTTGAATTTATCAACGTAGATGCCAGCAATCGATTGTATTCATAAGTCAAATATTTCTTCGCAACTAAACCGTCTAATATTTTAATTTCATAGTAAAAGGATCACCCAGTACCTACCTGGTCATTATTTTAAAACTTTAAATTTATGTAAAAACTAAAAACAATGTACTGAATTATTTAAAAAATATAACAGGCAGTTATCAGTCCACGCATCAGTTTAAAGTTAAGTTATATTAGCCTTCCTTTTATCGCCAGTTTCCTTTGATATTAGCTTTGTACTTTGACTATCAACAAAGCACACAGGGACAATCATTTGATTATTTAGGTGTATATCAACTTGAAACAGTCTTTTGCTCAACACCTTTATTTAGCGCTCACGCAAGGAAGTAACCCAGACAATCTTAAAGTATAAATTCGGGACACAGGCTATAAAGGCAAAGGTCTTAAAACCATTAATTTCCAAAACGTGCTATGGTTAAAGATATGGTGTGTAGTTAGTCAAATTAGACTCTGTTTACCTATTCCCACTTCTCTGTCTTATAAAAGTAAGCCTACTACAAAGGACGAAAGTTTTAACAAGATGCTAGCTTATAGCTGCTGTTTGTTGTCATTCGTCTCCTTTCCTGTCATTTCTGTCGACGAGGGATACTTCCTAGTTTTATTAGCATACAATTTCTTGGGAAAACTTACCCGCCACAATAATATTTATAGAATGTGTGATGGGACCCAAAGACGCAGCAATAGAGAATGCAGTCAGCGACCCATAGCTTGACTGCTTGCGTCAGGGTCAGCGAACCAGAGCTGACCAAGACCCTACTCCACCTCCACGTGGTGGTCCTGGAAACAGACTGCATCACTGCAGTCTGGCTGAGAGAGTAGGGATCGAAGAGAGAAGGCAAACCCGGGACCAAAAAAAATGCCGTGCTGAAGTCGGATGTGCCTGCCGAAAGGCGCAGATATCGCAGCACCGCTGTAAACAGACACAACGCAACCAACGTCCTTTTCAGGACGAACGAGGAAGAAGAAGAAGAATGTGTGATTCCTGTATACACACAATGAGATCCACGCAGGTGCTACGGAGTTTGTGCGCGATGCTGAGATCCTCCTCGTGTGATCTCAGGTAGAAGATCGGAGCATTCTATATAACCGTCTCTAGATCTAAATGTCTTTTATACTTGGACTCGGTTGAACGGGACGCGCTTCACCTAAACGATGTAAAATTAGTTTAAAATTTAAAAAAAATCGGTGCCTGTGCTATGAAATTTTTTTTTTTTTTTAATGAAAAACTTTTGCCTCGTTTTGGCGAGTCGCGTCCCGTTCAACCTAGTCGGTTATATTAGGGAGCATGTCCAAATATAAAAGACCCTTACGTCTGAGAGTGTGTACTATGGAATGGTCCTTATCATGTTATTAGAGAAAATAAAAAACCACTCAGATTGCCACTCCCTCCTCCTACTCCCCACAAATGGAAGAGAGAACGATCCTCAATGGTCCTTCGGATCACCACAAGAGCTGTGGTGAATCCTAGGACCAGCTTCACGCTCAGAGGGAGTGACGGAATCTCGTCATCGCGGTTTCTATGCCGTCCAGATTTGCTCGACGTGTCATTGTTTTTTGTTTTTTTTTTTTTGTTTTTTTTTAATGTGCGATTCCATTTTATTTCCACAGTCGTGCTATCCTTGCTGAGAGCTGGATATACGAGGGACGGTCAAAAAGTAATGCCTCGTAATTTTTAATTTCATTCAATAGGCAAGAAAACAGATAAAATTCACATTGAAATGTAGCCCCAAGTCTGAACTTCAAAAATGTATTTCTCAATGTAGTCTCCGTTATTTGTTACAGTTTTTGTCCATCTTCTCACAAGGGCATGTATCCCCACGCGGTAAAAATGTGTGTCCTCTTTCCTAAACCACTGGCGTACGGCGCGTTTAAGGGTCTCGGTGTCCTCAAAGTGATGTCTGCGAAAATCTTCTTTCAGTGGTCCAAACAGATGGAAGTCAGAAGGTGCAAGATCGGGACTGTAAGGGGGATGTGGTAATAATGTCCAGCCAAATTCTGCAATCGCATCAATGGTGCGTTTAGCGGTGTGTGGCATGGCATTATCGTGCAACAGTAGTGCAGTTCTCTGATCTTTTAATGGGTAAAGTCGCTGAAGACGACCTCTAAGCTTCTTCAAGGTTTCAATGTAACGGTCTGTATTCACCGTGTTTCCCTGTTCCAAGAAGTCGAGAAGAATCACACCCTTCTCATCCCAAATCACGGAGGCCATAACTTTCCCTACAGATGGTGAACTTTTGAACTTCTTTCTTGTCGGCGATGTTGTGTGATGCCATTCCATTGACTGCCTCTTGGATTCTGGTTCAAAAAAATGAGTCCAAGTCTCATCACCTGTCACAATATTCGATAAAAACTCTTCTCCTTCAGTTTCGTAACGGTGCAAGAGGTTGATGGCTATGGTTTTCCTTGTTTCTTTATGTCTGTCTGTCAACATTCTGGGTACCCACCATGCACAAACTTTTAAATAACCCAGGTCTTTAATGATGTTCTGGACACTGCCTTTACTAATGGACAACATTGAAGAAAGTTCGTCCAGTGTTACCCGACGGTCACCACGAATGATGCCATCAACTCGATGAATGGTGTGGGGAGTCACTGCGGTAGACGGACGGCCAGTCCGCTTTGCGTCAGCCCTTGAGGATTGACCTACTTCAGCTTCGTCACAACGATGTACGCAGTGCTAACATCCACTGTTGAATCTCCATAAACATTCTTCAAACATTCGTGGATGCGAATTGGGGTCTCGCCTTCAGCATTGAGGAATTCTATGATGTCACAGTGACTATTAACTATTAATTTATTTTACCATTTCGTTCCATATGTTATTAACTCTTTTAATGTTCTGTTTTCCTGGACATTTTGTATTTCTTTTCTTTCATTTTTTCACCTTTTCAAACCCCACCCGCGTTTGGTTACGTTTGGCTGGCTTCAGAATTAAAAATTCTTCAACAGTCAGCGTAGCGATAACGTAATGTTATCTAAACGCACCTGTGGTCCGTCCGAACAGGGGGAATTTCTCTGGTCGCGCTAAGCCTTTGATCACGAGCGAGAGACGGTTTCTGTGAAAGAAACCGCTTGTCTGTGGGAGGTAACTTCTGCAGGTGGTCTCTGTGTTTGGCCTTCAGAACGCATTAGTGATCATAATATTATGTCTATCGGGGAAATTTTCTCAAAGTCGTTGCTTCTGAAACCTTTTGTCTTACTCTAGATTACGTCTTTCGCCAAACATCTGTAAAAATATGCAGGCCAGGTGTCCGGGGGGAGCGTTTTTTGTAATCTATAAGAGTAGACGGGTTTAATAAGCCAAGACACTCGTGAATATTCCTGGCCCGTAGATGACCTTATGAGACTTAGGCAGAGATAGCACGGCAGTACTAGAATGTGTTTGCCTATGTTCTAGTCATTTTCGGGTTTCAGGGAGACCGAATCGCTAGAGCAGACTCCAGTCAGGCGAAGAACGTCATGTTCTCCTCGATCTAGAGGGTTTCTGAATACCGCTAGCAATCACGATTCGTCAACCCCCGTTCCTGAATCAAAACCCCTTTTTGTCAACGCCAAGTTAAGCTCACGCAGTGCAACGAGCCAACGCTAAATCTGAAATCATCTATTGCAGTAGTAGTTCCCTACTCGCCTATTGGATTACCAGTCAGAGCATTGCGGCTTTCGGAATATCAAAACCGCCCAGCATTTCTATAGCAGAATCTGATATCACCCGACTTTGTGTGCCTAAACGGGGCACTCAGCCAAAACCACAGCCAAACCAGTTTAAACAGGATTTACAGCCAAGCAAGCAATAGCGCCGGATAAGAGCGCCTGGGACTCTTTGTCCTCAAGTAACTTCGTCTGGTGTATTTCTGGATTTATGTAGAACTTCGCACTTAGGAGCGGCCAGCAAAGATAAACAGCGTCTTCCAGCCTAACTCGCGCAATTAGAGGTAACCAAAGTCAGCACCAACAAGAAAGTTTTACAGGTCAAGTCCATCACCCATGGAGTATATTTTTACGTAAAAGAGACTTTCTGTAGCTGGCACATTTGGTCCCACGACAGCGGACAGACTGACACGCAGTTTATTCATTTGGGAAACCGGAGATAAATACGTCTTCCAGCCCCTCACGCAATTAGGGGTCACCAAAGATAGCGCCTACATTGGATTTACAGGTCAATTCCATCACCCATGGAGTATATTTTTACGTAAAGACATTGGAGCTATTCCATTTGGTCCCACGAAAGCGGACGGACTGAAGCTCAGTTCGTTTATTTGGTCAGCAGGAGATAGACAGTCTTCCAGTCCCCATCGCGAAATCAGGGGTGGCACCAACAATAGCGACTACAGTGGATTTATACAGGTCAAGTCCATCCCCCATGGAGTATATTGTTACGTAAAAGACACTGTCGGAAGCATTGTACTTGGTCCCACGAAAACGGACAGACTGTCAGACAGTTATTTCATTTCTCTGTGTTCTACAGGTTTTATGAGTGTTGGTGGTGTGTGTGTTTGTGGGTGTGTATTTGCATTATTGATGATTATTGATGACTATTGATGATTATTTTGATTATTGATGTAATTTTATGTTGTTGGGGATGAAATGCATTATTTTCATACATGCTTCTTCATTTAATAAAGTTTACACCTTTATTAATGCGCTGTTCATGACCCTTCCATCCATAATTAAACTTGTTTTAGCTCTTTACTATAATCTCTATGTTTGATAAGAGAAAAGAGTGAGAGCAGGAGGTGCTTAGACAGTAAAAATGAGTTGAGGCTTGGAGAGAGAGATCACTTTGATAAATCTTCTTCCAGGTTGTCTCAAGAACATCTCCTATTTACACCTTTCTGTGTGTGTAATCTATAACTCTGTCAGTCCACTATCCCTTGTCGATTTCACTACTATTGTCCAACTCGACAAATACTCTACACGTTACTCAACTACGACAATTAATGGCGGGCTCGCCGAGATATTTTGAGCTACATTTGATGCACAAATAATGGGAGCCCGTCCGAGATTCTAGAACCCATCTAGTACGACATTTAATATGTGCTCGATCCGAGGAGGAATCTCTCACAAGATTCTATTCTGATTCTTAGTGTTAGTGTTCTGCAGATTATAGGAATTGCTATCCCTAGACATATCGAAATATTCTTTTGGAGGAAGTCTGAACAGCGTTTTTTCTCCACAGCAATCATAAATATTAAGTTACATTTATTGTTCATGCTACACATGAGACAGCTGGTAAAGGTTGCTGGTATCACTGCTGAGTTTTGGGTTGACAAATCTGACGACTATTATTGTAAAAGTCAGAAAACATTTTTTTAAAGGGTTAATTTTTTTTTCTCAGGAGTAGCTCTTTAATCTGAGATAAGAAGCTACAGATAGTCAGTTACTAGCTTGCATCTGTACCAAGGGAGGGTGTTCATTCGGATGATAGTAACCAATCCTCTCAAAATCTTAGTACTGACAGAACTGGGGTGAAGTGATAGTAATAAGTTTTACATCACTTACATTTGTTGGAGTTTTTTGGGGTTTTTGCTTGTCGCAATCAGAGTAGCTACAAACTTTCTTGTTTTTAAAGTTCCCAGGCTAGCCTAGATTTTAATGATTATTAAGTTAATCAGCACCTAGTGGACTAGGTAACTAAGATCTCTAGGTTCTATTCTTCTTTAGTGTTTGCTCACCCTGATATAATGGCCGATCTAGATAAAGTGCATAGGATTGCCCTCGAGGTAGCTAAGTACATGGAGTACCAGTATAGCGAAATCCAGCCCTTTCTAGAATTTGCAGTAAGCCTGCAGGATCAATACGAGGTATACAACTTGTTTAACAGCCGTTTAATCCTGGCATGGTCCTGTAAACAAACTGGGGAGAGCGAAGCATTCACCCGACTGTATGTAGAAGAAGTGATAGAAGAGGAGAAGCAATTGGAAATAAAACGACAAGAACGGGAGGAGCAATGGGAAATAGAACGACAAGAACGGGACAAGCAATGGGAAAAGGAGCGACAAGAAAGGGACAGACTAAGCCAAGGAATGGAAACAGATACTAAACGTAGTCACGCTAGTTCTCCTTCTTCTGTGCCCTTGTCTGAGCACGCCCCTTTTAACCTTGCGCTTCTGATAGATAGCTTGTCTGCTAAAACCGTGCCCCAACTCCAGAGAATTGACTTTCCTCGGGACTTGGATCCGAAGCCCGAACTAGGAAAGAATTTATGTCGGGATAGCAGACCTAAAGCCACGGGGAAAATTACGCAACGTTCCCAGGCATGGAAACTGCACAAAGGTGAGAGAGGTGATAACAAGCATTGTAATACGGATTGTTCCCGTCTGGCAAGCGGCGAACCCCGAGCCTCTTACGCTCCAGACCGAGCAGCACCTAACCGACACGTGACGTCGAGAAAAGGGAGCCACACCCTATCGCGTTATATTTCGCAAGATTCCCGGCCGGACAGCGAAAAACCATATGCAGAGGCGTACCCCTCCAACTCAACGATCGGAGAAAGGAGGTGCCGCTCCTCTTATCACCCTGAGCTTAAAAGGTGCAAGAATAAGTCGCCTGCTAAAAGGGGTAAACTTTCCAAACCGTTCCAAGGAACTTTGGAAAAACACACCGAGAGTTTTTTCTCGGGCACTTCGCGATCTAACGGGATCTCAAACCGTCCAGTCCTTTGCATGCAGACTGTGGAGCCTGTAATCCAGGAAGTGGATCTCGCATTGCAGGACATTTGCCAACCGACGCCATTAACTTCCTCAGGGGAGGGCAAAGTTGACGTTAATGGTGGACACAGGGTTCCAGGCGAAGGGATCCCTGGTACTCCATCGGAGTCTCTCACACTTTTCAGGGCAGAAGACAGTGAGAAAAGCTGCCTTACTACTTCACAAGGAGTCATTGTTGAGAGCCTTGACTCACGTCATGCTAGTACCGGTAAAGCGACTCAACAAACTCTGCAACTCGCAGATTATACCTATCTTTCCCCAAAGATAGAAGCTACGGAGATCTGTTATGATTTAGTAGAACCCCAGAATGCGATCGATTACTCTCTGCTTCAGGCAGCAGAGTTCTCTCATTCAAATCGCATTATTCCAGTGGTCTCAACCCCACTGATGGACAGCAAAGTAGTCGCCTCCGCCAGGCCATTACAGAGCAACTTGATCATTTCCGTTGACCAAGCCAGAGTTGTGAGTGGCAAGGCAAGGAAAGCTCCAGACCCACCTTTAGACGGCACAGATCTGAAGATTGATCAATGCTCCCACCGAAACATGGGAGTAGGTGTCGAGAGGCAGAAGAAAAATGCTAGCATTTCTTCGGCCAACGAACGGCTTTATTTGCCAACTAGGGTTACACGCGCGCGGAAAATCCCGATAGACTGCAGCTATAGAGGGTTATTCAAGTCCACGCCCGTGACAGGTAAACCCATAACGAAACAGCCCGAGCCCAGCAATGATTACACTGCACATAACAGGCGGATTACCTACGCAGTGGCCAGTGAGTTCAGGCGGGGCCGAAACCCACAACAGGTGCGGATAATTTTCCGGACCATAAACAGGCACAGCGAATTGTGGAAGCAAGGTCAGTTTCACACGGAAACGAATGGCGTCAGTGCCGACTGGCCTCGCAAAATCCCATTCGCTAAACGTCTATTAGACAGAGGGAAGAAAAGAAATGAACTCGGAGCTAGTCATACAGTACTGACAGAAATTGGATACGATTTTGGTTATGATTATAGGATGTTCTAACGACATGTAATGAACGTCTATGGAAAAGATAAATTACTGTCATTTTTGTCCGTGTTCCTCGAACTTTAAAGGAGGGGGGGAGGGGGGGGGGGAAACCTGTCACAGTGACTATTAACTATTAATTTATTTTACCATTTCTTTCCATATGTTATTAACTCTTTTAATGTTCTGTTTTCCTGGACATTTTGTATTTCTTTTCTTTCATTTTTTCACCTTTTCAAACCCCACCCGCGTTTCGTTACGTTTGGCTGGCTTCAGAATTAAAAATTCTTCAACAGTCAGCGTAGCGATAACGTAATGTTATCTAAACGCACCTGTGGTCCGTCCGAACAGGGGGAATTTCTCTGGTCGCGCTAAGCCTTTGATCACGAGCGAGAGACGGTTTCTGTGAAAGAAACCGCTTGTCTGTGGGAGGTAACTTCTGCAGGTGGTCTCTGTGTTTGGCCTTCAGAACGCATTAGTGATCATAATATTATGTCTATCGGGGAAATTTTCTCAAAGTCGTTGCTTCTGAAACCTTTTGTCTTATTCTAGATTACGTCTTTCGCCAAACATCTGTAGAAATATGCAGGCCAGGTGTCCGGGGGGAGCGTCCTTTGTAATCTATAAGAGTAGACGGGTTTAATAAGCCAAGACACTCGTGAATATTCCTGGCCCGTAGATGACCTTATGAGACTTAGGCAGAGATAGCACGGCAGTACTAGAATGTGTTTGCCTATGTTCTAGTCATTTTCGGGTTTCAGGGAGACCGAATCGCTAGAGCAGACTCCAGTCAGGCGAAGAACGTCATGTTCTCTTCGATCTAGAGTGTTTCTGAATACCGCTAGCAATCATGAGTCGTCAACCCCCGTTCCTGAATCAAAACCCCTTTTTGTCAACGCCAAGTTAAGCTCACGCAGTGCAACGAGCCAACGCTAAATCTGAAATCATCTATTGCAGTAGTAGTTCCCTACTCGCCTATTGGATTACCAGTCAGAGCATTGCGGCTTTCAGAATATCAAAACCGCCCAGCATGTCTATAGCAGAATCTGATATCACCCGACTTTGTGTGCCTAAACGGGGCACTCAGCCAAAACCACAGCCAAACCAGTTTAAACAGGATTTACAGCCAAGCAAGCAATAGCGCCGGATAAGAGCGCCTGGGACTCTTTGTCCTCAAGTAACTTCGTCTGGTGTATTTCTGGGTTTATGTAGAACTTCGCACTTAGGAGCGGCTAGCAAAGATAAACAGCGTCTTCCAGCCTAACTCGCGCAATTAGAGGTAACCAAAGTCAGCACCAACAAGAAAGTTTTACAGGTCAAGTCCATCACCCATGGAGTATATTTTTACGTAAAAGAGACTTTCTGTAGCTGGCACATTTGGTCCCACGACAGCGGACAGACTGACACGCAGTTTATTCATTTGGGAAACCGGAGATAAATACGTCTTCCAGCCCCTCACGCAATTAGGGGTCACCAAAGATAGCGCCTACATTGGATTTACAGGTCAATTCCATCACCCATGGAGTATATTTTTACGTAAAGACATTGGAGCTATTCCATTTGGTCCCACGAAAGCGGACGGACTGTAGCTCAGTTCGTTTATTTGGTCAGCAGGAGATAGACAGTCTTCCAGTCCCCATCGCGAAATCAGGGGTGGCACCAACAATAGCGACTACAGTGGATTTATACAGGTCAAGTCTATCCCCCATGGAGTATATTGTTACGTAAAAGACACTGTCGGAAGCATTGTACTTGGTCCCACGAAAACGGACAGACTGTCAGACAGTTATTTCATTTCTCTGTGTTCTACAGGTTTTATGAGTGTTGGTGGTGTGTGTGTTTGTGGGTGTGTATTTGCATTATTGATGATTATTGATGACTATTGATGATTATTTTGATTATTGATGTAATTTTATGTTGTTTTCATATTATTTTCATACATGCTTCTTCATTTAATAAAGTTTACACCTTTATTAATGCGCTGTTCATGACCCTTCCATCCATAATTAAACTTGTTTTAGCTCTTTACTATAATCTCTATGTTTGATAAGAGAAAAGAGTGAGAGCAGGAGGTGCTTAGACAGTAAAAGTGAGTTGAGGCTTGGAAAGAGAGATGGGACCAGAAGACGCAGCAATAGAGACCGCAGTCAGCGACTCATAGCTTGACTGCCTGCGTCAGGACCAGCGAACCAGAGCTGGTCAAGACCGTGCTCCACCTCCACGTGGTGGTCCTGGAAGCAGTCTGCAGCAGTGCAGGCTGGCTGAGCGAGCACGGATCGCAATGGGAAGGCAAACCCGGTCCTAAAAAATGCCGTGCAGAAGTCGGATGTGTCGACCGAAAGGTGCAGATATCACAGCTGCGTTGTAAACAGACACAACGCAACCACCGTCCTTTTCAGGGCGAACGAGGAAGAAGAAGAAGAATGAGAGAGAGATCACTTTGATAAATCTTCTTCCAGGTTGTCTCAAGTCCATCTCCTATTTACACCTTTCTGTGTGTGTAATCTATAACTCTGTCAGTCCACTATCCCTTGCCGATATCACTACTATTGTCCAACTCGACAAATACTCTACACGTTACTCAACCACGACATATGACATAACGTTGTTTTAACCGAACGTCTTTGGCAGCCATTTTTAAACTGTTACAGTGGTGCCACCTGTTACTGAAACAGGTTGGTAATGCTATACAGTGCAGAAGAGTGTTTGAGGAATCCTGCTAAATTTACAAATTGCACACCGATGCAGTATTTACATACATAAAAAACAGGAGGCATTACTTTTTGACCTTCCCTCGTACCATATAAAACTCGTCTTTGTCACAGGAAGCATTCATTCAGATCTGATTTTACGGCCGAGTGGGAATTGCCCAAGTCGGTGTGGTGGATTTGATGTTATGAAATGTTGTTGTTATATACTCTTAGTGTACTGAGTGAGGTCAGCTGTGAAGGTCCCTGAATATAATAAATATTATGGTAAGTTACAGGGTACCTTTCTGCTACCACCTTTATGATCTCACTCAGACTTATTCTTTGACTAAAATGTATGATGATGATGATGATGACTACGTTTGGTGTCTAGGGTTATGTATAAGTAGTGAAATGATGCATTAACCAACTAAACATATAAACAGGTATTTTATTATCCAACACAACACAACAGTACTACAACAATCACATACACACTACACTTTAAAAGACTATCTTAATTAAGTCAGTGGTTGAATTTTGTGTAACGTTAATAATTTTTTTCAATTTATTATCCTGACTCTATTTTGTTTGAATCAGGATTGACAATCAAAATTGAAATCAATGGAATTATTTACAATATTCAATTTATACAATGGATCTTCTGTCCATAATACAAGTATTAATAGAATCAAAGTGTGTAGGTGTAGTTTTCTAAATAGGATAATACTGGTATATGTAAAATGATAGCTTGTTTGTTATCATCACTCCCTATCGTTTATTTTCTTTTCATGAATCACAGGTGGAATTTTTTTTATTTTATAATGTCAGTTTTTTATTGTTAATAACTGAAGTTCATAGAGGTTGAGACTTTCGGTGCCGAACGGGCACTTAACTTCGAAGGAGAACCCTGGTAAGTCTTGTCCTAGGCTCGATGGACCCTCTGGTTCACTTCATAGAAGGTAATGGCCTCCAGTACGTGCCCGAATTATGCAACAAAGTCAGGAATCAATCAGTTCCCACGAGCCTGGTTTTATGTGACTGTCAGGGCCACAAAAACCCCTGAAATAAGAAGGTTATGCATCCTTCTTTATAATAAGTATACAATAATATTCCACAGTTAATTACAGGTACAGTACAAACAAACGCATAGGGTCAGCTCTTTATGACAACCTATTGTACTATTATTTTTTGAAGTGACAAAGTATACCAGTATTCCTCTCCTCTAATGGTTACAACGCCTCTGCAATTCCAACAGTAATCTTTTTCCATACAATAGGATAGGTGTTATGCTCCTTGATGACAATCATATATAATTTTGTAGTTCTACACCTCTCTGATAGGCTATCATATGATGGATCAATCTCTAGGCTTTGCCTAAGTCTGCCATCGACTCACTTACTTACAGTCGTATGTTAGTATCTCACATTCAAACTTTATTTTAAATAAAATGGTTAATAAATTCAATCTTACCACAATTTCAATGAATATTACACACAAGTAACGATGACTGGCAGATCTGGCCCCAGTTTATCACTGCCCTGTCCAGAAGTTTATAATATTTGTATTTAGAATTACACAATCCCCTCTCGCCTTCCTTTAAACTACAGCCAATAAAAATCTTGGTACCTTTTAGTCCTATTTACCCAAAGCTTTTTTCAAAATATGTCATGAAAAAATTAAGCAGGCGTGATCTTTTTTCTCGTCAGTCCGTCTTATCATACATAATATTATTGCTATTATTTTGGTTATTTTTTGTACTAGTGGGTAACTGATACCATATTATTGCTCAGGACATCATAAGGCATCCAAATATATGATTTTTATGGCCCTATGTATTATGGTTCATAATTCCATATTTTTTTTGTTTTGTTTTGTTTTGTATCGTAATTTGAAAAGTGCCCAAGGCTATGCTGCTCGAGTTGGCTTTTGTGAAATCCACGCGAGACGGCGTTCTCTAGGTTCTGTCTTTCCATCCCTCCCCTCTTTTATTCTTTTATTCTTTCACTCTCGTCTTGGCAATCCGACTTGACCTTGCAACAGTGTTACATTTAATTTCAAGGACGAATTTTTTTCGAAAAGACAGTATCTTTCATTCGACTATTAGGTTTATCAAAATCGACATGCGGGCGGGCGTAGGAGAGTACTACGCTGGACTCAATTTTTATTTTCTATCTTATTTTTGACTTTATGCTCTACAATATTATCTAATTTAGCTATTGTATTGAGAATATTTGTTGTTGGAACTTGGAATGTACGCACGCTATATGCGTGTGGAAAAGTCAAAGAACTAACGCATGAACTTGTTAGATACTCGTGGGACATCCTGGGCCTAGCAGAAGTCAGATGGACAGGATTATGTGAATCAATAACGGATGATGGTCACAAAATTTGGTTTAGTGGAGATGAGTCTAAACATCAGCATGGAGTAGGTTTTATCGTACATAAAGATAGATTGAACTCTGTCATCAGCTGCACCCCAATAAATAGCAGGCTTATCACCATTCGTATTGCAGCACATCCAAAGAACATCTCCATCATACAGGTATATGCCCCCACTACTGACTATGAGGATGAGGCAATTGATAGATTTTATGACAATCTGGATGAAGCAATTAAGAAAATTCCAAAGAAAGATCTCATCGTGTTAGGTGATTGGAATGCTAAAATAGGGCCAGATGCATACGGTCAGTGGGCTGGTACAGTGGGGAAATTTGGGACAGGAGAAACCAACGATCGAGGACTAAGGCTACTAGAATTTGCCAGCAACTATAAACTAACCCTTGCAAATACACTATTTCCTCATAAGTTATCAAGAAGAACAACGTGGCATGTCCCAAAAACTGAGATACATGGCCAAATTGATTTTATTCTTGTATCCAAAAGATTCAAGTCCAGTATTAATAAAGCCAAGACTAGGACTTTTCCTGGCGCCGACATTGGTAGTGATCACGACATGGTATTGATGACACTCAAGCTTAAACTTAAAAAGAACTATAATCAAAACAGATGTTCTCAGTTAAGATTCAATTTAGACAAACTGAAAGATCCAGAAATCGCGGGAATCTTTGAGGCAACTGTTGGAGGAAAATTCGCAGCTATCAACTTTTTGGAGGATGATATCAACTCAATCACAGAGAACATGAAAGACGTGCTCATTGAATCAGCAACAGAAATACTTGGTAAAAGAAAGAAAATAAACAAACCATGGGTTACAGATGACATTCTAAAGTTATGTGATACACGGCGGGAAATGAAAAAGGTTAAGAAAGAGGTTCCTGAAGCAGCATGGCAATACAGTATGGTGAACAAAAATATTAGGAAGAAAATGAAACAGGCCAAAGAAAAATGGGTAGCTGATCAATGTGAGTCAATTAATACGGGGCTAATAAAAGGTAACAGCAAGGCAGCTTTTGACACATTAAGAAAACTATCAAAACCTCAACAGCCCAGGGTAACTGTCATAGAAGATAGCAATGGGGCTCTGCTCAATGAAAAAACAGCTGTAATGAGAAGGTGGACAGAATATTGTAAAGAATTATATAACTGTAAACTTGACACTGACTTAGGCATATTAAACAATATTAAGTGCGAAAACAGGGAACTCGGAAATGCAGCAATATTACGGGAAGAAGTGGAAGAGGCTATATGTTCGATGAAAGGAGGGAAGTCACCGGGTGTGGATAATATCCCAGCAGAGCTCTTGAAATATGGAGGACCAGATATAGTAAAAATCACGACAACAATTTGCCAGAAGATATGGAGTACAAAAAATGGCCAAAAGAATGGACGCAGTCATTAGTAATACCGCTTCCAAAGAAAGGAAATCTAAAAATGTGCAAGAACTACAGAACCATTAGCCTTATTAGTCATCCAAGTAAGGTAATGTTAAGGATACTTTTGAACAGAATAAAACAGAAATCAGAAGAAATCTTGTCAGAGGAACAGGCTGGCTTTAGACCAAAAAGAAGTACCTCAGAACAAATCTTCAATATTAGATTACTTATCGAAAAACATCTCCAACATCAACACGATTTATACCATAACTTCATCAATTTCACAAAAGCCTTCGATCGAGTCTGGCATGAAGGCTTATGGCAAGTAATGAGAAAATTCAATTTTGATACCAACATCATAGATATCATTGAAGCACTATACAAGGACGCAAGCAGTGCTGTTTTTGCAAGCAACGACATTGGAGAATTTTTCAAAACAACTGTAGGAGTTCGCCAAGGATGTATCCTGTCACCAGTGCTCTTTAATATATATCTAGAACATATTATGCAGGAGGCTCTCTACGATTATAAATCAACCATATCGATTGGAGGTCGACCTCTGTGCAACCTACGTTTTGCTGATGATATTGATCTGATAGCTGGATCAGAATCAGAACTTCAAGACCTTACCTCTAGACTGGAGAAAGTAACAAGAACGTATGGGATGGAAATTAATATAGAAAAAAGCAAGATATTGGTGAATAGCCATAAGAAACATGTTCCGACCAACATTACGTTAAATGGGCAAACGTTAGAAGAAGTTAACACCTTTAAATATCTCGGGTCCACTATATGTAGTGATGGAAGATCAATTAAAGAAATCAAGACAAGACTTGAGATGGCCTCAGCTGCCATGACAAGGTTGAATGTGATCTGGAAAAGTAACATCAGTTTTCCTGTGAAGATCAAATTATACAAATCACTTGTATTATCTATTCTCTTGTATGTGTGTGAGGGCTGGACACTCACTGCAGATACGGAGCGAAGGATTCAGGCTTTCGAGCATAAATGTTATAGAAGAATTTTGCGCATTTGCTATAAAGAGCACAAAACAAATGTCTATGTTAGACAGAAGATAAACACCTATGCAGGCCACCAAGAACCACTTTTGTCAATAGTGAAACGTCGAAAGCTTGCCTGGTTTGGGCATGTAACTCGTCATGACTCCCTTTCGAAAACGATCCTTCAGGGAACAGTCGAAGGTAAACGGAGAAGAGGAAGGCAGAGAAAATCCTGGGCTGATAACATCAAAGAATGGGCAGGACACGGTTTTTCCACACTTGTACGCATTGCTGAGGATAGAGAGCAGTGGAGGACCCTGTCTGCTGATGCTTCCACCATGGCACCCCTACGACCCATGACGGGTTACGGGCTGAGATGAGATGATGATTGAGAATATCGTCACAGTCGGCCTCAAAAAAATATAATTTTTTTTGGGGGGGGGGGAATTTTTTTTTTTTTTTTCACTCTTTATTCGCATTCCATTTGAGTTTACAAAACATGTTCATTTTACATATTTTCATAAAGAAATTTCAGTGAAAAGACAATTACACAATGAACAGTTGTATAGAAAAAAAAATGTCACTCCCTCGCACCCACTCATTTACACAAAAAAAACTCTTTCTTGCACATTTAACAGGGTTATACATTGTATATTTTTTGGTAATGATGGTAGTGATTAAAGGGAGACGGGGGAAAGGGGTAAAGGAACCATACTACCTTGTTCTTGAAATTATAATGGACACTCGTTTTTATAGTGATAACGGGGGGGGGGGGGGGGGGGGGAAGAAAAAAAGAAATAAGGAGGGAAAAACTGAATAGACAAAACTTCCACTAAAATGTTTCAGTGAAGATACAATTAAAACCCTTCTTTCCCGATTTGCTTTCTAAAGTAACGCTGACTTTCACTTTCCGATTCCATTTTATTTCCTCAATCGTGGTCGCCTTGCTTTGTACTGGATGAAATACAATCCTTCTTTCATTCACTCAGTGACAAATATATTCTTATTTATATAAAAATTTATGTAAGGCAGTTACACTGTCAAAAAATGTTTCGTGTTCCACAAAAGAGTGGAACACTATTGACTTTAGTTAATTAATTAGTATCATTCATTTTTTTTTCCTTGCGTCTGTTATTTTTCTGTAATACCCTGTTCAACCAAAACCCATTGAAGGGTTACAAACGGTTATATTGGGGTATATAGTGTGTTAACGTCTTTGCTGGTATCACGTTCCTAGTCCTGGAAATGTCTAGCCCTGAAAAGTACCACTAGCTGCCTGTTTGGTCTCTACTCGATGTTGTCTGTTTCGGCTGTGTGTTGTTCATGACTGTCTTTATTATATTTGGTAAGAGTTCCTTTAGGGTTTCGGTGATTATTTTGTCTTCCGCTTCTTTTCTTCTTTCTTGATAGCTTTTTGGTAGGCGTTCCTCTACGGTTTCGGTGGTTATTTTATCTTTAGTGTCTTTGCTTCTTTCTCGTCCTTGATTGTGTTTTGTTACGATCTCCTCGATGATCCTTCTCTCTGTTTCAATTCTCTTGAGGATTTCTTCGTTTTCTTCCTTTAGCTCTGCGAGTTTGGCGTTGTCGACTTCTATTTCGTGTTTGATGGATTTCATGTCCTGTAGCATTGCCTGGGCGCTCTGTAAGGCTCCTATTGTTTCATCTCTTATGGCACCTGTGTCTTCTTTGTGCTGTCTGTTCTTCTCGACTTTGAGTTGTTGTTTTATGTCTCGCACCTCTGTGGTTATTTTTACCAGCTGGGCTCTTGTGTGCTGTTCCTGCTTAGCAGTGCCGCCTGAAGCCACTCGGTGTCTTGCTTCTCTGAAGGAAATGTTTTTGGTAACAGATTCCTTCAGTATGGCCTTTGTCTCATAGAAGATCGGACAGCCACGGTATCTTGCTCCGTGGTTCCTAAGACAGTTTGCGCAGGTTCTGTTGAAGTTGCGCACTTTATAGTTGTTATCCTTTTTCGCATGAGGACATTCATTGTAAGAGTGACTTCCCGCACAGTACCGACAAATCGTCTCTCTCTTGCATGTTTTCTTAGTATGCGAAAATTGCTGGCAGTTTGAGCACTGCATAACAGGAGGAATGTACTCTTCTGTTTTTCGACTTCTATCGTCTAGGTTAAGTTGACTTGGTCTTGAAGTCCCTTCAATAGTTAGGATAACTAGGTTTGTGTCCTTCTTGTCCCATGTCTTCAGTCTTTCAACCTGTGTTATTTTGATGTTCTTGTTTTCTCTTTGCAGGCGGCTGTGGACTTCTTGTGTAGATCGATTGTTGTCGACCCCTCTTAATACTATCTTTTTGGTCTTCTTGAAGATCTCCACAGTAGCTTTAATCTGGTGGGGCAGCTGGACTTCTTTGTGTCCGGACTCTAGTTCGACCATCAGTTGGTTTGTCTTCTCCGTGTTATTTAGAGCTATTATAACTCCGTTGTCGTGTCTTGAAACTCTAGTTATACTCCTCCTGCCCGTTACTGCCTCAAGGATACCGATCACTTTATCGTCGGGTAAGGCCCTGAGCGAGGCCTCACTTCCCGACGTCTGAGTGATCTTAATGATCTGTCACCGTTCACTTTGCTAGGAGCATTATAAAATGCTCAAGCAGGAATTATAAGCGGTGATTTAGTTTTGGTTAGGAGGGAAGGTATGGAAAAATGGTTTAAGAAATAAGAATAGATTTGAATAAAGACTATTTGTCTTGCTAAAAGGGAAATAAGATGAGTGAAATCATGCTTTGATCAAAGGGAGGAGACTCTGAATAATAAGGTCAGGGGAGGAAAGTGCTTAATTACACTTAAGTAGATTTGGTGAGTTGGTAATTATGGTTTAGAAAATGTACATATAAGAATTGTATAGCAAGCTTTAGAGAAGACAATATAAGGTTAAGTCAAATTATGCAAAGGGAGACAACGGTTAATTACCTCCCTTATATGATTAAGTGAGTTGAGAGAAAAAAATATGCACGTGAAAAGTCTGAGTGAAGTTTACCAGGACAAGGGATGACACTTCACTGAGTTGTTTACACAGCGGATAAGCGTGAACATATTCTAGCTGAGTAAAGAATAGGAGGAACCAATGAATTTACAGTAAACAAGGACAGATCAGCTGAGAATGATTTTATAGAAGAGAACCCATTTAGACGCGCTGTTGAGCGGTCGCATTTTTCGGAGGAAGCAGTCCTGGTTAAGGACGTAGAGTGGCAGGAATGTGTTTTCTGCCAGGCTCAAGTTACATTTCTGTGAGAAACAGAATGAATACTTCTGAAGAATCCTATAGACCTAGTTAGAGTAGTAGAATCTATTCACATATGAAAGACAGAACAGTGTTTAAAATATAAGTTTAGTGATAAGGGGTGATAGTAAGAAAAATGAGTGTTGTGAGGATTCTATGCAACCAAAGTAAGTAGGTCCTTTGGCTCATAACTTTTGATAGACATTGAATAGAATGATTTCAGAAGCTGAAATAAAGTATTACAAGGTTAACCACGCTTACAACTAAGTGAGCGCAGAACAATGAGAAACGAAGCTGAAGCTACAAAATTGACTATGAGGTGAATAAACTGAGACTAAGATGAAACATGCGCTCTCTAGCAGGTATAAGTATGAGGATACTACAACAGGTGTACCCAATGTATCAATTTGCATATATGAATTTTAATATGATGGTATTTTGATTAATTCGAGTCAAATCTGACCGGATTAGTAGATGAAAGAAACCAACTCAGGAAAGAGTTGATGAAAGGCTTGGGAGAAGCCAGAATAAATGGAACAGCCTTAAGGGAAGAAAATAGGTATAAACCATATCTGATAATGTTCTCAGGTAGAGAGCTATATATATATATATATATATATATATATATATATATATATATATATATATATATATATATATATATATATATATATATATATATATATATATATATATATATATATATATATATATGCATAGGTACATGAATGTGCCCAGGAGGAATGGGACATACAAGAGACAGTTAGGAAATGTTTGTACCTGGAATTTGTACCACATGCCTCTGTTATGATGAACTTATGAGATGTAAATAAAATGTTTGTTTTGATGGAACGTTCTTCAAGTTGGGTTAAGTCTCTAAAAGGTTGAGTGCTAGAGTAACCAAGGTACTGGACATAAAGAAACTAACTACTATACGAAGCTGTCACTTAAGTAACATCATAAGAAGGGATGGAACGAGTTTAGGTTGGAAGTTTTGAGAGAATATCATCCAGGAATCAATAACTCTGGCGGTGAGGGCCAGTATTAAGATATACTCTTACTTGGAAGATAGGTCAATGGATCAAATTGACAAATAGAAGATAGACAACTAGGCCTGCCCCAGTCACCTAGTTTACTTTAAAAGAAGAGATAGCACTGTCACATATTATTAACTGGTGCCGCAACCAGTCCTAGGACATATACAGGGCACAAGGTCACATAATATCACTAATTGGCACTGTCACATATTATTAATTGGTGCCTTCTTGGACCAGTCTTTAAAACACCCAGTCCAGCTGTGACATATTATTAATTGGAGTCGTGACCAGTCCCAAGACATATAAAAGGAACACTGCGACAGATCCTTTCCTGTATTGCCTCGTGAGAAGCGGCATTTCTTTGCTTGCGAAGCTGGCACGTTCCGCCTTCCGTCTCAGTTTGATCGTGTGGTCTGCGGGACGGATTCACATTCTGGTTCGTCTGAATCTGGTCAAGTTTCACCGAAGTAGGCTGGTCACTGCCTGATGGAGACTCGACTATGACATCTCGTTTTGGCGGTGGATTGATTTTGTCGGGCTTCAATGCATTGTTACCCTCTGTCTTCGATGTTTTGTGGCCGTGTTTTGCAGATGTTGCCTTGTCACTGTACAATGGAGCTACCGCCTCGACATCTTGTTTTATCGGTGATGTTACTTTGCCAGGCTTCGGAGACTGGATGTCCTCTGCCTTCGAAGCTTTGGGTTGCTCATCGGTCGTGTCAATGGTTGCGTTGTTCGTTTTCTGAGAAGGCCCGGCCCCGACGCTAGTAGTTGCAGTAATCGTGCTCTCCGGCTGACTCTCTTTGTTCTTTGCAGATTCTTGTTTGCTGATGCTGACAAGTGTTTGAGGGCTTCTATAGATTTTCCTCTTTTTCGCTAGTGGCTTGGTATGAGTCATTTTAGTATATTGCTATCGTACAACGATCAGATGGGTGAGCGCTGCGTACGTCCTGAAATTTATTTATTTATTTATTTATTTTTTTCCCCCTCGCTTGAGGTCGCATATTTTTTCCTCGCATGAGGTCGCATTAGCCCTGCCCAAATCCGGCCCTGGTCAAGACCACATGTCCCAACACAAGAAGACCCAATGACAACATGTGTCACCGTAGTGATCTTCTGTGTTCTCACACAAGAGACCTAATGACACATGAATGTCACAGTACCGGTCCCTGTGTCTAGACACATGATCCCTTCCAAAAGCCAGATATTAGGCTTTGGGGTTGTACAGCTTTTTTTTTTTTTTTTTTTCCTCGCATGAGGTCGCATTATCCCCGCCCAAACCCGGCCCTGGTCAAGACCACATGTCCCAACACAAGAAGACCCAATGACAACATGTGTCACCGTAGTGATCTTCTGTGTTCTCACACAAGAGACCTAATGACACGTGAATGTCACTGTACCGGTCCCTGTGTGTAGACACATGATCCCAACCAAAAGCCGGATTCTAGGCATTGGGTTGTACAGCTTTTTTTTTTTTTTCCTCGCTTGAGGTCGCATATTTTTCCTCGCATGAGGTCGCAGTATCCCCGCCCTAACCCGGCCCTGGTCAAGACCACATGTCTCAACACAAGAAGACCCAATGACAACTTTTTTTTTTTTTTTTTTTTTTTTTTTTTTCCTCGCTTGAGGTCGCATATTTTTTTCCTCGCATGAGGTCGCATTATCCCCGCCCAAACCCGGCCCCGGTCAAGACCACATGTCCCAACACAAGAAGACCCAGTGACAAAATGTGTCACCTAGTGATCCTCTGTGTTCTCACACATTTTTTTTTTTTTTTCCTCGCTTGAGGTCGCATATTTTTTCCTCGCATGAGGTCGCATTTACCCACCCAAACCCGGCCCTGGTCAAGACCACATGTCCCAACACACGAAGACCCAATGACACATGGTGTCATTGTAGTGGTCTTCTATGTTCTTACACAAAGGACCTCATGACATAAATGTCACTACTGGTCCCTGCGTCTAGACACATGATCCCAGCCAAAAGCCGGATTCTAGGCATTGGGTTGTACAGCGTAAAATACACTGATTTTTCGTCCTGAAAAGGACGCTGGTTATAGTGCTGATCCTGGAAGGATACATAATATCATTCAAATAAAATTGCAAAACGTCCGGCACTGATGTAAGATACCAGAATAGCTTTTAAATCTTATAATAATAAAAGTAATTTAAATAAATGTATAAAGAAAAATTTAACAACTATTTACGTTTTTTAATATTAACTGACTGTTATAAAGTTTAAGTTTTTACAGTAAAATTTATTGTAGATTTGGTTTATTTCAATGTAGTTTAGTAAATTTACTTAATTAAACTATTTTGAAAAATGGGGTGTAATCCTGTCATTCAAAGTGGGATAATCAATTATATTTATTAAAGGGATATAATTTAAATCGTGTTTTCGTTCTATATCCTTTTGACTGTTATTTAAAAGGATACATTGTCTATGGCACTCATTGAGACATGTGAAGAAATACTGAGGAATAATTTTACTATCAGTGCCAGGAAAAGTATTAAACAGGATTATCCTTGAGAGATTAAAATATTCCATAGAAAAGAAACTGAGAGATGAACAAGCAGGTTTTCGACAAAACAGATCATGTACAGACCAGATAGCCACTTCGAGAATAATAGTTGAACAAAGTCTGGAATGGAATTCACCACTATACATCGGATTTGTGGACTACGAAAAGGCATTTGACAGTGTAGACAGAGAATCACTTTGGAAATTGATGAGGCATTACGGAGTTCCCCTGAAGATCATTAATTTAATAAAGAAAACATATGAAGACATGACATGCAGAGTTCTTCTCGAAGGACAGCTTACAGAACCGTTTGGGATAAGAACAGGAGTGCGACAGGGATGCCTCTTGTCTCCATTTCTTTTCTTACTAGCAATAGACTGGGTTATGAGATCATCGACTACACACAACAGAAATGGAATCCAGTGGACTCTGACTAAGCAGTTGGATGATCTGGATTTTGCTGATGACTTGGCTCTTCTGTCCCAAAACCGAAATCAGACGCAGGACAAATTGAAAACACTCGATGAGAGGTCACAGCAATTGGGTCTGAAAATACACAGGGAAAAGACAAAAATAATGAGAATAAATGCAGGTAATGATAAAAGGTTGAACTTGAAGAAACACCAATACAAGATGTAGAATCGTAAACATATCTTGGCAGCACTTATTTACACAGTCTTTTTTGTACTCTGATGTTGTACATTGCGCATTTTTTGTGATGATACTAAAGATTGAAAAGAGAAGGGAAAAACGGATAAAGAATTCACACACCCTCGTTCTTGAAATTTTAAAGCACCTTCTTTTTTATAGTGGCAATAGTCAAAACAAGGGATGAGAAAAAAAACCAAAAAAAAAAAACACCTGAATGGCTAAGAAGTTTCAGCGAAGGGATAATGAAAACACTTTTTTTCGTTTGTGTTATAAAAAAATAATCCTGTCTTTCTTATGTGCGATTCCATTTTATTTCCACAGTCGTGCTATCCTTGCTGAGAGCTGGATATACCATATATAACTCGTCTTTGTCACAGGAAGCATTCATTCAGATCTGATTTCACGGCCGAGTAAGGAATTGCCCAAATCGGCCTACAAAATTTATTTATTTATTTTTTTTTTTTTTTGGGGGGGGGGGGGGGGGGGGGGTATTCGCATTCCGTTTGAGTTTACAAAACATGTTCATTTTACATATTTTCATAAAGAAATGTCAGTGAAAAGACAATTACACAATGAACAGTTGTAAGAAAAAAGAAAAAAACTTTCACTCCCTCGCACCCACTCATTTACAAAAAAAACTCTTTCTTGCACATTTAACAGGGTTATACATTGTATATTTTTTGGTAATGAAAGTAGTAATTAAATTTAAAATTTATAAAGGGAGACGGGGAAAAGGGATAAAGGAACCATACTACCGTGTTCTTGAAATTATAATGCACACTCGTTTTATTAGTGATAACGGGTGGGGAGGGGGAGGGGGGGGGGGGGGGGGGGGGAGGGGGGGGGGGGGGAAATAAGGAGGGAAAAATTGAATAGACAAAACTTCCACAAAAATGTTTCAGTGAAGATACAATTAAAACCCTTCTTTCCCGTTTTGCTTTCTAAAGTAACCCTGACTTTCTCTTTCTGATTCCATTTTATTTCCTCAATCGTGGTCGCCTTGCTTTGTACTGGATGAATAACAATCCTCCTTTCATTCATTCAGTGACAGATACATTCTTATTTATATAAAAATTTATGTAAGGCAGTTACGCCGTCAAAAAAAGTTCCGTGTTCCACATTTTTTTTTTTTTTAAACATCTTTATTCACATTCTGTGGAAATTTACAAAGACATATGCATTGAAACATTAACAATAATAGAATGAATATAAGTATAAAAGTGAAAATACAGTGAGTAGCTGTAGGCTATCCAACAACAACAACAACAACAACAAAACCTTTCACTGCTTGCACACACTCATTTACACACTCTTTCTTGTACTCTAAATATACGGTACATTGCACATTTTTTGTTGTTGTAATCATAGTATTCATTTACTATGTAGATATATTTGTGACGGAATGTCTGTCCCTGTCCTTGTGTGTGATCTCTCACACCTCCAGGAATATTCAGTGACAGATACATTCTTATTTGTATAAAAATGTATTTAAGGCAGTTACGCCGTCAAAAAAAAGTTTCGTTTTTTTTTTTTTTTTAAACTCCTTCTGGGGCTCAAAGTGAGGTCTATTGACTTTTTTTAGTAGAATGTGTGAATTGCGTGTGATCCCGGCCCTGGCTAAGACACTTTGATCTTAGCCAAAATGCCGATCTTATTTTATTTATTTTTTTATTTTTTTAAATATATATGTATATGTATTTCCGTAGAAATTTACAAAGACAAAGACATATGCACTGAAACATTAACAATAATAGCATGATTATAAGTATAAAGATGAAAATACAATGAGCAGCTGTAAAACAAAAACCTTTCATTCCTTGCACACACTCATTTACACACTCTGTCTTGTACTCTAAAGTTATACACTGCACATTTTTTTGTAATGATAGTGTTGATTTACTATGTAGATATATTGTAATTTCCTTGTGTACTTACTTACTTAGTGGTTCCCCTTCTACCGTGAGGTGTAGAGGTTTGGAAGAGAGAGCGCCAGACTATCCTATCGGCTGTCTTCCTCCTGGCCTGGTTCCATTCTAGTCCTCGGTCCTTCAAAGATTGTCTAATGTTGTCCTCCCAGCGGACTCTGGGTCGTCCTGGGGGTTTGGATCCTTGGCTCTTTGTTTCCCATGCTTGTCGTGGTAGCCGATCTTCTCCCATTCTGCAGACATGGCCAAACCATCTTAGTTGGGACTGTTCTACTTGGGTCTGCAGGGGGTGGGATTTAAGGCCTTGACGTATTGGAGTATGAAGAGGTAAGGTGACAGGATATCACCTTGTCTTACGCCAGTGGTGGTCCTGAACTCTTCTGACTTATGGTTTGCTGTCCTCACATAATTTCTGCAAGACTTGTAGAAGCTCTGTATAGCATGAATCAGAGGTGCTGGAATGTTCTTCCTTGCCAAACAATCCCAAAGTTTGCTCCAGGGGACCCTGTCAAACGCCTTTTCCAGATCTATGAAACAAAGATGGATCTCACTCTTATACTCAAGGGCCTTTTCACTCAGCTGTCTGAGTGTGAAGATTAGGTCTTGAGTACTTCGGTTCGCTCGGAATCCGCACTGGACCTCATCCTTGTGTAAATAACTAAAATCTTCACAGAAATGTGGATATCGGTTGTTGTGGCCGATAAACCCACTCAGGTGCAAAACTTTAGGCGACCACTCACACTAAGGTTAAGATTTCGGTCTCGTTGGAAAATAATCAAAAGAAGGGTACTTAAATTTACTTCAGCTAAACGCAGGTGTCCGATTTCGTTGATTTATGATGTCAAGATCTCAGGTCCGGCTTAGATAAAATAAAACTCCTTGCTGGACCGTGAAATGTAATCTGAAAGAATGCCTCTTGGGACAAAGAAAGAGTCTTGGGTTATCCGGTGCAGAGTGCAACAGGGGAAATAAAATGGGATCGGAAAAGATAGTTTTGGTCATTAACGGGCTTGTTCATTCTTTTAAAAATAATAACAATTTTAAAAGAATACATAAACACATTTCCAAAACCATTACATTTTCCTTACAATTAAATACTATAATGGGAGCCGCGCTAGCGTAGTGGTTATAACACCACTCTGGCGACCGGGTGATTCTGGATAAAACCCGGGCGACGGCATTTGAGGATTTTTCGTCGACCGGGAATTGGACTGGATTAACTCGAGACCTGGCGAGCACATTTGAAGAAGTGTCGTCGACCAGGGATTGACGGCTCCTGAGCCGACCCAGCTCTAATGGGTACCTCCGAAATCGGCGAGTATCTGCCTGAATGGCGAGGGACACCTGTCTCTGTACAAGAAAAGGGATACTCACGTAAAATCAATGTCAGGTTAGACATTAACAATAACCTGAGATTTCGCCTCGAGTATTAGCGGGCGTACCGAAAAAAAAAAAAAAAAAAATACTATAAACATAAACAAGTACCGCCGTGTCTCTCATTTATGATGTAAACATTTTCCCTCGTGTGTACGCACACATTTATACGCCTTCTTTTGTGCATCCTTACATTATTTATTTAAGATCAATCAAACCAAAAATGAAAAGAGAATACAAATAATATGTTCGTATGCACTAGCATGCTTACCCACTCACACTCACACACGTTTGCTTCTGCAGAAAAAAAAACGAAAAAAAAAAACTACACATGTACATATGAATTCAAAATTTAATAATAATAATAATAATATTAATAATAGGCAAATAAAAATAAAAATAAAAATAATTTAAAGCAGATTTCTCTCTGCGCACATGACAAAAATAGGTTGAAAAATGTTAACATGCACACATTCTCACACTGTGCTTAAGATATAAAAAAAATTAGGTGATGGAGTGCCTCACCTTTAGCGTTGTGTGTGTGTGTGTGTGTGTGTGTGGTGGGGGGGGGGGGGAATTTGTGTTGAACACACTGGGGTTAAAATAAACGCTCAGGGAAGGTAACATTTCTGAGGGCGATAAAGTGGTAGATGGAAGCGTAGGTCGTCTGATGACTATGTCAGCGACCAAATATTTGGCAGAGACATTTGTCTCCTTTCAGTTTGTGGTACAAATGTGTGGTACACGTTGCCAGAAGTTTACATTAGACACGAACATCAGATGGCTCTTGAGGACACTTGACAACCTTTGAAGTTATCTCAGCCTTAGTACATGAGAAGTGTTACAGTCACCAGATTTGACTATTGTAGAGAAAGACAGTCCAAGACCCCTGTGGGAACCAACAGCGGCTGAAGCAGACGCCAACCGACCCCACACTGGAAGCTAAGTACTATAACAGCGCAACTAATAAACATTTCGTAATTTTCTAAAATGTCGACCACAGTTTAAATTATCCGATAATGATAAGTATCATCGCTTCTTTTTTATAAGTAACTTTATTTATTTTACATTGTTAAACTATAAGTGATTGATAAAGATGCTTTTTCTTGGGGATTGCTTTCATAAGGTTATACTGGACACATAGATGAATGAATTGTGGTGTTGTGTGTCAATCCCAATGTTACCTGTATGCCACTGTTATAGCTGGGCACACAGTAGAATGGTCAACTTGTCCCGACACAGTGTTGAGTACTTAGGTCACCTTGTCCGTCAAGTGTTGAAGCGCTGACAAGGGACAGTGTTTACATTGGAGTGAGAATGTAGATGTGATTGACGCGAATGGGTTTAAAGTTCTGTTAAGTTGACAGGTCACTCACTCAATCATAGTTTGAAGTCAATAAAGAGTAGACTACTGCTGACGTTTCATACATTTAATAATGCACGCACTCGGACATCACAGATACAGTCACTTGAACAGGTTGGCAAAAAATCATCGTATACTTGAAAAATGGGTGACAACATCAGATGTACATTCATATGGCATATAAATACAATGGAACGATAGTAGGCAAGCACTCACTATTCTTTTCTGGTTGTCTATCGTCTCGTGCTTCAACTGACTAATCGCGTCAGTTAAGGTGGATACATAATCATCAACAATGGTTCACTGTCAGAACCTTCTTCCGGCTAAGTTTCTCAAGCCGTAAATTCATCAAATGTTTATGGTGACAATCTTAAACCACAGTAGTGGGTTTCCATAATATATAGATCTCTGTACCATCATCAGATAATAGGACCTTTTCTGTTCTCCGACGATGATCCGCTTAGAAAAGGCGGGATCCAAAATGGCTTTCATCCTTGAGCTTCGCTCACCCAGGATGAAGCATTATGTAGCAGAATTAATTCGTTATTCATACATAAATGTCCTCCTTGGGCTTCTATACATTCTGCCATCAATAAGGCTGGTTACATCAAATAATCTAGTGCTGCTAGATAACACGTCATCTTCATCTGTAGTCAATAGCATCCCTTGCTTTAGAAAAACACATTAGCGAATAATGCACGCCTTTCCCTGGCGTTAATAATGAACATTGGGAGAATCTCTGATTCTACAGTCATACAGAGAAACAATCTCCTTCCTAGAATAAATCACAGAGATCAATTTTCAGACATTCTAGTCAAAACAGCCCAGTAGCGACGACATGACAGCAGCTTCCCGTCGACACCCCAAATCGACGCATGCGCAGAAATGCCTTTTACCCCCAGAGTTCAGCTCAAAAAAATAGGCCGAAATAGAAATACAAAGATACAAAGATATAAGACCGAATCACCTTAGATAGTCAAGGAATAAATATAAAATGCTTTTCATCAGACAAATAGTTATACTTTACATTTGTATGCCTACCAACAGTAATCTGTGCGTCACAGACTACCACACAAAAGAATCTGTGCGCAACAGTGATTATTAAACTTGTTTTTCTATAACTGTAAAGTTATAGTTGGTTTAATCACTATTGAATGGAAGTGTATGTCTGCACACGTATGACTCATTGTGATAAAATTAACCGTGATACAACGTTAAAATATCTCCAAAGATAAAATGTAGGGATAAAAACTAATGCGTAAGCTACTAGCATACATGATCGCCCACGCCGCGGGTCACCACCCGCCATGGAAACTAACTTGTTAGACGTGAAGGCAAAACATTTACCCTTGGAACGGGATGAGAACGGAGATCAAAAGGAAAAAATATGACTGAACACGTGCTTAAAACTAGCAAGGCTAAAAAGACGCAATTGGTGGGGAAAGGAAAAAAATTCACGTCCCCAAGTTGACACAAGGTAAAGAAATCGACAAAAGGGACCTTAGCTATTATACGCAACAGTCATTTCTTGGACGCTTTTGCGATAACTTAGTCCGTTTATTTGAATTCAGCGACGAACGCATTACAGAAGATGCTCGAAAATATTTCAAAAAACCAACTAACCTTGAAAAGTAACTTTTCTTAATAATAATGTTAGGAATATAAAACCTAGCTGGCCTGATGGCCCATCTTGAGCAGTGAAATAATACGCTTTCATTTATAAAGACGGATAGATAATAAGAAAGATATTGACAAAAGACTGTGTTGTTCATATCAGCGAGCGACTGCATTGAAACAAAAAATGTCACTAATTTTCAAAAATTGCGGCCTTGAGACTCAAGTGCTAAAATCTAGTTGGAATGAAAGAGAGGGAATGTGGTGGAGAATTGTGGCTAAAAATAACTTTAAAGGCAAAATTGTGTAGTGGAAGGCAGAGTTGGTTCAAAAAACAAGTGTGTTTTTTGTGTGAAACGCAAGTAGAGACAGACGGACCAACAGACAATAATACATACTTGGCTGAGGTATGACTGAATTGACTTTTGGTAGGAGGTTTGAATTTGAAAAGGAAAAAAGGCGGTGATTGGCCATAGATGAACATATTATCGGCGCTCAGACGCGCATTTTTGCCATTCATCATAAGTTGTCCAGTAGTAGACACAGTAAATAATTCAGTGGTGTATTTCCCAGAAGCTAATTGAAATATTTAGAGGGACGCCATACTAAAGCCAGCAGCTCAGCTGAGTTTTGCTAGCATATAACTGTGTTCTATATTCATAATTCTGGTAAGACTGAAAGTATTTCTTTGTATATTTTAATATTTGTTTAATGTTTCGAGTGATTTGATACTGCCATATCAAAATCTATCCCTTACAACAAGTAAGGATTCGCTCTAGACCCCCCGCCCCAGTTCAGGGTCTAGAGACAAACAAAATACATAAACTCCAGCAAGGATTATGAAGGGCGGATCAAGTGTTGAGATCAGTGGAACATATCACCTATCCTATTCTATGGCAGGAAGCTAATGAACATATTTCAGAATATGTAGTCTGGGGGAACTTATCCTATGTGAAACCAACTTGGTAAGATGTGTTGTATGGTCAAAGAGATCTGACCCGTCTATGTGGTGTTGTTGTGTAGTGTTGAGTGTAGAAGTGGCTCAGGAGGTAGAGTTCTGACACATGACCAAATACTTTTATTTCAGAACTGTGAGTTTTTATTTGGCACCAATGTGGTGTCAAATGATGTGTTGAATAATACAAGAGTGGACCCGTGCAGTTTATATTTTGGCAGAGCAGCCTTATATTGCCCCCAAGCACGGAGAGGTGGGGCCACCAGATTCCAGCACCAGAACTACTCATTCAAGATACGTGAGCGTCTGGCCTGCTGGATATTCACCAACTCAACTTATTTTCTAACACACCAATTATATTCCCATCAATAAATGGACAATGTGTAGTAGCCATAGACAGGGAGTGATGAGGCCACCCCAACAGCACATCCATTAATCTTTCTCCCAGATAAATTACAACTATAAACAGTAGTAATATTAACTAGTCTTGTAAAATACATATGTACACACCTTTCATTTATTATGCCATATATTCATGCATTTCATTCATAATTGCAAAACATTTCATATGTTCTGACCAAAATAAAACCTTGGTTCAGAACAAATAAACTTAAAGAAAATTTACTATCAAAATTTTACACAGCTTGAGTTAGTTCAGTGTGTTATAACGTTTTATTAATATTATTAGACTTATTAAATATCTGTGTGTGTGTATGTAAACTACCACAACACATTACATATCAGTACCCTAGAATTTTAACGTAGCCACATTCATTAGAAAAAAGAGATAGGTGTGAGGTCGTAGTGGTAGCAAGAAGGGCCTTCTGTAAATTCACAGCTACATTTATCTCAGGAGCCTTCACAGCTGACCTCATGCATCACACTAGGTAATATCACAATCATACAATACCATCAAATCCACTACACTCATATCGTTCTAAATACATAACCAGATAGAGTTATTAGATTAATACTTGCTGCTCATCTTCAGCTGGGGGCAGAAATACGAGTGAAAATATATTACCTCACAAAAGGGGCTGGAGAATTTTTTTTACACAGGTGATGGAGTACCTCGTAATTAGCATGGGGGGGTGTAAAAAGGGGAAGGGAGTAGGAAAGTGACTGTTAGTGTCTTTATTTCTTGCTTGAGTAAACGTGGCACGGTTAGACAAAATTAATACAATTGCTGATGAATACGATCAGCCTTGGTCGGGCTTACAGATGGCCGTTAACTTGTAGGTCATAAAGATAGACCAAATATTAAACGGCAAACATCGTGCTAATGGTATGATCAGAACTTTGACGAACTGGAACATAATGTATGCAGGTGTATTGCTGCAATGTTACTCAGGAACACTACACCCGGTGATGTACGTCTCAATAAAACTTACACCTCCAGAATGTAACTGGTGATGAGATTTAGGCATAGTCTTAACTGCATAAGCAACATGAATGTGTTGCTGTTCCCAAATAACAACCTGTTGTGGAGTACAATCCTTAACTCCATGTATACGACCGATTATTAAATCAGTGATTGGTGACGGTAGCATACAAGCATGGATTTTATCAGTAAAAAATGGTGTATCTATATGAATGATGGCAGTTGGGAATGTTTCAACTGTACCACCAAAGGTCACACATTTAACACTTTTCCCCGTTGCGCATGACGGGTGTACCAAGGATTGTCTAATCCCGACCGTGGAACAACCTGTATCAAATAAAATAGACACGGGTATATTATTCATTAATCCCCTGTGTAAAGTCAGAGATCCTTTTCCGTCGTGTGTAGACGCCGACAAGGCTGACACGGTAGACATCGAATGAAGACTCGGTAAGACATGGCCGCAACTCAACGTAGTGATCGCCTTAGGATGAAACAATGTAGTACATTCTGGACATCGAGAAGCCTGATCGAAATCAAGAGTACATGCTGATGCATTATGTACATTAACATTAGTCTCCTGTTCTAAGATAGTTTGAGGATCAAGCTGAGCAGAATTAGTGTGGCGATGCGACCTATCTTTAAAATTTATGTCTCTACTTCTGGAACGATTTTGACTACTATTTCTAAAATTGTTATAATTATTTGATCTATTGTGATCACAATCTTGCTTTGATCTCCAATTACCGTGGTAGCTATTATCCCTTTGACCATAATTTCGGTTTGGTGAATTATGTTGGTTATGAGATTAATTAAATCGTGATTGGTCATAATTGTTGTGGTTATTTCCTGTACAATTTCCAGAATTATTATTATTCAAACCATATGACATATTAAATTGTCTCCAGTTTTGCTGTGATGAAGAACCACCACGAAATGGTTTCCCTTTGAAAGAATCCAAATTCCTATAATCTCCCTTTCTAAAGTTTCTATCCTGACTGAGAGATCGATTGTGAAAGTGACTACAGAAGCAACCGGCAACCCTTCTCTAATCTGTGAATGACTAACCACCATGTTGGGATGTGCTGTACAAAATTGTGTAGAAATTTGCTCCATTTCCTTCAAATTTGCTGGTTTTCGTTCATGTAAAAACGAAAGGAAGGTTGCATTGACTGATGTCATTACTTTATCGCGAAGTATAAGGTCCACGATTGATTCGTAAGTATGATCAATCTTTGATAGCTCAATCCATCTATTAAATGTTAAGCGTATCTTGGATATGAAATCAGCGAAATCCTTTCCAGTTTCAGGTATTAAGGATTTGAACCGAAGACGATATCCTTCCTCGTCAAGTTGATATTTGTTTAGTAGAGCAACTCTGACATTATCGTAGTTATTTCGTAGCGTTTCCTCCATTGTAGTTATAATAGTTAAAGGCTCGCCAGCTAAAAATTGCATTAGCTTAACACTCCATTGTGTTTTATCTAACCTATGGGACTCACATACACTTTCATAGCGTGACAGGTAGCATACTATGTCATCATAATTTTGATTGAATATAGGCAATTTAAATTTATCATTACAGTTATTTTTTTCTGAGGAACCAGAAGTATTGGAATTACGTTATTACCATTTTGACCCCTTAATTTTAATTTCTCCAAATAAAGGAGCATCATTCTTTCTTCATGTGCAAAGTTCAGAGCTTTCTTCTCCTCCATCTCTTTATCAAATTGCATTTTTCTTTTCTCTGCAAGAAATCTTTTTTCTTCCAATTTTAAATCTTCGTCTTTTTTCAGCTTTTTGCTCCTCTAATTCTCTTCTCTTCTTTAGCTTCCTTTTCAGCTAATTCTTGTTTTGCTTTAACTTCCTTCTCAGCTAATTCTTGTTTTGCTTTAGCTAACTCTGTCATAGCAAATTCTTTTAAAATTTCACCTTTGTAGCCAAATGCTTTGCCTTGCTCGACAAAATAATCCATTGTCGACATTTTAACCAATATTGTGACTTACTCAGTCGAAATATATAGTGAGGAATTAAAGAATTTTATCCTTAATTACTGAGTGACAAGTTCTTTGTCTGGAGAACTTGTAATCCAATTTATATAATCATTGAAATCGCTACTATTATAATAATTATTATTATGTAATATTCAAATTATGCAGTTATACAAAAGTTAAAATATCATAGCAGACATGATACACAAGATGAAGATAACGAGAACAGCGACAAAGACAAGATATCAAGAAACAAATGAGACTGTTCGCAGAATCAAATAAACAATAAAGCAAAAATAAAACTAAATTTGCAAAGAATGCAATGACAACTGCGAAGAAGATCACAAGACAATCAACAACACAGGGTATAAACATAAAGTGTGTATACAACTAAAGGATAGTAAGGTAAGATCAACAGTTACGAACATAATCAATTATAAAACCAAGGTACGGATAGAAAAGATATAACGATAACAATAGCAATAACGCATCATCACGACTAAACAATTAGTTGTTACAGACAACCAAACGCAGTGGACTAAAAAAATCCTCCAGCAACCATGTACTGGGAACTTCCACTGAGGGAGGTCTGCAAAAAATTGTCCCTAAAGAACACTCACGAAGGCCCGGTAGTGAATCTGGGATGTTTCCTTCGCAAGTCGCCAACCCAACCAACCCACATTAAACAGAGAACATATAACATTAAGCATAAATATGGACATATTAAAGATAGGTTTAACGTATACACATGCAACGGTGGAACAGAACATCAACAAATCCACTTATCTTATTCAAAGAAAAAAAATCCCGGCCTCTGCGACACTAGTCAACGATGAGTCTCGGGTGTTGCATGGCTGAACTTTACAATACTTGATGAAGTTCAAAGTCGACCTTGACAACGTATGAGCGTCTTGAATACTTGAAAGTCAGACTTGATGACCGTTATTGAGTCCTTTCGAAGAAAAAAGTTGTGTACTTGATCTCTGAAGATTTGCCATCGTAATGAAAACTTGATATTCTCGAATTGTTGAATTCTCGAAGCTGAACTTGATCTTGAAAGTGTACGTTCGTCTGGATCACTTGAAGGTCGAAATGAAAGTTGACCGTTAAGAGAAAATTCGTGTCCTTGAAGTTGCAACTTTGAAGGATCTTGATGTTTTTTTGATAACTTGATATAATCAAATTGCTGTATCAGTTCTCGCAGCATGAGTTCTTGAATACAGACAAAATTTTCTTTTCCCCTTAATTTGGGCCACCAGCTGTTAGTGTCTTTATTTCTTGCGTGAGCAAGGGTAACACTGTAAGACAAAGTTAATACAATTGCTGATGAATACGTTCGGTTTTGGTCGGGCTTACAGATGGCCGACAACTTGTAGGTCATAAAGATAGACCAAATATTAAACGGCAAACATCGTGCTAATGGAGTGATCAGAACTTTGACCAACTGGAACATAATGTATGCAGGACTCATGGTTGACATCGGTAACGGTACATTTATTTACTGACGGGTGACAGACGAGCATCTTATCATGTTGAAGAAGGTACATCGTTTATAATTATAACTGGTCAACTTGATTGGCTTCAATGACTGCCGAAGTCCAATGGACGGCGGGAGTATTACTCATTTTTTTGGGGGGGGGAGAGGGGGGGGGGAACACATCTCATATTTCATGCTACACGTAATTCATAATGCCGGATGTATGCACTGGAGATTTCACAGTGTCATAGTAATTCGAAAACTATCCCAGTAGAGGATCTGTTACCCACTAGCGGCAGGTCATGCAGAGACGTGCCGAAGTCCTGACAAGATCGTACTGAGGTATTTATACTGGTATCAAATGAAGATACAACAAAACGAGCCAGACTAGGCTAAAGCTAATCCTCCTCACTAGAAGGTAGCATCTCCAATAATATGGTAAAGTCTTCCCACGACATTTGGGTAAAGACTTACAACGAACTCTGCTGGAACATTTGTCTTCTTCAACCGGCTTTTTACATCTCATTGCGTCAACGCAGTTTGGCAACAAACCAAACCCGATCGCACCAAGTTGTGCTCTTTAGTGTAACCATTGGTACGTAATCAATTTAACTTATAATACTACTCAGATGCGCACACATAGTGCATCTAACACAGTTAGACAAGCATCGAGCTATGTTAAGTCTCGCACACTTAACTCCTATGCGAAAAAGGACTTAACAGTGACCTTTGAAGAAAACTAAAGGCTTGGATTTAAGACTATTTAGCGGGTCAAGGATTCTGATTTTGGGTTACACGTAGCCGGAGGTAGTGGACAGGTTTTAAAATACGCGTCACTCGCTGGAGGAACAAATTTAGGAGAAAGGCTGGGCGGATAACTTTGTATTAAAATACTGCTTGGAGGCGACACTTCCATATTAAAAAAACGAAATTCCAAGAGTAAAAGAATTAGTTTAAAATGGATGTCTGGTGGTGTCTTGGGAAATGAATTAAGCATAATGGCTTTGAAAATGTCTGTTTTTTGTGTCGAATGTGTGTCCAGTATGTCCTGTAAGAATCTCTGTGCTGGTATAATTGTACTACATTTATAGAAAATGTGTTCCTCACTTTCTTGTAAATTTGCCTGGCACATTTTGCATCGTGATTTTTGTTTTAATCTATGTGCTGCTCTTTCTGTGGTTGGTGTCATGTTATATAAAAGTCGATATGTGACTTCTCTGGCTTTTGTTGCGATGCATTTGTTGTGAAGATCGGTGAAAATCTCAGTGTAATCTGTTATGAAGTAATTGTAACCTCTTTTAATTCTTAGCTGTAAAGGTGGTGCTTGTAACCTGACTAAGTGTTTGTAAATTTTGTTTGTTTTCTGGTTAATTAAAATTTCATGTCCTTTGATGGCTTGTACACATGTCCTGTAAAAGTGTGGTAGTGTGCCGTAATAGTGTGGGGCATTGTTCTTTAGTGGTCTCAGTCTAGATAGTCTAAGCCCTACGTAGTAATGGGCTAAAGTGTGTTGTTCTGGGTCTCTTATTATATTTCCTACATGTCTGATTCGAAGTGCCTTTATTTTTGTCCCTATATCCTGGAGGGCAACTCCCCCGAATCTTTTCTCTTGCATGAGTGTTTGATGTTTAATGCTAAATAAAGTGTGCCCAAAAACAAAACGCCTAATCTCCTTGTTTATCTCTGTCACCGTATGTTGTGGAGGGTCAAAGACTGTAGCAATGTAAATTATTTTTGGAATAATAAAGCAGTTCACTATTGCACTTCTGGGAAAAATGGTTGTATTTTTGTATCTGTAGCGGTTAAGCGTGTCTGTGATATATCCGACTAAGTTCTGCCATGTGACTTTGTGTGTGCGGTTCGGGTGGGATGGGAAGTACATACCGTACAGTTTCATGTTTTCTGTTGACGTTAAATCAAAAGGAAAATCTGCTTTGTTTTTCCATCTGTCTATACCCATAATTGTAGACTTTTGGACGTTTAATTTTGACCCACTACCTTTACCAAAAAGTGTGAAAGTGTCTAGAATATTTTGTATAGACCTATCATTGGGGGAAAGAAGGTAGTATCGTCTGCGTAGGCAAGCAACTTTTGTTCCCCTTTACCCTGAATAAAAGTGCCTCTGATGGTACTGTCTTGTCTAATTTTCTCTAGCAGTGGTTCTAGAGCGAGTACATAGAGTAGAGGAGAAAGGGGACATCCCTGCCTAACAGATCTTGTCAGCCTGAAGGCCCCAGTAAATGAATGATTTACCAAAACCTTGCTTTCAGGTTTTGTGTATATAATTTCAATCCACTTTCTAAAGTATTCACCAATGTTGCAGTGTAGTAAAGTTTTATGGAGGTATGAGTGGGATATTCTGTCAAAGGCTTTTTCCTGGTCTAGCGATAGGATTGACGACTGGCAATCCTACTGATGTGTGTCGGTGATGATGTCTCTTATGAAGTGTGCGTGCTAATGAATGTTTCTGTGCTGGACACTACACTGTTGGTCTTCGTGTATGAGTGTAGCCATGAACGGTTTGAGTTTGTTTGTTAGGGTTTTGGCTAAAATTTTATAGTCGGTGTTTAGGAGTGATATTGGTCTGTAGTTTTTAAGTTTTGTTTTGTCCGGATCGTCCTTAGGGATTAGAGTGATGTATGACAGGTTGAAACTAGATAGAAATTCATTTTTCGCGAAAGATTCTGAATATACCCTTAGTAGGAGAGGGCCTAACATGGGGAAGAAAAGTTGGTAGAATTCAGCCGTGAGTCCATCTGGTCCTGGTGACTTGCCTTTTTTGCATTCCGTTTACTGCGTGTGTTATGTTTTCTAGGGTCAGTTCAGCATCAAGAGATTGTTTATCTTTGTTGCTCAGTTTCTTAGTGTATTGCATACAAGTGTCCTGTATATGTGGTTGTATTCCTTCTTCTGTGTAAAGATTTCTATAGTAGTCCTCAAAGGCTTGTGCTATATGTTGTGCCTGAGTTTGTATGTCTCCATGTGAGTCAAACTATTTGGCCTATTTGCTTGCTTCGCTATATGTTTTGATCTATTGCCATGTATTGTTTGCTGGGTATCTCTTGTGTGATTGTGTTCAATTTTGTCCGTAACATGGCACCTCTTAATCTATGGTGTTGATATTGTTCTAGTTCTTCCTGCAATGTAATGATATGAGGTGCTGTTTTATCAATTAGAGTTGCGAGTTTGATGGCTTGTTCTATTATCTTTTCCTGTCGTACTTTGTCTCTATGAATCTTGGTTGCCAGTATTTGTGTTCTCTCGCGTACAGTATTCTTTAATATCTCCCAGTGTTGTTGAAAGTTTTCAGTGGGTAAATCTGTTGTGTAAATACGAATGTTTTATTTTGCAGCAGTGTGTTGTTGAATTTCCAGTGAGGTGAACGTTTGAATGTGATATTTGTGTGTGTGGTGTTTACATTTTTTTTTAATGCCTTTATATGTCGTCTTTATAGACATATAAAGGTGTGATGCCACTTTCTCATATCGGCAGTTTTTCATATTATTTGGAATTGAAAACAATATGTATCCTAATTATAACCCATCAGAGGTTGAACGGGATATTTTTCTTCTTTAAAAAAAAAAAAACCTCACAAAGGCATTTGACCTGGATAGTAGGGATGGACTCTTAAAAATCCTTCTGAAAATAGGCTGCCCCATTAAATTGCTGGAAATGATAAAATCTTTCATGAAGACATGAAAGTATCAGTCCAATATCCTGGAAGCATATTACAGCCCTTTGACATACGCAGTGGCGTTAAACAAGGCTGCGTCCTAGTTCCAACCCTCTTCTTTACTTTGCTCTTGAAACATGCATTCAGAGATGAAACTGAAGGAATATGCCTTCACACTAGGTCAGATAGCTGACTGTTTAACCTCGCATGGCTGAAGGCAAAAACAAACATCAGAAGGGTCACTATAAAAGACTTGTTATTCGCTGATGACGCCGCAATCGTCACTCATAGTCAAAGGAGTTTCAGAGCTTGATGAATCGCTTCACCCAAGCAAGCAAGGACCTTGACCTCACAATAAGTTTAAAGAAAATAAATGTGCTGGGCCAGGATGTGGATGTTGCACCAGTATCACTATCGATAACTATTAATTGACAGAGATGCACCACTTTACATACCTGGGGTCTCCCATATACGAAAACTCTCTCTGGACACAGAGATTGACAGCCGCATTGGTAAAGCTGCAGCAACCTTTGCCCGCTTCGCAACGCGTGTTTAGGGAAACTCCAAACTCACAACGAAGACCAAAGCTGCGGTATATACCGCCTGCGTCACCAGCACACTTCTATATGGCCGCGAGATATGGACAACCTATGCTAAGCAAGAAAGAAGGTTCAATGCCTTCCATCTACGTCGTCTACGCCACATCCTCGGTATTTCGTGTAAGGACAAAGGGACAATTTAAAAAGAAATAAAGTATCCCGTTCAACCCTTGATGGATTATAATTAGGACATATGGTGTACTAGTCAGCTGGACAAGGAAGTTAAACGCCAAACCCGAGTCAACAAAAGGAATTTCCTAGACGATCTTGCAAGACAGGCAGAAGAGGCAGCACTGAGAAATGAACAAAGCACAGTATACAAAATAACTAAATTCATCAACGGAAAACGAGGTGCAAACAATATTACATTAGTAAGAGATAAGCAAGGAAATCTCATCACGACAGCAGAGGGACAGGAAACAAGATGGGCAGAGCATTTCAGAGAAACTCTGAACAAGGAACCACCAGAGACACAATTGAATGTTCCTGAGGCTGAAAACGATCTAGATGTAAATACAGACATTCCATGAAAAGAAGAAATCATCACAGCAATCAAAGGGTTAAAGAACGGAAAAGCTCCTGGCCATGATAACTTAAATGCAGAGCTATTTAAGACAGACCCTGAGCTAGCAGCAGAACTATTAGAACCACTATTTGCACAAGTCTGGAAAACGGGGACAACACCAACAGAGTGGAACAAAGGAATAATTGTCAAATTGCCCAAGAAGGGAGATCTTGCAGACTGCAATAATTGGAGAGGAATCACTCTTCTCTCAGTTCCCAGCAAAATACTAGGCAGGATATTTATACAGAGAATTTCAAAAGCAGTACACCACAAACTGAGGAAAGAACAAGCAGGATTTAGAAAGAACAGAAGATGTTTAGATCATATATTCACTCTCAGGAACATTATAGAGCAGTGCTCAGAATGGCAAAGACAGCTGTACATTAATTTCGTTGATTTTGAAAAGGCTTTTGACAGCATACATAGGGACAGTTTATGGAAAATACTGAGGGCTTATGGAATTCCAAGCTGCATAGTGTCAGTCATAAAAAAGCCTCTATGCCAACTTTACGTGTAGTGTTGGGCAGAGCAACCTAACCTTTGAGGTGAAGACAGGAGTACGACAGGGATGCCCCTTATCAACCACTCTATTTTTAACAGTCATAGATTGGGTGATGCGCCAGACAACAGAGGGCAGTCCAAGAGGAATAATAGTAACACCAGACAGCGGGGCAGGCAAAGACATCAACATCAGAATGAATAAGGCAAGAACAGCCTTTTTTAGCCTAAACAACATCTGGAAGTCCTTTCAATACAGCACAAGCACAAAATTAAGATTATATCAGAGCTGTGTGCTTTTCTATGGTGCGGAATGCTGGAGAGTTACAGAGAAGGAAATGTCGAAATTGTCCTCTTTTCACACAACATGCCTAAGAAAAATTCACCGAATCTTTTGGCCGAATACCATCACCAACCAAGATCTGCTTACTCGGAGCAAGCAAGAGGACATGCACACCATCATAGCTAGCAGACGCTGGAGCTGGGTTGGCCATGTCCTCAGAAGAGACCCCAATGCCATCACAAGAACAGCTATGCTTTGGACACCTGAAGGAAAACGAAAGAGAGGTCGACCAAAAACAACCTGGCGGAGGACTGTGGAGGCTGAGATGCGAAGAATGAACCAGAGTTGGGGCACTGTACGAAGGATGGCCGCCGACCGAGCAAAGTGGAATCAATTTGTTGTTGCCCTACAAGACGCCACTAGGCGTGATGGCCACTGACTGCTTTGACGGTCGGCGGCTAAGGATCAAAGAAGAAGAAGAATAGGGTGTACTAATTTAAGAAAATAGTCAGATTTTCAATATCCAAATATAGTACCTTCTGAGTGAGAAAGCCCGAGGATGTCCGAGATTACCTCATTTTTTTTTCCACATCTTTATTCATATTCCGTGGAAATTGACAAAGACATTATGCATTGAAACATTGGCAATAATAGCATGAATATAAGTATAAAAATGAAAATACAATGAGAAAAAAAAACTCACTCCTTGCACACACACTCATTTACACACTCTTTCGTGTACTATAAAGTTATACATTGCACATGTTTTTGTAATGATAGTGGTGATTAAAAAGAGAAGGGGAAAAAAAGATAAAAAAAATAAAGAAATTTTACACCCTTCTTTTTTTTGTAATTATAGAGGGTACTCTTTATCTTTTAGTTACAACACTGGATTTAAAAAAAAATACCCACAAAACAAAAAAAAAAAATAAAAGAACCTGCATAGACAAAAACTATCCACTAAGAAGTGTCTTTTTTTTTTTTAACTTTTGTTTGTATTTCATTCAATTATACAAACCCATGTGCATTTTACAAAATGGGATATAAGGAGAGTACGTTGTGTAATACATATAAACACTCACACTTTCATTGGCACCCAACAAAAAAAAAACCATTTACTGTATACATTCGTTCACACACACATTTATACTTGCACCAACATGATTTATGCTTACTTATTCAGTTTCTTCTGATCAATAAAGCAAAATTAAATTTGGCTTCGAATAATGTTAAAGACTAAGATTTTTTTTCCTTGCCTGTAAAAATTCGCAGTGGAAAGTACCCATTGGTCTCTCTCTCTCTCTCTCTCTCTCTCTCTCTCTCTCTCTCTCTCTCTCTCTCTCTCACGCTCTCTGTTTCTCTCTCACGCGCACATATACACACTCAAACCACTGCTACTATTTACAACTACCGCTATTTTAACGACTTTCAATGCTTGCGTTCGTGGCCGTTCCAGTCCTATAATTACAGGTGTTGGACACCGTTGCTCGTAAATCTGCAAAGTGTCACAGATCTCCGGTGATTTAGAAACTGGCACCAACGGCCAAGGTCATGTCACATTTACGAAGTATTTTCCTTAGAACATTTTTCCGTCGTTTTTTTTTTTTATGTATACTGTGGTCACCCACGTACTCGGACCGAAGACCACACGGTCTGCAGCAGATTATGACAAGAATTATCTTATCAGAAACGCTTACTTCTGCGCCATCCATCTTTTGTTTTAAATAATAATAATAATAATAAAGACGATAAAATATATGCACGTATACATACCCTATGCATTATTCTACACATGTTCATACTTACACTTGAAAACAAATTAATAATAACGATTTTAAAAGGATACATAAACAAATTTCCAAAACCATTACATTTTGATTACAATTAAATATTATAAACATAAACAAGTACCGCCGTATCTCTCATTTCTGATGTCAAAGTTAAAAAAAAAAATAATAAAAAAAAATTTAAATTAAATAAATTTAAAAAAATTATATATAGAATCTATATATACAGTATATATAAATTAACATACTCTTTCTTGTACTCTGAAGCACATTTTTTTTTTTGGTAATGTTAGGGATGAGAAGGCAAAAAATAAAAGAAAAACAGGGATAAAGAAAATATACACCATCTTCCTCAGAATTATAGAGCGATCTTTTCCCGAAAGAAAGGGAGAGAAAACCCCCTCGATTCCCCGCGACTCAGGCCAATAATTTATTTGCATGGCCAGCGAAAGTCACTCCACGTGAAAAACAGTGCTACCGAACACCCCGGAAGTAACTCTTGTGTGTCCCGTACTGGACACACATAAATCAAGGAAGCCTGCCCAATTAGAACGCTCGGACCAGTTTAAAATGAAGAAATTTGATCATCCTGCGACCAGCATGAACTACACGAACTTGTGTGTGTGTGAGTGCAGGTGGAATGAGGCCACCGCAGAGGTCCCCCTACCCCTGCGCCGAAGGGAGGCCATAAGGAGATTGTGGAGGGAATTATAAGTTATTCTACTTGTAACTATCGCGGGCTGTAGTACTTGAGAGGATAGGAAGACTGGGGGAAGGTAGGGGCACAGAAGGCCGAAAGCGGACTTACAAATGTTTCTGTCTATGAAATAGTAGTGTGGCGAAAGGAGGGCCGGGGAAAGAAAGAGTCGTTTTACGAATCAAGGCTGCCTCGTTAAGGATGAGGTACCATCTCAGGGGCTATTGATAAAACTTGCTGACGAAAAATGTGCAGAAATAAACCAGCGTTGAAAATACGATGTTTAAACATGGCAAGATTCCGAAAACACCAAATCTGATTCCGAAATTCTGATGAAATAGACAAGATCAAAGTGTGTGTGTTTTTTTGCTGCTCCCGGGACTATGTTTAAGAAGATTGCTTTGTATAAATCTGATTTTTGTGATGTTTGTAAATCAATGATTGTCTGCAGTAGTTTCATTGTAGGTGTGATTGTACTGCATTCAAAAAACAAATGATCTTCTGTTTCTTGGATGCTTTTTCTACATAGCTGACATTTTGTTATTTGGTTGGATCTGTGTGCTTCTCGTTTTGTTGTGGGTGTCATGCTGTATATTAGTCTAAAAGTGACCTCTCTTGCTTTAGCAGTGAAAAATCGTTGTGGTTTTGTATTTGTATCTGTGCAGCATGTCTCGTATTTTGGATGTCAGATTTTTCCATGTGTCTCTGTGTGTGCGATTTGGGTGTGAGGGAAAGGTAATACCATAGATTTTGATGTTGTTTGTTGGTGTTAGTCCAAAGGGAAAGTCTGCTTTGTTCCTCCATTTGCCTATGCCCATTATTGTTGATTTTTGAACATTTACTTTTGCTCCGCTACCTTTGCTAAAGTTTGTGAGGGAAAAAGATGGTGTCATCTGCATAGGCGAGCATCAAATCCATTCATTAAGCAACCAATCAAACTATTCCTTTTTTTCTCACACAGAAAGTCTCGTACCTGAATACTTCACCGTAACAGCTTTAAAAAATTATAAATAATGTAAGAAAAGACAATTTTTTAAAAAAATACTTGAGCTGTTATTTAAATATTTACATTAAACTTACCTTTAAAATACAATTTTTAATTACTTACATTAATATTTTTTGACTTTTTGACTGTGTTTTGATAATAATGGATTTAATTTTGTTTCAAAATGTAAAATGCAGGGGATGTAACCTATGTTCTTAACATTCTATGATTATTTCCAATTTTCAATGGGTCATAATGCGCAAAAAAAAAGTATTATTTTTTGTTTTATGTCCCCTTTATATTTAGAATTGTTGAAACGATCTGAACAGATTAACTTTTATCATTTTCAAAGCACTTTCCACACGAGGCCCCAATCGCTGCTCGATCAGTTAGCTGCAATCACTGCTCGCTCGGTTGGTTCGCCTGCCCAGCTGACGCCCTGAGAAATAATAACTGATTAGTACGGACAATTTTTTTTGGGTGTAAAATAAAGTATCCCATTCAACCCTTGATGGGTTATAATTAGGATATATGGTATACTAATTCAAGAAAATAAAGTCAGATTTCCAATACCCAAATATAGTACATTCTTTCCTCCTCCACTCAGTCCAAATAGAGTAAATCAAAACCACATTTGCGTAAATGTTTTTGTGTGTGACCTCCCCTTTCCAAGAAACAAAGAAACAATTTAAAAAAAAAAAAAACGAATTATACTGTAACAAATAAATAAACCAAAAAAAAAATGAAGTCTCTCATAACTGCCCCTGTTGTTAACAAGGAGAAAAGGGGCGAGGAAGCCCGGGGGGTATCCGAGATTACATCAAATATCTGCCATCAGTCATTCAAGTTCAAGCACCTCTTTTCCTCACACTGTCATTGATTCTTATATATTAATTTTAGTTCTTGTTATATACTGTTTTATTATATTGTGCAATTCTCTAGGTCTATTCTCAACACCTGTTCCACAGTTAATAGTTATGGATGAATTGCATGCTTTTAAATAATGTAATATTGGTTTTCTCTGCTGTTCATACTTCCTACATTTTAATAGGAAATGCTCTAATTTTTTTTTTCTAGACACTCTGCACAGTCCGATTCCTCAATTCTAAAATAGCCCATTCCTAGTTGCTGTCTAAGAAGTTTCTTATTGCTAGGAATGTTTAATTCTCTAGATACCTGACACGTTCTTGTTGCAGCCTAGAACAATTTATATGCAAGTCTGCCCTTCAGATTTCCATCTACTTTCCATTCCTGTTATTCTTTGAATTAAGCTTTTGATCTCTGTTTTACTCATCCCTACATTTACTTGGTTTCTATTATTTCTACTTTTCTTAGCTTCTATCAGCCTGTTACATCTATGCCAACATGTGAAGGTATCCAAGCTATTAGAACAGAACATCCTCTGGAGCTTAAGTAAGTATTTGCCAGTAATATCTCTTCTGCTATATCAGGTCTAAACTTGCTAAGGAAGGAGGAGCCTTACAACAAAATGATATAGAGACAACTTACGAAATGGCAAAAACTACTATAAAAGCTACATTCAAGTCCAAATGGGAAAGAGAGCACCCAGGCCATTTAAAAGATAATGCACATCATCTGCTATCTATGAGAGAACAGGTCACCATTTTTCGGATACACACTGGACACAACAGATTGAGATACCATCTATACCACAAGTATAACACTGGACACAACAGATTGAGATACCATCTATACCACAAGTATAACACTGGACACAACAGATTGAGATACCATCTATACCACAAGTATAACACTGGACACAACAGATTGAGATACCATCTATACCACAAGTATAACACTGGACACAACAGATTGAGATACCATCTATACCACAAGTATAACACTGGACACAACAGATTGAGATACCATCTATACCACAAGTATAACACTGGACACAACAGATTGAGATACCATCTATACCACAAGTATAACACTGGACACAACAGATTGAGATACCATCTATACCACAAGTATAACACTGGACACAACAGATTGAGATACCATCTATACCACAAGTATAACACTGGACACAACAGATTGAGATACCATCTATACCACAAGTATAACACTGGACACAACAGATTGAGATACCATCTATACCACAAGTATAACACTGGACACAACAGATTGAGATACCATCTATACCACAAGTATAAAACTGGACACAACAGATTGAGATACCATCTATACCACAAGTACAACACTGGACACAACAGATTGAGATACCATCTATACCACAAGTATAACACTGGACACAACAGATTGAGATACCATCTATACCACAAGTATAACACTGGACACAACAGATTGAGATACCATCTATACCACAAGTACAACACTGGACACAACAGATTGAGATACCATCTATACCACAAGTATAACACTGGACACAACAGATTGAGATACCATCTATACCACAAGTATAACACTGGACACAACAGATTGAGATACCATCTATACCACAAGTATAACACTGGACACAACAGATTGAGATACCATCTATACCACAAGTACAACACTGGACACAACAGATTGAGATACCATCTATACCACAAGTACAACACTGGACACAACAGATTGAGATACCATCTATACCACAAGTATAACACTGGACACAACAGATTGAGATACCATCTATACCACAAGTATAACACTGGACACAACAGATTGAGATACCATCTATACCACAAGTACAACACTGGACACAACAGATTGAGATACCATCTATACCACAAGTATAACACTGGACACAACAGATTGAGATACCATCTATACCACAAGTATAACACTGGACACAACAGATTGAGATACCATCTATACCACAAGTATAACACTGGACACAACAGATTGAGATACCATCTATACCACAAGTGCAAAATTGGTGAAACACGATCTCTGCATCTGAAGCATCAGCCTGATGACGGTCGAACACCTGCTCCAGTCCTGCCCAACCTACAGCAATGAACGGAGTAGCATATGGCAACAACCCACTTCTGTCAACGAAAAATTGTTTGGAGATGTCAGGACCCTTGAGTTGACTACTGCCTTTATTAGTCTTGTGGAAGTCTGATGGCGAATGAGGAAGAAGAAGAAGATCTTCTGAATTCTCGTAAGTTTCTTATAGCTTGAATAGCAGAAATAGAGTCTGTTAATACAGTCAATTTATGAGGAGGGTTGCTAGAGAAGATTTCCAGAACTTTCAGAATTGCAACCTTCTCTGCCATGAAAACAGATGTTTTATCTGTTATATTATATCCTTTCACCATTTACCACATGGGAACATAAATTCATATCCCCAATTTGTTATCATCTCCTTTAGATCCATCTGTGTACACTGTAATACTGTCCATAGATATTTTTGGAGAAAAAAAAATAATTATAATATCCATGTATTCTTCATCTATGAAATTCTATCACCATCTTTGTGTCATCACTGCTAGCCTCTTTCTACTAGTCTTGCTCCTTTTTATTTTAACTCGTTTTAAATTTAAATATTTTTAATTGCATTCAGGCACCACTTATTATCTGGATCTATTCCAGCTGCCATCTTATTTATTCGCACTCTCACAGGATTATCACGAGCAACTTCAATTTCGGGTCGTATAATTTTTATTTATTGTTGTCGTGAAACATTCTAAATCCACATACAGTATATGAATTAAAAGGTAAATGTAAAGCCTAACACATAAATTCAATAAAAGGAAAGAGAAATGGTAAAAGTACAGTGCTGTCACAATGGCGTACAAAAATCCCCCTTGTTTTCTACTTCGTCTGCAAATTGTAACGTTTCACGTTGATAGTAAAGCCTACTGCATCACTACACGCTTTCTACAATAAAACGTGTACTGCATTTCTAAGAAAACCTTGAGATACGCAAGCTGATTAATGACCTAAATTAATACTATAGCACGTTTCACTAGCTTTGCCCTCAAACAAATGTAATTATCTGATTAACCGTCCAACGTATTAATGCCATTTTTTGCATACGATGTTATATTGGGGTAGACCCAACAAATATATACTTTATATCTGTGCATCTTGTCTAGTTCCCATAAACGGATGAAATCCTTTGATCTTTGTCGGCATACTAATTATTGTGTATCGAGAAAAGAAATTTTACCACTTCATGCACAGTGAATTGATTAGGCATAGGCGTATCTACTATTACAATAATGTGGCCATCACGTTTGCATATGAATACCTGTTGAAGCTGATTTCTTAAATGATCTGCATGCGAGATACTCGTGACATTGTTTGTCATTGACATTTAATGCGCTACCAAACTGGTCCTTCCTTGATCTAATTATTTCAATAGGTATCACCTCTTTGCGGTTCATAAATATCATAATGGAACGTTGCTCCTCTAATGTGCTTGTAAATAACGGTAAGGTCATCTTTAAAGAAATTAAACTTCATCCGAATCATAATCAGATGTCTCTGAGAAATTGATAATCAATCTCGGCTGAATGAAGGACAAACCATCATTCTTCCAATATTCCTCTTCCTCTTGTAACACATGGTTCTCACATTTCTTCCAATAATCCCTGGCTATATTGGACATGGCGGCTTTTATAAGTATTTCAACATCTTTTAATTTGAACGTTCTATTTTCTGTTTCTACCTGTTCCTTAATTTTAGCCCATACTAGTTCTATTGGGTTTAAGTGAGAATGGTAAGGAGGCAATTTTAAACATCTGTGACCATGTTCATGGATTGCCTTGTCTATGTGAAATATCTTTGTATGCTGTGTCTTTTTTACAATTCCAAGTAATTCAGGCCTCAGGGACATTTCGTTGAATGGAATGTTGTTTTTGGTCGGCCAAATCTTTATTACATCTTTAGTACTTGATGAATTAGGAACTTTATCTTCTGGTGCCACAACGTTGTGATATGAAGCATTGCCCATTATCAAACACAACGGTCTATCCAAGGAAGGAAGTACATGATTCACAATCCAATCTTGAAATATCTTGCCATTCATCTCTGTATGATAATCCCTATTATCTGTAGATTTTGAAACAAATGTGAGTTTCCTTTGCTGCTTGGTACTAGTCTCTTAGTTGTCCCATCAGATGATTGCCATTCTCGTTCATTACTGTGGTGCGCATTGATCCAAGTTTCATCTAAATACACAAAATCATAACAATCTCTTCTCATTTCTCTGACCTCGCGTAAATATTTGCTTCTCATTGCAACTATATGAGGCTTCTCACAAATAAGGTTTCTACCACCAACATATTTTCTAAAAGTGAATCCCAAACTCCTAATAGTCCTCCATAGCGTAGATTTGGAAATTTCAATGTCATTATTCTTTCTTAATCAAATTTTCAATTTCCTTAAAGTCACTGCCTCATTATTGTGAAACATATTGCAAATTTCTCTGCGGATCAATTCTCTGTCAAAATTATTCACCACTCTTGGCCTATTTTTCGTGTGTAAAACACTGGAATTACAAATTTCAGATGTCGCTATCCAGCGGTGCAATGATCGTTTGCTTATCCCCAAGGCATGAATAGTCCTCTTTTGTGGGTTTCAAATGGAATGATATAGTTTTCCTCGAGTAGCTTCATTGCAGAAATACTTTAAAATCCTATTTGTGATTTGCTGTAATGTCATAACATGTACTCGCAGACTCATTTTTCCTACTTAGCCACACAATACTTTTTGTAGACACGCCACTGATTGACAATGTGTGCGAAAAACCGGAAATAAACTGTTTTATGTTCAAGAAGTGCAATTTCACGCAAAAATCATGCCAATTTCTTGATAAACCAAAAATGTGCAAATGAGGTCGTATAATTTACTGTAGACATTTCAATATGTGTGTGTGTGATGTGTGCTGGCAAGTAGGATTTTATATTATATCGCAAAGAAACAAAAATTGAAACCAATGGCCGCATTTTAATGAAAAATTTAATTCATAGGGTCTATACCATTTCAAATTTACACACAAAATTTCACTTATATGCGTTATATATTCGCTGAGATAAAGCATTTTGAAGTTGGGCAAAGCTAGTGAAACGTGCTATAGCATTAATTACACTACGTTAACATAAACGAAAGGACAGATGGACTTAGGATAGAGAGAGTGAGGGCTGAAAGCAGGAACGCATGCAACACTAACACGCGTCTCGCGATAATTAATGCCACCCCCAACGCGAAAGGCATGAAGCACTAACTTTTTTTCAAATAGACCGTGATAAAAAAAACACTACAACTACGAGAGTCCCGATTGGTTAGACCCGCCAATATAGTCAATTAGGAGCGTCAGTTCAGTGCCACATTTTAAAATAAACTTACTAAGAAACAGTGCGTTGAGATCCAGATCATATTTTTCTAAATAAAAGTCTGGGACAGAGGCAGATCGGAATTTGTGCCATTATTCATCGCCAGTCAACGTATTTGTGTATTATTTCCATGAATTGTGGTAAGCTTGACATATTCGATATCTTTTTAATGAAAATTGAATGTAAATTGATAATTTATGTCTGTATATGTGCGTGGTTCAGTAGCGAACATGAGGCAAGGCCTAGATAGTGCTCCAACCTGAACAGAACGTGTCGGAGAAAAGAAAACTGCATGGAATTGCCAAATAGTACACTGACACCTATCTTATTGACTAGAAGGAAATAATGCTGGAATTGCAGAGGCGTAGTAACCATTAGGGAGGAGTATACTGGTGTAAATTGTTTCAGATGAAGCTAGCAGTTGGCCTACCGCTCTGAACTCAGTGTTTGTTATGTATTGTGTTCAGTGTGGAAATAGATTATAAATTAGATCTGAAGTAGGAGGTAAAACCTTCTTGTTTCAGGGACCGTGGTCCTAAGTTATTGAAGCAGCACCTGGTCTGAGTTTTGCTGAATCCAGAGGCTGGCAGCATACTCCTTGGTCCAGATAGCGACCAGTGAGGTGTCTCCAGAACACAGGAAGCAATCGAGCAGAGGAGTCTTTTCCTGCCGCCATCACGAAAGATAAGCTTCTGTGGCCAGAGTAGCTCAACATTATGTGCCCCCCCCCCCTCTCAAAAATTGACAGTATATTTAACACAGATGGACAATAAACTGTTGCAAATGACAGGAACTGTGAACTTTTCCCAATACTATTTCCACGATAATCAAACACTTGAAGTCATGATGAAAAAACAACAACCAAGCTTGAACAAAACCAGTATTACCTCATATTACTACTTCACAAATTACACACATAGAATAATAATAATAAAATATGTCAATACAAAGTTCATATATATAAACTGTGTACATACTACTTGTAATTACATTTGATTGTGATTCCTGGTTCACTGTGTAGTTGAATCAGGATACCCATTATTGAAAGAATTAATACATATATTTTTAAACTTAAACACTTGACTCATTTAAGATAGTCTTATAGAGTGTTATATGTGTGTGAGTGTCACAGTGTTGTAAAGTGTTGTGGAATAAATTAAATTGTTTATCTGTCTGTTGTTGTTGTGACTTACACTTCATCATTTTCATAACCCTAGACATTTAACGTAGTCATCACAATATTCCAGAATAATTCTGACTGAGGTATAAATGTGGTAGCAAGTAAGGTCATCTGTAATACACCACACTTATTAGATACAGATACCTTCACAGCTGATCTCAGTCAGTACACTAAGTCCCCTATAAATATTTATAACATCCCACTTTACCACATATATTGGGGTCTCGCTCCCGGGATATTGAACTTTCTCCTATTATATATATTGGGAATAAATAAAAATTTAAAAGGTATCCTTGGGTGGAATTAAATAAGGTTGAGCTCTCAGTGCCTGTGGTTGTCCTTGGATAATTATTGATAGATAAAATTGTTTAGTTAAATATTTTATACATTTACCTGTTAGAAAATGGCAGACCTGGCCAAATTTCGATCTGCTGCTGTGCAGACTGCAAAAGAGTTAGGAATGGAGGGACAAGTTATGATTGCTTATGTCACTACTGAATGTGACAAATTTATTGAACGCGAAGAAAGAAGATTAGAAAAAGAGGCTGAAAGAAAGTTAGAGGCTGAAAAAGAAATTAAGAAGTTACAATTAGAGGCTGAGGCTGAGACTAAGAGGCTGCAGATTGAGGCTGAGGCTAAGAAATTGGAAGCAGAAGAAAGAAGATTGACTGCAGAAAGAGAAGAGAAGAAATTGACTGCAGAAAGAGAAGAGAAGAAATTAACTGCAGAAAGAGAGGAAAGAAGATTGGCTGCAGAGAGGGAAGCAGAAAGAGAGGAAAGAAGATTGGCTGCAGAGAGGGAAGCAGAAAAGGAGGAGAAGAGATTACAAAGGGAACATGAGTTACGACTAAGGGAGTTTGAGTTTCAGGGCCATGCTCCTGAAAATGGTGCCAGTCCCTTTACCTCCGATGCTACTGCTAGTCAAGGAGCCTCACCCTCAGCTATGAATTTTCATTTAGATCATTTTGTTGAGAAAGACGATGATATCGAGAGCTATCTAAATAGATATGAACTATTAGCTACCACGTATGGGTTAGAAAGAGAAAGGTGGAGCTTAAAGTTATCTCAAGGGCTTCGTGGGGCAGCTTATGAAGTTTTTGCCAAAATGAGCAGAGGTGATCAAGAAAATTATGACATGCTAAAGCAGGCTCTTTTGTTAAGATATGAAAAGAACGCAGAATTTTATAGGAAAAAATTTAGGAATGCTAAACTACTGTCAGGTGAAACCTATCACCAGTTCTCTGCACGGTTAGAGACATACTTGGAGAAATGGACTTCTCTGGGGAAAACCCAAGATCTTAAGGAAATGTTCCTTATAGAACAATTAAGAGAGTCCATGGCTCCAGACCTGAGAAAGTTTCTCATGGAACAAGGTGCAGAGAGACTGGGTGAGTTACTAAATGTTGCAGAAAGGTATCAAGCAGCTCAGGCAGAGGTATCAGGTAATAAAAAGAAACAGGTAGAAAATTTTAAGGCACCACAGAACTTTAATAAATTTGATCCTAGAGATCAAAACAAAGGTAAGCACCAGTTTGATAGGCCACGGTATGACAATAAAAATAAAACCCCACAATTCGATGAAAGGAAATATGATGAAAGAAAATCTTTCAACCAAGGAAGGAGGTGGTGTAAAAATTGTAAGATGAACAATCATGACACTGACCGTTGCAGAAGGAACCCTATAGTTATGGCCACCCTTCAGGTCAGGTCGACCTCAAGAAAGGAGGAGGATATTATGTTAAATACCACTCCAGAAGAGATGAGGAAGGCACAGGCTGGGGATAAGACCCTCAAGCCTTGTTTTAGGAAATTGTCAACTTGTCATACAACTCCAGGCAAGGGAGATTTTTACATGAAAAACAAGTTGATTTACAGGAAGGCCGGAACTAGATCCAATGGTCACGGACAGTTGGTTCTTCCAAAGGCATATAGGGCAGAATTAATAAGGAGCCTACATGTGAAACAAGATGGGGACCATGAGAAAATTGGTACCATCATCCAAAAGGTGGCTCACAATTATTATTGGCCCAAGGCAAGGTGGGACATTGAGAATTTTGTAGAAAGGTGTAGCATAGCACATGAGGGAACACCCACAAGTGGGAACATTGATCAGGACCTGGACACGCCACGGGGCAAACGTAGGCCTGACAATAGAAAGAAAAATAAATTTGATAAAGTGGACCAAATGGAATGGGAAGCCCCTTTTCACGGACAAGCTTCAATTAACTGTTTTACAATGGCCACTAGGCAGAGAGTGCAAAAAGATGTCTTACCCCAGGATAAGCCAAAAATCCCTCAATCGGACTTAAACAAACTGGAGGAAGAGGATGTAGAGAGGAAATCTCTCATCAAGAATTCTAAGTGGGGAGATAGCCCCAAGAAAAGAATTGGTAGCGGTCGTTTTGTGCATGATAATTCTGGGAAGAAAAATCATCACTATAGAGCTTCGAGTGGAAGAGACCATACCGGTGCATGGACAAATAGGTCCACAAAATTAAAGGTCCATATGTAGCGCTGTTAAGAACGTGGACTGATGAAAAGGCAGAGGAAAATATTACATCCTCATACCAATATGTGAATGAGCTGACCACTCGTTTAAAAACTGGCTGGAAACTTGCCAATGAAAATTTGAGACAAGCCAGGAAGAAACATGCTGCCTATTTCAACAGGAAGGCTAAAGACAGAGATTTGGCTGTGGGAGAGAAGGTACTGCTTCTTCTACCCGGTAGTCAGAATAAGTTACAAATTGGATGGCAAGGTCCATATACAGTTCTAGAGAAGGTGTCTAGAACCAATTATAAGATAGATAAGAAGGGGAAAGAAAAAATCTATTATGTGAATCTCCTGAAGAAATATTTGGAAAGAGAAAATCAGGAAGAAACACACTTGTTGACCTTGTCCTTTGCCAGGGAGATGAAAAAGGAACCACTTTCATCATTTGAATATCCATTACATCCCTGTGAGACAGCGGCACAGGTGAAAATCAGTACACATTTAACGAAAAATCAGAAAGAGAGAGAGTGCAACAGGTTCTAGATAATCATACAGAGGTGTTAACAGACCGACCGGGGCATACAAACTTATTGGAATATGATATGAAACTGATAGACCCCACACCTGTCTGTATGAAACCCTATTCGATTCCTTTTGCTAAGGAGAAAGCTTTGAAGGAAGAGATAGACTATTTGTTGAAGGAAGGAATTATTTCACACAGTGAATCTTCGTATAGTTCCAGTGTGGTGCTCTTAAGGAAATCCTCTGGAGAACATAGACTCTGTATAGATTACAGGAGACTGAATGCTATTACAGGAGGACAGGTGGATCCATTGCCGGATACAAATCAGTTGTTTGCCAGGCTAAATAAAGCTAAATATTTCTCAAAAGTGGATCTGAGTAAAGGATACTATCAGATTCCAGTAAAGCCTGAGGTTAGACCATACCTAGCTTTTAGTACCTCAGAGGGACACTATGAGTTTAACAGATTGCCATTTGGATTGAAGAATGCACCTAGTGTCTTCTCTAGAATGATGAGAAAATTATTGGACCCTCTGAATAATCCATGCATCACAAATTTCATGGATGATATCCTTATAGCAACAGAAACATTTGAGGAACACATTGACTCTCTGAATATGCTGTTTAATCGACTTAGAGAAGCGAATTTAACAGCCCGACCAACCAAATGTTGCGTTGGATGTAAAGAATTAGAATTCTTGGGACACACAGTCCATCAGGGAAACATGACCCCTGACCCCAAGAATTTAGAGAAACTAAAGAAAGCCCCGAGACCACAAACCAAGAAAGACGTGAGATCCTTTGTCTCATTATGTGGTTTCTACCAAAAGTATATCAAAAACTTTAATTCCATATGTGCACCGTTAACTGATTTGACACGTAAAGGAAATCCAGATCGAATTACATGGACACCACAATGTGAATTGGCTTACCAGGAATTGAAGGAAAAGCTTACAAGCAAACCTATTTTGAAATTACCTGACTTAAGTCAAGAATTCATTGTAAGAACGGATGCCAGTAATATCGGGCTAGGTGCGACACTGCTACAGAAATCAGATGCATTGGATGGGGAATTAAGCCCAGTGGCATATGCTAGCAGAAAGTTGAATAAAGCTGAAACCAACTACTCAACTAGCGAAAAAGAATGTCTTGCAGTAATATGGGCGATAAAGAAATTCAATATTTATCTGTATGGGAAGGCATTTAAGTTGCAGACGGATCACAAACCCTTGTCGTTTCTAGCGCAGGCTAGGCATGAAAATTCTAGGTTACTCAGATGGTCCTTACTTATGCAGCCATTTGAGTTTAGCATAGAGTATATATCTGGAAAGACAAATCTGGGAGCGGATTTTTTAAGCCGCCATCCGTGTGATGAGAATCACCGTAAGCCCCAGAAATAATAATAAATTTCTCTATGTGTATATAGAATTATAGACTGACATATAACGTCTGTTTTAAGAGGGGAGAATTTGTCGTGAAACATTCTAAATCCACATATATAAATTAAAAGGTAAATGTAAAGCCTAACACATAAATTCAATAAAAGGAAAGAGAAATGGTAAAAGTACAGTGCTGTCACAATGGCGTACAAAAATCCCCCTTGTTTTCTACTTCGTCTGCAAATTGTAACGTTTCACGTTGATAGTAAAGCCTACTGCATCACTACACGCTTTCTACAATAAAACGTGTACTGCATTTCTAAGAAAACCTTGAGATACGCAAGCTGATTAATGACCTAAATTAATACTAGCATTAATTACACTACGTTAACATAAACGAAAGGACAGATGGACTTAGGATAGAGAGAGTGAGGGCTGAAAGCAGGAACGCATGCAACACTAACACGCGTCTCGCGATAATTAATGCCACCCCCAACGCGAAAGGCATGAAGCACTAACTTTTTTTCAAATAGACCGTGATAAAAAAAACACTACAACTATGAGAGTTAGGTTTAAAAACCTGAAAAACGCTTATTAGGAAACATGACATTATACTGTTTTATGTCTGAAAGCCTGACAGTACCCAGACACCACATCGTATCGAAGTGAACGGGAGGTAGAAGAAAATGCATATTTTGAACGCAGCCCCTTAGCCCCATTAAACTTATATATTTGGGTTCCTTAGGACTTGCTGACAAAGAATATGTTAAGTGTTACGCAAATAGTCTAGGAATTAACAAATTATAGCCAAAAGAAAATAGTGAGGGTGTCAGACAACACCAAATAATAATCGCACAGTGGCATGTTTTGAAACCACTATTTTACGGGAAATGGGCCACCATGTAAAATCCTATTTGATTGGATAGAAGTAAATGTAAGGCTAAACACGATTAGTCGGACTACAAATACTAATTCTTTGTTGTTAGGGGAAACGGTAGTAAGGGTACTTTTTTTGAAAAGCTGTGTAAACATGGCCCGATTGGTTAGACCCGCCAATATAGTCAATTAGGAGCGTCAGTTCAGTGCCACATTTTAAAATAAACTTACTAAGAAACAGTGCGTTGAGATCCAGATCATATTTTTCTAAATAAAAGTCTGGGACAGAGGCAGATCGGAATTTGTGCCATTATTCATCGCCAGTCAACGTATTTGTGTATTATTTCCATGAATTGTGGTAAGCTTGACATATTCGATATCTTTTTAATGAAAATTGAATGTAAATTGATAATTTATGTCTGTATATGTGCGTGGTTCAGTAGCGAACATAAGGCAAGGCCTAGATAGTGCTCCAACCTGAACAGAACGTGTCGGAGAAAAGAAAACTGCATGGAATTGCCAAATAGTACACTGACACCTATCTTATTGACTAGAAGGAAATAATGCTGGAATTGCAGAGGCGTAGTAACCATTAGGGAGGAGTATACTGGTGTAAATTGTTTCAGATGAAGCTAGCAGTTGGCCTACCGCTCTGAACTCAGTGTTTGTTATGTATTGTGTTCAGTGTGGAAATAGATTATAAATTAGATCTGAAGTAGGAGGTACAACCTTCTTGTTTCAGGGACCGTGGTCCTAAGTTATTGAAGCAGCACCTGGTCTGAGTTTTGCTGAATCCAGAGGCTGACAGCATACTCCTTGGTCCAGATAGCGACCAGTGAGGTGTCTCCAGAACACAGGAAGCAATCGAGCAGAGGAGTCTTTTCCTGCCGCCATCACGAAAGATAAGCTTCTGTGGCCAGAGTAGCTCAACATTATGTGCCCCCCCCCCCCCCCCCTCAAAAATTGACAGTATATTTAACACAGAGGGACAATAAACTGTTGCAAATGACAGGAACTGTGAACTTTTCCCAATACTATTTCCACGATAATCAAACACTTGAAGTCATGATGAAAAACAACAACCAAGCTTGAACAAAACCAGTATTACCTCATATTACTACTTCACAAATTACACACATAGAATAATAATAATAAAATATGTCAATACAAAGTTCATATATATAAACTGTGTACATACTACTTGTAATTACATTTGATTGTGATTCCTGGTTCACTGTGTAGTTGAATCAGGATACCCATTATTGAAAGAATTAATACATATATTTTTAAACTTAAACACTTGACTCATTTAAGATAGTCTTATAGAGTGTTATATGTGTGTGAGTGTCACAGTGTTGTAAAGTGTTGTGGAATAAATTAAATTGTTTATCTGTCTGTTGTTGTTGTGACTTACACTTCATCATTTTCATAACCCTAGACATTTAACATAGTCATCACAATATTCCAGAATAATTCTGACTGAGGTATAAATGTGGTAGCAAGTAAGGTCATCCACACTTATTAGATACAGAAACCTTCACAGCTGATCTCAGTCAGTACACTAAGTCCCCTATAAATATTTATAACATCCCACTTTACCACAATTGTTCTCGCTATCTTCGGAACAGAAAGACTTGACATAAGTTTGTTGAAGGACTATGCTCTTTGGAGAGTTGAAAGGTGATGAAGAAAAGGAAGATTTGGTTCTTCCTGTCTCAAGTTTTAGTGTGATAATGTTATAATATGTGATTTTTTAGTTTAATGTTATAATATGTGATTTTTTATTTTAATGTTATAATATGTGATTTTTTATTTTCATGTTATAATATGTGATTTTTTATTTTAATGTTATAATGTGATTTTTCCTGTCTCATATAAAAAAAAAAAATGTTGCCTCATTTTAACAAGGTGCACACCATTCACCCGATACACAGGGTCAGTCGGCTATATAAGGGAGCATGTCCAAATATAAAAGACTTTTTGGTTTGGTATTTCAGTGTGATGATGTTGTAATGTGTCATTTGATTCTTCCCATCTCAAATTTCAGTGTGATGATGTTGTAATGTGTCATTTGATTCTTCCTGTTTCAAATTTCAGTGTGATGATGTTATGTGTGATTTCAATAAAGGTAATGAATGAATGAATTGATGAATAAAGTGATCACTTTCTTTTCCAACATCGTCACCGGCATTCCACAATCCAGGAGGCATTCCACGGCCTCCTTCATTAGTGAAACAATAGTGCTGGACCATGAAAAAAAAAGGTCTTAGCCTTAATAGCAAAATAACAGAATTGATGGTCTCTCATCATGTAGCATGTCCTTTGCAGAACATGGCTCTCATCACAGCCCGCCTGAAAGACTCTCGATCTCTAGCCAGCCCTCCTGCCTCCTCCATTGTCATATTCAAGGTGTCTTTAATGTCCTGTGTCTATCGTCGTCTTGGTCGGCCCCTGCCTCGCCTTCCAGGTACCATACCCTCCATCACTGCTCTCTCTAAGCCACTATGACGTTTAATGTGGCCAAAATATTTCAGTTTCCGAGACATGATATTGTTTATGAGCCAGTTTTCCTCGATGTTCAGGTCGTGTAGGATATCTATATTTTTCTTCTTCTTGGTCCAAGATATTCTGAGAATTTTTCTGTAACACTTTGCTTCGAAAGATTCGATTTATTTCTTTAATGTTTGAGTAATGGTCCATGATTCACATCCATACGTTGCTATCGGAAAGATGCATGTTCTCAGAAGTTTTACTTTTATTAATTTGCTGGTGTTATGCCATAGGTTCTTCATTTTATTTAACCTCTGCATTGCTATGGCCAGTCTCCTTCTGACCTCTTTTGAGCAGTCTCCATTGTTGTTAATTATGGAGCCAAGATATTCAAAATTTGTGACATTTTCAATTTCCTCATCGCTGATGGTAATTTTTGGTTGGCATCTTGTTTTGTCTGTGGACATTATCTTTGTTTTTTTTTTGTGTTCAGAAAAAGGTTCTGATCCTCACTGTGTCTTTTGACAGACAGGATTAGCTGTTCTAGTCCCTAAGCACTGTTTGAAAGAATAACTGTGTCATCTGCGTACCTGAGTTCTGGGATCGCATTTCCACCAATGTTCACATTCTTGGTCACTCCGAACATTTCTCATTATATTTTCTGCATAGATGTTATACAAGTATGGAGAGAGGATGCAACCCTGTCTTACTCCCCTTTTCACCTCAAACCATCCTGATGTTTCCCCCGCTACTCTGACAGCTGCTTGTTGTTCATGGTATAGTGTTTCAATTAGATGGATCAAATGCGCCGGAAACCCCATGTCTCTCATGATGTTCCACAATTTCTGATGTTGTACGCAGTCGAAGGCCTTGGTGTAATCTACAAAACAGGCATGAAGATCTACATTGTATTCTCTGCATTTCTCGAGGATGTTTCTCACGTTAAAAATGTGATCTTCCTGTGTTATATGGATATGAGTGATTGATAATCCAACTACCAACTTACAATGAAGACCAAAGCTGTGGTATATAATGCCTGCGTCACCAGCACACTTCGATATGGCAGCGAGACATGGACAATTTATGCTAATCAAGAAAGAAGGCTCAATACCTTCCATCTACAGTGTCTAGGCCACATCCTTGGTATTTTGTGAAGGGACAAAGTGACAAATGTCGAAGTGTTGTCACATGCTAGCCTTCAAAGCATGTATATACTGCTTAGACAGCGCAGACTCCATTGGCTTGGCCATGTCCGCCGCATGAAAGATGGTGGCATCCCGAAAGATATCTTCTACGGACAAGTGGCAGATGGCAAAAGAACAGTTGGGCAACCGCAGCTGAGGTTCAAAGATGTGTGCAAGAGAGACATGAAGGCACTGGACATTAATCCAGCAACCCGAGAGGACGAAGCTGCCGATCGCATCAAGTGGCGATGCTCTCTACAGCGCCGCCTTAGATTGGGCAAAAAGAAGCTCTCAGGACAAGCAGAAGAGAGAAAACGTCGAAAGGAACACAAGGAAAATAAGCAGCTGATGGCTGTCGCCTAGGGGGCACATTCCCATAGTCAGTTATGACTGAAGGGGCTATTATTGTTATTACTGATTGACAATTATGAAACATGTGGGACAAGCACTGGAGGCCACAGAGATGTGGTTTTACAGAAGAATGTTGAGAATACTAAGAACAGAGTTAAAGCAAGTAATGAGATGTCATGAGAGAAGTCAGTGCACAAAGGAAGCTTATTACTCACATTAGAAGAAGTCAATCAACTTTCTTAGAGCATATTTTTAGAAGAAAAAGCAGGAGTATATCATGACAACAGGAGAAATTGAAGGAAAAAGATAGAGGATGACAAAAAGAGAATAAACTGGACAGTTTGACATTATGGCATGGAAAAAAATTCAACAACAGAATTGATAAACAGTAATGGAGACAGGAAAATGTGGAGAGGCATGATCAGCTATGCCAGAGCCAGGAATGTTGCTAGATGAAGAAGAACTGACTGCATACTCAGCATGGATGTAAGATGGAGAACGTGCCAAGTTGCTCGGCCATCCACAGCGCATAAAAAGATGTTTTACTTATCAAAGTAAATTCATATGCCATGACTCATATATGAAATTTGACAAAATCTGGCAACCCAAATAACATAGACATCTTCCTTTTCTTTTGTTAGCACATCACTTTTTTATTATCACGATACATTTTTTTTTACTGTTATTGTATGAAAAATAAAACACTGCACATAGTTATTATATACTTTATAAACAAAAACTGTCATTTGAATAAACATTATCAATATTCCTCTTCCTCTCAACAGTTTTATTTGCAAGAATAATGACAAACCAACAAATGTGGCAAAAATTCCTCCCCTGTTTGCTGTCACTGTGCAACACTGCAAGTAGTTGCTGTCACTAAGCAAAAGCTGCAAGTATTTGCTGTCACTGTCAACAAAGCTACAAGTATATGCTGTCACTGTCAACAAAGCAGCGTTTGCTGTCACCGTCAACAAAGCTGTGTTTGCTGTCACTGTCGACAAAGCCACAAGTATTTGCTGTCACTGTCAACAAAGCCACAAGTATTTGCTGTCACTGTATGTAAAGCCACAAGTATTTGCTGTCACTGCGAAAAAAGCCACAAGTATTTGCTGTCACTGTGAACAAAGCCACAAGTATTTACTGTCACTGTCAACAAAGCCACATGTTTTTGCTGCCACTGTTAACAAAGCCACAAGTATTTGCTGTCACTGTCAACAAAGCCACAACTATTTGCTGCCACTGTCTAATCTCTTTTACTTTTTACTCATATTTATTTAATGTGGACAACAAAAGGTCCAGTCACACGTCCCGTTTACTGACCTTGTTCATCAGATTTCACTAGAAATTACTCAACAATAGAAAGTATATCTAATCTAGTAGCAATTTTCATTAACACAACAGATTGTATGATTAAATCAGGTAATTATTTGTGATAGTATAACAAAATACATGATCTTCAACAATGCAACAGACCAAACACTCAAATTGTTGTTGTTTAACTAGGGCTGCTGAGTTTCTCACTCTTTTGTGGCCAATACCAAGTTGAAGCCTCCTTGGTATTATCTACACTGTAGATCCAGACTTTTCTTGTGGCTTTTCTGCCATTCTGAAATATGTTGAGTTGAAGTCATGAGCTCCAGTTTTTCTAGTTTGGCTGGCATTTAAAGGGTCGCCACATCTGGTCCCAAGCTAGGAGGAAGAAGCGTGTGGCATACTGTGCATTCCTCCCATCCAAGGGGGCTCTCCAACTATGCTGAGCTAAAATACTGTGCTCTGGTTCTGGGCTCTCCCAAGGAATTGTCACATCCTGCACAGAGCCACTTCTCAGCTCTCCCTGCCTATCACTGGGTCTACAGTGAGATCCTCCTGTATGCAGTCAGCCAGGTCAAAGCTAAAGAGTTATGTCTGGGGCTCAAGTGACTTATCCAAGCTTAGTGTGCAATGCTGGGTCCTCAACAAGTTTCACCACAGGGGGAATCCCTGGAAGTGTGTGGATGATTTCAAGAGTCAATGAAGGTGTAATTAGCCTCACAGACAGAGGTTCCACCTATGTTTATTATAGCATTGTGCATAGCTGGTGGTCATATAAGGATGACTCCAGATTAGCCTCCATGCATACACTCTAATAGGTTAATGATTTTTTTTTTTTAAACCAATATAACAGACTATAAAATCAAACCAAATAGCTGCTGTCAACAATATAAAAGGCTATATGATTTAATCAGGTAGAGATTTTCAAAACTATAACAAGTCATAAATTATTCAAGTAACGAGATACTTGCCGTTTTCGGAGGTATTTCTAGCATCTAATCTCACATGTGATCTTGATCCCCACTTTAGTGTTTTACAGCATCTAATCTCACGTGATCTCGATTCCCACTTTAGGGGGGGGGGGGGGGGAAGATAATAACCAGCATTTTCTAGCATCTAATCTCACATGTGATCTTGATCCTCACTTTAGTGGGTTTTTTTTAAATTTAGATAATAACCAGTGTTTTCCAGCATCTAATCTCACGTGATCTTGATCCCCACTTTAATGTTTTTTTAATTTAGATAATAATCATTGTTTTTCTAGCATCTAATCTCACATGTGATCTTGATCCACTACCCTATATGACAGGTTTTTTTTTAAAAGATAATAACCATCTGTTACTTTTGTATGTGTTTGACTATTGTTGTTTCTGATGTATATATGTGTGTGTGTGTGTGCATACACATATAAGACAGGCCACTCTATATACAAAGAATTAAAACAGGAGGTAATCTAATCATCAGAAGTCTCCTCCGTCAGACAAGCCTTTTGGTGTGCTGTGTGAGACTACCAAAAAAAAAAAAAAAGCACAAAGAAAAAAAAAGATATAACAAATAAACCTGAATAAAAATGTTCACATTATATACAATCTAATAAACATATTACCTTCATACTTGTTCAGATTGCACTTGGGGGGAAAAACAGAAAGTTTCAGCACTGTCTGTAGCAGACATGATCTTTCTGGTGTGACAATACGTTTAAGGGAATTATATGCTCCATTACACATCAGGAACAAAGGTAGAGGTAGTCCCATGGCAAATACAGCCATAGGGGAGTGAAGTGTTGGAGATTTCACTTTACTAGGTTCAGCCTTATGATGTTGGTAGACCAGTTCCCTTCTTCATTGCTTTTGCCTTCCTTAACTCAAGAACAGAGCCAGGTACCTATTTACAGCTGGGTAGACTGGAGCTAGACGCTGCCCAGGTTTTGATTCCAGAATCAGGTAACTTGACAATCAATGGGAACTAGGGGATCCTGTTTCACGCCCATTGAGACATATTGGGAATATGGTGTTAAGCCCATATTTTCTTGACCATCGGCACACTAGGGGTGGTGTGGTCAGCATCATGCCGGCCGAATGGGAACTAGGCTGAGCAAAAATTAAACAAACCTCCAATGGTTAACCATTCATCAGTAAATCATGTAACCCCTGGTTATTGGTGTGAATGTTTTCGATATGTAGTGATTGATGTATAAAAATTCAAATGCTTACATTTCGGTGTACTGATACAGGGCATTCAATTTGCTTTATTTTACCTGTAAATAATTTTCTCCAAAATTTTTTGGGGGGAAACTGCTGTCCCCAAAATGTGACGCTATCAAGTGGAACAAGAGATGAGAAGATGCTGGAGATGGATAGGATGCACCAGTTGATAGCATTACATGACAGTCCTTGTTCTGGAAACCCCAGGGTAAGAGAGGTACATGAAGACCGAATAACACACGGAGAAAAGAACTGGGGACAGACAAGTAGAGGATGAAGAAGACACCGAAAGGACTTAAGCAGACGTCACGGGACAGGAAGACCTGACATAAGTTTGTTGAAGGCCTATGCTCCTTGAGGAGCTGAAGGTTGATGAATGAAGATAAAGCACAACAAAACTAATAATAAAGTTTGACTTCAACAGTTTCTGCTTGTCATGGCTGCAATGCTACAGTAAATGAACAAATGAGTACCCACGTGACACAGCTTGCATAGATATCACATGATGTTTATGATGTATAAAGCCGGGTCACAACAAAGCTGATGACCTCATCGCGACCAACTTATCATTGCAGGCACCACTTGGCAGGATTATTATGATCAACATGTGTTCATGATAAAGTTAACATTTTTAAAAAAAAAAAAAAAAATGCATATCATAAGTTACACCTTTTAAAAATTGATTTCTTAGTTATATAACATTCAACAATAACATTCAAATGCTTCAAGTGTTAAAAAAAGTTTGAAGAAAATGAAAACTGAGTAGTTAAGCTTCAAAATAACTGAAAGTTAAGTTAGCATCAGTTGCATGTAGGCATACATACACAACTGCTAAAACTGTACTTATTCCTTTTGAGGGATACATCTCTAGGAGACGATTCTACTCAAAATAAAGGAGTTTAAGAGTTGTTATACACATTTCAGAACACTGTAATGCCACGAGCTGGTGACATAAGGTGGGACCACAAAATGGAAAATGCTGCACTTACCCTATGTTAACGGACTGCAATTATATACAGCCCACCAGACTGGCTTTGATGACTGAAAAATCTGATTGTTGGTATTTCAATTGTGCTACCCTGTAGACCTGATACTCCTCGGCTCGATATAAACTGGATCACTTATACTGTGGTCAGACGACTCACTTATAACGTGGTGCCAAAGTTGGGACCCCGCCATATGTGTTATATCAAGTCTACAGTGAATAATTCACCCGTGTGTTGCCGGGGCCCGAAAGGGGAGCAAAGAATAGTAACACTGCACCCTACCACGCATGTCGTAAAAAGCGACTAAGGAGGGTTGGGCATGGGGCTGTTTACCCCATCCCGTAAAAACTTCGCACAGTGGGCTGATCACCTGCTTGCCAACCAATCTGATTACGGAAACAACGATAGATTGTTTGGTCTGTTTCTGTTCCACAAAGACGCCACTAGGCGTGGTGGAAACAGCGATAGATTGATCAGTTTGTTGTTGCCCTAAGACGCCACTAGGCGTACTGGCCACATACTGCTTTGCCGGTTGGTGGCTAAGGATGGAAGAAGAAGACAGTGAATAATTAATCAACCACAGAACTCAATGCTGGTGTTGAATACTATTTTTTTTAAATTTGACATTTCTAATTTCAATAGCACAACAACCATTCCAACTATAGAACTTGAATTATGTGTTTCCAATGCATAGATTATAGTTCTACTTCAGCATCGTAACAACCCTTGTAGCATAGCCCTTGTCTTTGAGCGAACGAACACAATACTCATAGATTAAGATTTCTTTTTTACATGTTATTTCAGTTTCTAATGGCACACTGGGAATAACAAGCAATACTTAACAAGCTTCTAAAGTCACACACTTAACACATAAACGAACATATGCACATTAAAAAAATATATATCTTACATCTAACACATCTCATTGTATACATGCTGCCATGTATTCTGACAAAATGAATTACAGCTGTTGAATAGAGGTAAAATACTGTTCACAAAGTACAATGGTCAGCTTTCTGAAAACGCAATAACACTGCTGCCAATAATTTGACTCTCAGTAAGGTGCAGCAAATTAGTTGGTAACAAACAAATAAAAATGAAACAGTTTTAACTTACGGCTGAAGGCCGGGACAGTAGACTGGAGGCAGCCATATTGGCCAAAAAATGCAGCATTTCACTTCAAAATGGAATTTTTTTTAAATTTTTACAACGGCCTCAGTGTTTGTCAGGTGTTATTAATTTTGTCTAAGCTCAAAAAAGAGTTGGGGTTATGTTAAGGCTAGCTATAATGTATATATGTCTGGCAACATGGTGGATCTTGTCTACTGTCGTCACCATCTACTTTAACTTACATTCAGAAATAAAACTGCAGGTGAAAAAAACAAAAAAGTAATCTAAACAGCACCATTAACGGCATCTGTAATTTTTGTTCATTTTAATCAGATGAAAGCATTTTGTTCACCGGTTGGCTGCTAATTCAGTTGAACGGCCGGCTGTTCTGTTATCATCACTGTTTCTCCTTATGGAGCAAGAAGCCACCATGGCAGCTGGTCTCCTTGCAGGACACCTGCACCAAGCATTTACACTGTCTTGCAGTGGTGAAATCTGTATCACCTTGTTTCACAAGATGAAGTTGCCAGCCTCATGCATAATCTCATATTAGATGCCTTGTTCAGGCATGCCTGTGGAAGCAGTAGACATATTATTTCTTTTTTTGTTCTATTATGCTGCTTTCATACATATGACCTCTGAAGTTTATGTGCCACATGCCAGATGTGCTCAGTAACTACCCTAAGAACTTAACCAGTAAATCAACCAATCAGTAAGAGCTTAACCAGTAAATCAACCAATCAGTTAAGAACTTAACCAGTACATCAACCAATCAGTAAGAACTTAACCAGTAAATGAACCAATCAGTAAGAGCTTAACCAGTAAATGAACCAATCAGTAAGAACTTAACCAGTAAATGAACCAATCAGTAAGAATGTATCCAGTAAATGAACCAATCAGTAAGAACTTAACCAGTACATCAACCAATCAGTAAGAACTTAACCAGTAAATCAACCAATCAGTAAGAACTTAACCAGTAAATCAACCAATCAGTAAGAACTCAATCAGTCAAGTTTCCTAAGAGACCCCAGATATAAAATATAATCCCACTAAATGTTCAAGTCAGAGACACATTAAAATCTATTTAAAATAGTCTGATTTTAACAATAAATTTGAAATATCAGAAAACATTGAAAATTTCAACACAGGAATCTTGCAATACAAGTTACAGTTCATGTCTTTTTGCACTTTCTGCTTTCGCAGCCAACACTGTAATCCCTAAGCATGAATATAAAAATCTCTCACTAAAAATAGTAGACAATACAACTCTCAAACGAAAGCCCTGCGATTTTCATTTACAAATTTAACGTAGTCTCAACATGTGTCGGAGGCTTCTCTCAAAAAATAATTCATTAATTACAGTGAAAAGACAAAGATTATGAGAATAAATATAGGAAATGATAACAAGATTGAACATGAATAAACAAAAAAAAATAAGATGTAGAATCATGCAATTATCTTAGTAACAATGTAGACAAATGGGCAGACAGTCATGTCAAAATTACAATACAAAAAGCAAGAGGAGCTATTGTTGTACTGGGAAATACATGGACATTTTTTTGTAAAATAAAAGTCTCATACATAAATAAGAATCTCTTTAAATGAGATGTAAAGTCCGTCTATTGTATGGCTCTGAAACATAGAGAACAATTAAAAAAAACAATAACACAGAAGTTCATAAATGGATGTTTCACTAAAATAAAAGGATTGAAATGGTATGACGAGATCACTAATATGGAACTGATGATGTAAACAAGACAAAAACCAGTGAAACAAGAAGAAGAAGCTGGTGATGGATAGGACACAGATTGAGCAAACCTACTGAAAGCATTAAAAGACAGTCCTTGTATTGCAACCCCAGAGAGGTAGAGAAACACCAAAAAACATACGCAGAAGAGAACAAGAAGATAGAAATTAAAATGATGAGGAAAACATGGAAAGATCTTAAGCTGATGGCACAGGACAGGAGGACTTGGCATGAATATTTTGAAGGACAATGCTCCACAGGGAACTGATAAGTAATCCATGTCACTCCATGTCTTTTTTTAACCATTTCACATCTGTCTTCAGTTCTCTTCTCTGTGTCTTTAGGTCTTCTTCTATTTCTCTTACTCTAGCAATTCATTTTCTTAACAAGAATGGACAATTATCTGAATATAAATGTGTCACTCTGATTAATCAATAAACAAAATATTATGCTCTAATCTCTTGCCCCCTTGGATACATAGAACTGTGATTATAAGCTTCCATTTATCTCCTCACTACTGGTTTTTTTAAAAATAATTTTCAAATTACAATCTCACTCAGTTTTCTCAGAATGTCTGTGTGTTCCCTCATCTTCCCCTCATCCTCTTCTGCTGCAGGTTCATGCCAGTACCAGATAAGCTAGAAGTTCAGGTTTCTCAGCATTTGCCCAATCTACCAGCACTTCTATTTTATTAACTGTTGCTCAAAGGTGTTATTATTTGATTCATGTTTCAAAGATCTTCAACTGTGACTCAATGCATCTGCTCACCTTCCATTAATGAAAAAATGTGTGTGTGGCAACACTGTTTATCTCTTTGTGCTTAACTTTTTTAATTGTTCCAGCTCTGCAGCATAAGGCACTGTCAAATCACCCTGTCTTTAGTCTGGCTTGTAGGAGATGGTCCAAATTATTTCACATCTTTCTCACTTCTGTTCTTCCTTCTACAGTTCTCCATTTTTCCCTACATCTTCCCTTTGATACATTCTGTCCTTGATAACTACATCTTAATTTCCCCCCCCCCCACATTAATTTTATTAATGTCTGTCGATTTTTGCCACTAATGTAATTTTGGTAACTGTACCAACATTTGGGTGTATACCCTCAACTAAAATTCTTGTACACAAAATGTAATTTCAAAATCACTGACTGCATTTCATAACACACGATAACATGATAATGTTCAAGGAAGACCTTTAAAATCAGTATAAAAATTCAAGTATTTAAGATAGTCAACTTCTACTTAACAGTGAGTATCAACAAGAGCACTTAGAAGTGTTCAATGCAGCTTCATCATCTTTGCCCAGTTTAAGTGGACCTGTACCTTGAAGATGAAGAGAGTCTGAGAATCCTTCCAGCTCCGCATGTTTGGCCATCATTTCTTCAATTAAAAACCTGGCAACAAGATTTGAGTAGATTATTAGCTGACATGACATAAAGTTAAACAAAAATGGTAGTCCCATGGCAGATACTGCTGGAGGGGAATGAAGTGTTAGAGATATTACCATACTATGTCCAGTTCTTTCATTCGGGGGTGACCAGTTCCCTTCGTCATTGCTTTTGCCTTCCCCAACTCAAGAGCAAATAAATAATGGAGGAAACCTAAGTCCTGTAATGAATAAATAAGTAAATAAATAACGGAAAATAACGGGCACTCGTTGGACATACAGGAGGAAATATAAGCGATAGGCTTACCGGGAATCGAACCGAGGACAATCTAAACAGCGCCATTGCTTTGCTGTGAGAGTAAATCATGAATGGACGCAGTCACTTTCCCAATTCGGGGTGCAAAATTGGCTGTGCGTCCTTTCATGTCAAACAAATGCCTGTTAATTACCTATATTTATTTATCTAACTTATTTATCTAACTCATGAGCAGAGTCAGGCACTCATTAATCTGATAACACTAACTGTGGTTCATGAATCAGGACATCTAAATCTTAAAAGACACTTTCAGCAAAACTGCCTGCGGCACCTTCTTGTACAAGTTAATCACTGGAAATGAGACAGCCGATGATTTATCTAGAAAGTGGCAGTAAAATGGAACAATTCAGCCACCCACTGCCCCATCGAGAAGCTAAAATCATCATCCACAACAAGTACAAATAGCAGTGGAAGAAGGAAGGTGATACATACAACATATATGACCCAATCCACTAGCTTAATAGACTCCAGCAGACCATCATTTTCCGTCTGAGAATTGGCCACTGCAGATTACTAGGCCACCTCTATCGTCTCAGGATATCTCAAATAAATAAATGTGCAAATGGAACCGGAATCCAGACCCATGAACACATTCTCCAAAACTGTCCAACCCATGATGACCCACGACGTCTCTCCTGGCCAGAAGGTGCTGAGCTCAGTCAGAAGCTATGGGGCTGCCGCACGGACCTGGAAATGACTGTGGACGCCATCCTGGCAACAGGCCTGCAGATTTAGCATGACTACAAACTGAATACAGAAGAAGAAAAAGAAGAAGCTGGCTGAAGAATATATTCAAGTATTGTAGGTCCTAAACTTATGATAAGGTCACCAATAAGGAATTGATGATAAGAACCAAATCCAGTGGAACAAGAGATGAGGAGAAGAACAATGGAGACGGAAAGGCCACATATTGAGTAAGCCTGTTGACAGCATTATGAGGCAGTCCTCACAATAGAATCCCCAGGGTAACAGAAACAGTGGTCACATGAAAAACACATGGAGATGAGAACTAGAGACAGAAATTAAAATGATGAGGGAGACATGAGAAGGCTTTGGGCTGGTGGCATGTGACAGGAGGACTTGGTATGCAGTTGTTGAAGGCTTATGCTCCTTTGGAAGCTAAGGAGTCATGAATGAATCCTATATGCAATAAATACTGGTGTTTCAAATCATGTAAAGTGGCAGATAAGAAGAAATATGACTAACTAAACATGTGTATAAGCAGCACATGGGAGAATAACGTACAATATGATGGCGCATCTTATGGCTCTTAGTTTAGTAAGAGCTATGAAAAATGGGAAGATGACCACAAGACTAAGAAAAGGTAAAGGCAGTCCCATAGCGGATACTGCATTAGGGGAGTAAGGTGTTATAGACTTCATCTTACTAAGTCTCAGCTTTTTATTTTAGGTGTGGGGCTGACCGGTTCGCATCCTCGCATCTCTACATCAAGAGCAGAGTCAAGTATCAATTTACAGCTGGGTAGACTGAAGCACGACACTACCAGGTTTCTAATTGTTAAAAAAAAGGTGTAAAAAGTCTTACAGGATGAACAAGACAATGAGAAAGTCAACATAAAATGTATCTACAAACCCCATGGACTCGTCTACCATCAACCCCTCCTTTACTGACGTTTCACTCCACCCCAGAAAATCATGTTCTTTACACAGATCCTCTATCTCATCCTGGGTGACTTCTCTATGATCTGTATCATCGCACTGAAATTCGAGAAAAGCAGAATCAAATTACAAATTATAATACCACTACACTGAAATTTGAGACAGGAAGAACCAAATCACACATTATAAAATCCTCACATTAAATTTGAGACAGGAAGAACCAAATCACACATTATAAAATCCTCACACTAAATTTGAGACAGAAAGAACCAAATCACACATTATAAAATCCTCACACTAAATTTGAGACAGGAAGAACCAAATCACACATTATAAAATCCTCACACTAAATTTGAGACAGGAAGAACCAAATCACACATTATAAAATCCTCACACTAAATTTGAGACAGGAAGAACCAAATCACACATTATAAAATCCCCCCACTAAATTTGAGACAGGAAGAACCAAATCACACATTATAAAATCCTCACACTAAATTTGAGACAGGAAGAACCAAATCACACATTATAAAATCCTCACACTAAATTTGAGACAGGAAGAACCAAATCACACATTATAAAATCCTCACACTAAATTTGAGACTGGAAGAACCAAATCACACATTATAAAATCCTCACATTAAATGTGAGACAGGAAGAACCTAATGATGCATTATAAATAATTGTGAAAACTACATGAAATCAAATTACAAAGCTATTTTAACAATAACTAAGTAGCCATTGAAGACTTGTGGATATCATCTATAAAACATTTAAATATGCATTTATAAATAGCTTTTTTTTCATTGACTTACAGCTTAATAGTTTTATAGTTTACAAAATTTATATCACTGTGTGAAAACTCATGTCAGTACACTCTTCAAACCCAGCTGTTAAACAGCCAATCAATGCTCGTGGCACTCCTCTGCAGCAGTCTGGTAATAAAGTGCTGCATTCATCCAATCTTTTTTTTTTTTTTGTGAGTTTCTCCATCTCTCTCCAGGCATATTTTTCATCCTCAGTTGTGTTATAGTTTATTTCCTGTGTGTGCTCATTGTCCGCCCCTTCTTTTCTCTACTCCTATGGTTCTATTTATAATTAAAAGGTCAACAGAAATTCACTGAGGCTGGCTTCTTTTTTTTAAAATTAAGCTATACTGTAGTTTCTTTCTTTCTTTTAAACTCTGCCTCAAGTTTCCACAGAGTAGTAACATTTATGTTTGTCTTTATTACAAAGAACTAGTAATGATATAATCCTAGGTGCTCTTTCTTTAACAAAAAAACTGTTAACAAAGAGGAGTTGGGAACCTCTGCTTCCTCATCATTATCATCCTTTTTCACTCCTTCGCCACCACTGCCGATGGCCATCTTGAGAAAGCCTTCCCAATCACAAAATATGCAGTAGTAGTTTCAATAGAAATCTGTTTTACATGATGAGGTTGCCAGCCCCCATGTACAACCTATTATTAGTCGCTTTTTACACCATGCCTGAGGAAGCAGTTGCCTTTTCTTTCTGTGCCTCCTCAGAGACACCTAGGAACTACACAGGGCTACATCTTCTTTTTTTTTTTCTCTAACCAGCGGCACTCGAGCTTTCCAGCTCTTTTGGCCCAATGACATGTCATTGCAAGGCTGGGGGGTCAGTGGACTTTCCTTCCAACCTGGTCTGGAACTTCGCTTCTTCCCATCCACACGGGATTTATGTGCAGGAGCCGTTCAGGTTATTCAGTCAAATTTCCAGTCGTAAACATTCCTTCAAACGCTGACACCCGGGTTTGAACCATGAAAACCTAGTCGCCAGTACAACGCCGTAGCCATTACACCAGCGGCTCCCACATCTTCTTTAAACTAGTAAAAAAAATTCACAAAATCTTTGTTGCCTTGATTTTAGTTCATTTCTATTCTTAGTTCTATAGCCTTGGTGGTCAATGAGGCGCCATTATCTGCTAAATGCTTTACTATTTGTTTCCACTCTTGATTATATTGTACCACGTCTTTGTTTTGGATTCCACAGGATAAGAGGGGGTTAAAAAATATGCGGAGAAGACAGTTGGAGACAGATTTGAACGTGGTGAGGAAGATATGGAAAGGCCTTGAGCGGATGGCACAGGACAGGATGACTTGACTTATGTTTCTTGAAGGTCTATACTCCTTAGGGAGCTGATGGGTAATGAATGAATAAATAAGTGTCGTAGCGAAGAAATTTCTGGTCCATATTGTCTGCATAATGGGTTTTTTAACTACTCCTGTTTCTTGAGCTGGGGGCTGTTCATCTAAGGACAGTCTTGGACAACCCGTTTAATCATGATAACTTAAGCCTTGTTGTTTTCACTGATTATTTAATTTCTTGTTTTGATATTTCTTTCTTTCTGGTTTTGCATTTTTCTAGCATTATTATTGTTCTTTGTTTTTGCTCATCACCTGTGTTGTTTACTTTTTCATCTGCTTGTATTGCTCTTTTTGTCTGTGTTTCTCATCCTCATATGTGATTGTAGTATTTTTCTTTGATCTGTTCATAATTCTTGCCCTTGTCACCTGTTTGTAGCTGTGGCTGATGAAGGGTGAAACCCAAAACATCCCAAGTTTCCTGTGTACCATTAATTTGTAAAACTGATTCCATACCATTTTATTTTGTAATTTATATATTTATTTCCTTACCAGTTTTACAACAGCCTCCTCATTTATTGTTTTTCTTACAACTGTTATTGCGGGTCTGTAACCCTTTATCTCAAATTGTCAGGGACAGCTTTGTTTCGGAAACTGGATTTTTTTGTGTTTTTAGATGTCACCCAAAACACAGCCATAATTTGCACAAAATAGCCCAATTTGCCCAATCTGCATTCAAAAAATAGATAAAAGTTGCCCAAAAATGTCAGAAATCTTTCAAATTGTGATAGAAAAGTAGCCCAAATAAACTTTCGATTTTCAGAATATTTTGGTTGTCGAGTGTTCAGATAACAGAATATAGATCTGTAGTTTTGTATGTGGCTCCCACATACTGCAGTATGTTTTGCACAGTATCAAGACAGCATACACTGTATTTCTCAATCAGCCCTCAGCTGAAATAACACTAGTCAACAACCAAAATGTACCAGAAATGAAAATAGCTGATCTTAACTAATTTTGGTGTGCTGAAAACGAAAATGACATTAAAAAATGTTGATTGGCTCTAGTTTTCAAGATATATGCTACTAGTTTATTTAATTACGGTCAATTTATATATATGACGCAACTGTTGTGGGCGATTGCATAATTTTTTCTAATGACCAATAAAAATGTAACTACAAGTTGATGATGCAATCCTACCTATGATTACATCACCTTTGTGTATAAATATCTTATCTCTGATAAAATTTTGCCATTAGTTAGTGCATTTGTCCTTATCAAAAGTATCGTAGTTAGAAATGCCTAGGACATGTGTGAACAGTGCTAATAATTTCTGTTATATATGTGGTGAGGTGACATTTCTATCACAAAAACGAAATATAACTAAAGTGATTAAGAAGGCGTACAGTTTGTATTTTGGCTGCAGAATAGATCAAGATAAGAGCTGGGCGCCACACATATGCTACATACATGTGCAGCACATCTTAAACTGTGGTTGACTGGCAAAAGGCAAGCTATGCCTTTTGCAGTCCCAATGATTTGGAGAGAGCCCACTGATCATCTCAACAACTGTTACTTTTGCATGGTCCCTCCAATTGGGAAAGGCATATCAAAGAAGAAAAAATGGACTCTGGAATATCCAAACATCCCCTCTGCATTACGTCCGGTACCACATGGCGATGACCTACCAGTTCCCAAAGTGCCAGAATCATTTTCAGCTGCTTCCACTGATGAAGAAGAGGACATTGGTGGTCCTGAACCATCAACCTCATGCAACCCAGATTTTGAGCAAACTACATCCACTAAACCACACTTAATAACCCAAGGTGAACTGAATGATCTTGTAAGAGATCTGAATTTACCGAAGAACAAGGCGGAGCTTTTGGGTTCCAGATTGCAACAGTGGAATCTCCTGGCAGAAGATGTTACAATTTCTGTGTATAGGAACCGCCAGAAGCCGCTTATTACAGCCTTTTTTCAAAGAGGGTGACCTTTCTGCGTGCCACAACATTTCTGGTTTAATGGCAGCCCTCAAAATCAATTACATACCGGAAGAGTGGAGGCTTTTCATTGATTCATCCAAGACGAGTCTTAAAGCTGTTTTGTTGAATAATGGTAATGTGTTACCGTCAATTCCAGTTGGTCATGCAGTTCATGTGAAAGAAGCTTATGAAAACATTAAGCAGCTTTTGAAGTGTATAAACTACGATCATCATCATTGGTCACTTTGTGGTGACTTAAAAGTGGTCGCTCTTTTGCTTGGACTACAGGGTGGATACACCAAGTACTGTTGCTTTCTTTGTGAGTGGGATAGCCATGCACGAAGAAGAAGACATTGGCCAATCAGGCAGTCATTGCAGCCTGGCAGTAAGAACGTTGAGAACCCAGCACTTGTCGACACCAGCAAGATTTTGTTGCCACCCTTGCACATTAAGCTGGGTCTCATGAAAAACTTTGTCAAGGCAGAAAACAGATGAGGCTTTCAAATACCTCATCAGAAATTTTCCAAGACTGAGTGAAGCTAAAATAAGAGAGGGAGTATTTGTTGGTCCGCAAATTCGAAAACTTCTTCATGATGACGAGTTTCTTTGCGTGTTGCATGGCAAGGAAAAAGCAGCATGGCTAGCATTTAAGTCAGTGGTGGACAATTTTCTTGGAAACAACAGATCTGATAATTGCAATGAAATTGTAGAAAATCTCCTTCTGAAGTAAAAGAGTCTTGGCTGCAACATATCTTTGAAAATTCATTTTCTGGATTCTCATCTGGATTTCTTTACGTCAAACTGTGGAGCGGTCAGTGATGAGCATCGTGAACGATTTCACCAGGACATTGCTGCTATGGAGACAAGGTATCAAGGCAATTGGAGCCCTTCAATGCTTGCTGATTACTGTTGGACTGTGACAAGAGACACCTCATCGATTGACTACAAGAAGCTAGCAAAGAGAGCTCGAACAGCGACTGAATAATGACGGAATGGGTTCAAATGTGCCTTTTTAAAACATGATTTGTGAACTTTAAATAATGTTTTTATTTTTTCTTTCATTTTATGTTGAAATGTCAATTAATTGAGTATGTAACCACAATTTTTATAATGCTAAAGTAGAAAGACTAGCATACATTATTTGTATTACTGTAATGTAAATTCATCATTTTAAAAAAAACCAGAGCCAATTGGTGAATTTCATTATGATATTTGAAATCAGCATGTCAAAATCAATAAGAAATGGTATATTTAATTTCTGGTACAAATAACTTTTGAAAATTTGTTGACTAGTGTAATTTGCCAACAAGCACAATCCTCACATACCTTGTTAGCCAACAGTAGACTAATGTCCATTTCTTTACCCTGATGAATTAAACACCTTGTTCATTTGTTCATTAACATTTCTAGTTTTTTTTTTCCTTTCTTGTATATATAGGTGGCCACAAAGTCCCGTGACACCTGTCTGAAACAGGTAAATAATACTTCTTCTTCTTCCTCGTTCGTCCTGAAAAGGACGTTGGTTGCGTTGTGTCCGTTTACACGAAGCTGCGGTAATTGCGCCTTTTGGCCGACACATCCAACTTCAGCACAGCATTTTTTGGGACCGGGTTAGCCTTCCCACTTTGATCCCTACTCTATCAGCCAGACTTCAGTGGTACAGCCTGTTTCCAGGACCACCACTTGGAGGTGGAGTAGGGTCTTGGTCAGCTTTGGTTCACTGACCCTGACGCAAGCGGTCAAGCTATGGGTCGCTGACTGCATTTATCACTGTTGCTGCGTCTTCGGTCCCTTATAACAATACAAACATAACAATGCAAAGCAAAGTCATCATAATTTCTCTTTTTGTTCCCAATGGAGCATGGATCCATCACTGCAGCTAGCCATCTTGCAGGAAGCCTGCTATAAAGAAATAATTTGTTCTTGCAACAGTTGTTTCTTTAGCAATTAGTTTTACATGATGAAGACGCCAGCACCTCCATTCACAACCTCATATAATTCGTCTCATGTGACATGCCTGAGGGAACAGTAATCCTATTATTTCTTTGCCTCATCAGAGATACCTGATAACTAACCGGGCCGATACAAATACAACAGGTTTAATAATCCAATGGATGGCTATTTTCGCCATCATTATCGTAAGAAGATAATTTGCCACCAAGTTTTGTTGGACATTTTTCTTATAATTTAGGGTAGGGGTCAGCAACCTGTCGATCCTGATCAACAGGTCGATCCCAGTGGATGCTTCGGTAGATCTTTAAGCGACTGTGGGCAATTCAAAACAAAAAAAGAGAGAGACACTTCTCCCACCGGTATTTAAAATGGCAGTGTCCCCAGGATCAAAGGTACTTTTCCTGCACTCCCAATGAAAACTCTCGACAGGAATGTGATCTTTTCCTTGTAAGGTTCATCATCTCCCCTCCTGCATCTTACACACACACATATATATAATAGATCTTTAGAGGGTTAAGTGTTGCTAAAGTAGATCCCAAAAGTTCCTGATTTAGGGAATATAGAAGTTGAAAGCAAGTCTTACAGCTTATTTGAGCTTATCGGTATCTAGGACACACTGATTCCATTGTTTTTTAAAATTAATACTGACTGGTGGCTAATTATATATGAGGGTAACAGGACTTTGTGGCCATAATGTATGTTAATGTTATATTCTTTTCGCTTGGGAGTTAAGTGTTTGAGATCCTCACATGCGGATCTAGTCTTTTATAGACGCACATGTGAGCGCATTGTATGTGTCATTATTTGCATGCCGTCGTGCACTATATTTGAACAGAATGGCGCAGCTTGTTGCTTTGATCTGTTGCCATCCAGCTATGATGCTTGAGGCAGATTTATATATCCTTGGTTGTGTATAGACGTGATTTTGGCCCGGAGTCTTATCCCAAGTCCAGGGAGGACCCGGCCGTGTTATTTTAATAATCATCTATGAGATGAAATTGTTTTCCTTGTGCCCAATGTGCCAAGAGAATGTACTATGAAGATTCAGCCATAATTCGGCTTATTTTCTGTATCCCGCCTCAGATACTCGCAACCCTGAATGTTACGGCAGAGCTTCAGCTGAACTCAATGTGTCCAGCTGCTAGTGCGACCCTCTGACATCAGGAGCGCACTGATACTTCAAATTAAATATATATATCTACGTTGAGATGATGAACTTTCCATTCGACAGTATCATGTATTCTGTCCAGCCGTTAACTTTGAAGTTATAACGACCAGTGATGTCAGTCAATGGCCATATTGATTATTATCTATACCCAAAGTATTTGCCATGAAGCCATGTTGATGATATTGAATTTTGATGAACTTTTAGGTTATAACATCAAGACATCATAGTTCATTGCATTCTCATATAACTTTGATCATGGACTTGATCGGTATTCTATAATGGCCGACCCTTCAAGGACGGCGATGAACTTTATGGCAAGTAGTTCTACCATGGCTTTCATTACGGAGCTTGTATAAAACGACAGGGGTTTTATTGAATAACCCTCGAAATACATTGAAGAATAATCCCGATAATCTTCGGTAAGGATCTGGAACCCACTAGCGACACAACATGGCGTATGTGTGTCGAAGTTCAGCCAGATCTTGGCAATGACGCAAACAGCATAATATACAATATGCAAACGAGCCCTGTACTGGCTAACGTAGATACTCCATACAAGGAGGTTTATAATATCTTCATGAATGCTTCCCACAATTTGGGCAAGACTTACAATCAGCTCCGTCCAAAGACGGCCGTCTCAGGTCATAGACATTAGGCATCTCTTATCATAACGTAATTGTTCTTTGGCAACAAACCCGAGCGCACCGTGTTGCGCTTTTGTGTTCAACATCGTGTATGACAGCGCGTAAATAATTAATCATATATATATTTTCTTAGATGTGCTCAACATTTAAATTACACGCGCAAAAAGGACTTAACAGGTAGTTCTACAGCAGATACTACTGCAGGGGAGACTTCATTATACTGGGTCTAGCCTTTTTTTTAAAAGGTGGGGTGACTAGTTCCATTCATCCTTGCCATCCCTAAATAAAGAGCTGAGTCAAGTACCCATTTACAACTGGGTAGGCTGGAGAATTAAGCTATTAAGTTTCAATACTGGGACCTGGTAACTTTGCCACTGAAAAGCCAGCACTCTAACTGCTGAGCCAACTGGGGTAGCTCCTGAGTAACAGGAAAATTGGTTCTGCTCTTCTGTGATGTGTTTATTACTGAAGTCAAGAATCTAGACTGTGACGTGTCACACAGAATGACAACTGGAGTCTAATATTTGGGCTGTGACAGTGTCACATAGAATGACAACTGAAGTCTAACATCTAGACTGAAACAATGTCACACATAGAATGACAGTGTTACGGTTGGTCGGGGTTCGTAGGTTCTTCTTATATTTGATTATTATACATTGAATCGCACACTGATCAAGTGCCGATAGGGGTATGTCACTCAGTCCCCGAACACAGCCGTCTCCTCCAACATAAATGATACTGCAAAGGCCAGGTTGGACGATTCAAATCAACATTTAATCAACATCACGTAGCTCCAATACAGATATTAGTGATCTGCATATTATGTTATATCATCAACTAGACAGTCTCTAGCGTCGCTGTACAGTCTTGTAACTGGAACAATGTCGAGGACATTTTCATACAGTTTTATTATAATTCACAACTCACTTTCATCTTGTACAGCATAATTCCTCTTACAGAAATACTGGCATCATCGCACGGAGGTGTATGGATGATCCAGATATGGAATACATAGGAATATGACTAATAAATCTCATAACACCCAGGAGCTTAGAACACATACGTCCAACGCCTTGAAAATACACACAGCGAATCCCCCCAAGGATCGCTCAACTAAGCAGACGGCAAATATCTGGCATCTGCCACTTCACCACCAAAAGTAACGACGTCACTTCCTGTAACCAGAGTCACCGTACGTAAACAAATAAACTACATGTCGAACTGAATTGATATCGACATACATGTTATGAACTTTACTCATAACAGACAGAGACAATGATACAGCATCAAGCTACACAACAAGCAAATGTATGCCTTTGTCAGCAAATGAAACATCTAATTTAAAATAAGGTGACATTTCCCATTTGCTGTGGTATAGACAGTACAATGTAGTGTGAAATAAGACAAATTAATTTGTATACTATCAAATTAATTTAAATACATATAATTTGTGATATCAGCAAATGGATTGATTTGCCGTTGCCCTAAAGACGCCAATAGGCGTGATGGGAAACAATGGCAAAGAAAACCTATCTGCTGTTGCCCTAAGACGCCACTAGGCGTAATGGCCACTGACTGCTTTGACGGTCGATGGCTAAGGACGGAAGAAGAAGAAGAATTTGTGATATATAAATACATCAGACAAATGTCTTTAGCTGTGTCAGTGTAAATGCTAATGATTACCCGCTAATCTGACCAGTCCTCTCTAGGAATACATGGAAAAGAACTGGATGGAGAGCGCAAATAGATATGACAGACACAGAATGAAACTGGGCTAGCACACTCAACAACAAAGAAATTGTAATAATGTTTTAAACAGAGTTAGGAAAAAGGAAGATGATCGATCAGCCAGGACTTAAATGTTTAGATTTGGCTTTTTCTATTCTACAAAAGGCATGAAGAGCTCCCATATCAATGAGATGCTGCTCACTCATGGAACAACTGCAAACCTATTGAGGAACTACCTGCAAAAAGTCATGAATATCTACTAAATAAAACACTATTTAATAGCTCTGATACTAGGAAACAGTAAAGATATAAATAATATGGATTTTAAAAACAACATACCTGCAATGTCCCAAAGCTGAAGCTTAATATTGCACTTATCAGACCATTTGATCACTTTTAAGGCAAAGTCGACTGAAACAAAGATTTATTTACACATTATAGAATGTTGAGATGCTTTATTTATATCTGAGAAAACTGGCTCTTTCCTCTCAATACAGGCATTGGTGAAATAACACCTTTAAAAGTAGTCACGGCCATCATCATCATTATCAATACCCATCAGCTACCCCAATAAAACAGGTCTTCTCCAGATAAGCAACTTGCTACCAGTCGGAGTGGATTGGCTCGGCAGTTGTTATAGCATTTATTAGATATGCTCCTATCTTTGTTCTTGTTGATTTTATAAAATTGCTTTGCTTGACTCTTCCACTTTCCGGTTCATTTATTCTCTGGCACATATGATGTCTTATTAGCCTTCTGAATTTTTCAGCTTGCTTCTGGGCCCTTCTGTCTCTTATGATCTCCATTGGCCGTAAGCATGTAGAAGTTTCCATTTCTTCATTGTTGTCTTTATACCTCCTGTTATGATTCTCACAGCTTGGTTTTAGATTCTTTAAACTTTATCAAAGTTTGATATGTGTGCAGTTGCCCATGCTCCAAGATTACACTAGTCAACAACCAAAATGTACCAGAAATGAAAATAGCTGATCTTAACTAATTTTGGTGTGCTGAAAACGAAAATGACATTAAAAAATGTTGATTGGCTCTAGTTTTCAAGATATATGCTACTAGTTTATTTAATTACGGTCAATTTATATATATGACGCAACTGTTGTGGGCGATTGCATAATTTTTTCTAATGACCAATAAAAATGTAACTAGAAGTTGGTGATGCAATTCTACCTATGATTACATCACCTTTGTGTATAAATATCTTATCTCTGATAAAATTTTGCCATTAGTTAGTGCATTTGTCCTTATCAAAAGTATCGTAGTTAGAAATGCCTAGGACATGTGTGAACAGTGCTAGTAATTTCTGTTATATATGTGGTGAGGTGACATTTGTATCACAAAAACGAAATATAACTAAAGTGATTAAGAAGGTGTACAGTTTGTATTTTGGCTGCAGAATAGGAGATCAAGATAAGAGCTGGGCACCACACATATGCTGCAATACATGTGCAGCCCATCTTAAACTGTGGTTGACTGGCAAAAGGCAAGCTATGCCTTTTGCAGTCCTAATGATTTGGAGAGAGCCCACTGATCATCTCAACAACTGTTTCTTTTGCATGGTCCCTCCAATTGGGAAAGGCATATCAAAGAAGAAAAAAATGGACTCTGGAATATCCAAACATCCCCTCTGCAATACGTCCGGTACCACATGGCGATGGCCTACCAGTTCCCGAAGTGCCAGAATCATTTTCAGCTGCTTCCACTAATGAAGAAGAGGACATTGGTGGTCCTGAACCATCAACCTCAAGCGACCCAGATTTTGAGCAAACTACATCCACTAAACCACACTTAATAACCCAAGGTGAACTGAATGATCTTGTAAGAGATCTGAATTTACCGAAGAACAAGGCGGAGCTTTTGGTTCCAGATTGCAACAGTGGAATCTCCTGGCAGAAGATGTTACAATTTCTGTGTATAGGAACCGCCAGAAGCCGCTTATTACATTCTTTTTTAAAGAGGGTGACCTTTCTGCGTGCCACAACATTTCTGGTTTAATGGCAGCCCTCAAAATCAATTACATACCGGAAGAGTGGAGGCTTTTCATTGATTCATCCAAGACGAGTCTTAAAGCTGTTTTGTTGAATAATGGTAATGTGTTACCATCAATTCCAGTTGGTTACGCAGTTCATATGAAAGTAACTTATGAAAACATTAAGCAGCTTTTGAAGTGTATAAACTACGATCATCATCATTGGTCACTTTGCTTTGACTTAAAAGTGGTCGCTCTTTTGCTTGGACTACAGGGTGGATACACCAAGTACTGTTGCTTTCTTGTGAGTGGGATAGCCGTGCACGAAGTGACCATTACATCAGAAGACATTGGCCAATCAGGCAGTCATTGCAGCTTGGCAGTAAGAACGGTGAGAACCCAGCACTTGTCGACACCAGCAAGATTTTGTTGCCACCCTTGCACATTAAGCTGGGTCTCATGAAAAACTTTGTCAAGGCAATGGAGAAAACAGATGAGGCTTTCAAATACCTCATCAGAAAATTTCCAAGACTGAGTGAAGCTAAAATAAGAGAGGGAGTATTTGTTGGTCCGCAAATTCGAAAACTTCTTCATGATGACGAGTTTCTTTGCATGTTGCATGGCAAGGAAAAAGCAGCATGGCTAGCATTTAAGTCAGTGGTGGACAATTTTCTTGGAAACAACAGATCTGATAATTACAATGAAATTGTAGAAAATCTTCTTCTGAAGTATAACTTAGTATAAGAGTCTTGGCTGCAACATGTCTTTGAAAATTCATTTTCTGGATTCTCATCTGGATTTCTTTACGTCAAACTGTGGAGCGGTCAGTGATGAGCATGGTGAACGATTTCACCAGGACATTGCTGCTATGGAGACAAGGTATCAAGGCAATTGGAGCCCTTCAATGCTTGCTGATTACTGTTGGACTGTGACAAGAGACACCTCATCGATTAACTACAAGAAGCAAGCAAAGAGAGCTCGAACAGCAACTGAATAATGACGGAATGGGTACAAGTGTGCCTTTTTAAAACATGATATGTGAACTTTAAATAATGTTTTTATTTTTTCTATCATTTTATGTTGAAATATCAATTAATTGAGTATGTAACCACAATTTTTATAATACTAAAGTAGAAAGACTAGCTGTTCACCCAAGAGAATTAAACAAGCATACATTATTTGTATTACTGTAATGTAAATTCATCATTTTTTTTTAAACCAGAGCCAATTGGTGAATTTCATTATGATATTTGAAATCAGCATGTCAAAATCAATAAGAAATGATACATTTAATTTTTGGTACAAATAACATTTGAAAATTTGTTGACTAGTGTTATAGGACCAGCCTCATACATCCCAGGTACAGCTTCTTTAGTATATTTGCAGGTTAACTGTTTCTTCTTCTTCGTTCACCCTCAGACTTCTATATTCATGACTCTAATAAAGGCAGTAGTCAGCTCAAGGTTACTGACATCTCCAAACAGTTTTTCGTTGAGAGAAGTGCGTTGTTGCTATATGCCACTCTGTTCGCTGCTGTAAGTTGGACAGGACTGGAGCAGATGTTCGGCTATCATGGGACTGGTGCCACAGGAGCAGTGATCTGTTGGACCAATCCTGTACTTGTGATATAAATGGTACCTCAACCTATTGTGACAAGTACGTAAGCGGAAAATGATGACCTGGTCTTGCCTAGATAATCTGCATCCTCTTCTTAGTCATTGCTCACAGCTAGTTTTTCTTAATTGGCTATTCCATGCCAATTGGTGATCTAAAGTAATACCTAGTGTCTGGGCTTTCTTCCAATAAATACTAAACAAATTCAGCACATGAGGCAAAGGGGGTGTCCAAAGAAAAGATGGATATAGTACATATAAACAGGTTTGGAAGTGCTAATATTTGTAAACAGGGAAAAGAATATTAAGAACAGAGAGGAAAGGAAATGGACAGTGTTTGCTGCAAGGAATTTAATCGGCTTGGAAATATGAAAAAGAAGAAGAAGAAGAATGCTATATGTATTTATCAGTTAGCAAAAAACACAGAAGCACACCACGTACTGGAGGCTGAGCACAGACACAATCATCTATTTCAGTTGGCACAACAGTTAAATTAACAGACACCAACAGATCTTCATTTTCCGCCTGAGAGCTGACCACTGCAGATTACTGGGCAATCTCTATCACCTCAGGATATCTCATACAAATGAATGTCCATGTGGAACTGGAATCCAGACCCCCAAACACATTCTCCAAAACTGCCCAACCCATGATGACCCATGACATCTGACCTGGCCAGGGAGTGCTGAGCTCAAGCAGAAGCTATGGGGCCGCTGTGCAGACCTGGAAAAGACTGTGGACTTCGTCCTGGCAACAGGCCTGCAAACTTAGCATGACTACAAACTGAACGCAGAAGAAGAAAACAGTTAAAGATGAAGTAATGGCAACAATACCAAGCTATCTTACCACTTCTACAATCCTACTTATTTCACCGCTCTTAAATGGCAACATTATTTCATTGTCTACCAAATCCATAATGTTAAATCCACCAACCTCCAATTGTCATCTTGTAATCACGTCTGTAGGAGTCATTCACATATTTCTGTACAAAGGACGTCTTGCCAACTGTTGGGTCACCAATAATAATTACTTTGAACAGAACCTCCAAACTTTCTATGACGCTGCCAGAAAAACTATGCCATCATCTGAAACACATATCAATAAAATATATATTTATGGCAGGAAAAGTTGATCCTTCAATACTAACATAATATTATGAAAAAGTATGTTAATAGTACAACATAGTTATTATGCATGTAGCATCATCATCATTTTCCACTGCGCTCATTACAGAACATGGAGCTACCACTAACTGCAGCTGGTCCCCTTGCAGGAAACCTGCACCAAGCATTCACATGCACTTGCAGCAGTGGTTTCCGTGGCAATTTGTTTTACACGATGAGGTTACCAGCCCCACGCACAACCTCATATTAGTCACCTTGTACGACATGCCTGAGATATATAGCACAGCTAATGTAAAAATGCTCTTCTACAATATTTTGAGAACACATTGAAAAGCAATATGGGGCAAAGTCTACAGACAGGGGGTATGATGTGCTGGTGTTGTGGGTAGTGGGTTTCCCCCCTTGCTTCACCCTAGGCCTAGTGAATTCTGTTCATGAAAGGAGCGACCATTGCGGTGTTAGTCTCTTGGCCTAGCAAAACCTCTCATACCCCAAGATCGTTGTGCGTGGTGAAGAGCCACACCCTCCTCGAGGTAGTCCTGGTAACTGAGGGTGCGAATCCTCAGGCTAAACACAACGGATCTAGAGGAGCAAACCTCGATAATAAAACCGGTGCACTACACCGTACACGCCCTCTGTGGGTGGGAAGGAGCCAGATGGATACTGAACAAGTCTTGGGAGTGGGAACGAGTGTGGACTGCTCCCTGAAGATCGGAACCCATCGTACAGGCACAGAGACTCAGGACGTGACGATCCTATTGCCTTCAACTCTTGGTCACATGCCTAGAGCCTCGGAGAACTCGGCGTAACCAGCAGGCAATTTGGTGGCGGGGAAAGAGCACTGTGAGCCCTACCTTGGCTACGTATCACAAGGAGACGCAGAAACACCCCCTTTATCTCCCCCAGAGCTGGCACAGTACACTTCTGGCTTCTACCCGGGGCGTTAGGAAATCCACAGGCACCCCAGCATCACAATGCCAAGAAGATGACAAAGTTGGAATTTACTAACTCAAACCTGGCAGAGCAAGTCCTCCAACAGATGCGGCCGATGCTGGGCCCACTGGCGCGTGGACACGTCCCGATCCCCATCGAGACTTGCCCGGGGAGCCCACCCCGGCTCAAAAAAGCAGAGAAGGCCACTCTCCAAACCTCCGATGTCTTGCGGGCAGTGTTAGGATGTGCAAGAACATGGACAGGAAGACTCCACAACTTCCCCACTGAAGACACGCCCACGGCGACCGTTGCCTCAATGGCTGTGTGTGGTGTACCCGGAAACGGGGCCTCCCAGTACTGAGACACAGTTAAGTCCCCCGATGTCATTTATCGGTGCAGAGTTGAGAGAGATGGCTGAGCATCACAATCCCCCTGTGTTGCAGCATGATGAGAACCCAGAATTGCACACTGAGCTTGGGGGGAATCACTTGGGCACCAGACTTAATACTGGCTCTTGACTGGATGGCCGCATGCAGGAGATTTCTACAATGGGGGGTTGGCAGGTGGTGGGTATCTGGAAGTGGCTCTGTGCGGTACGTGAGGATTCCTTGGGTGAGCCCAGAACCAGAGCACAGCATTGTGCAAGCTCTGCATAGTTGGAGAGCCCCCTGGATGACGGGGAATGCACAGTGTGCTACCCCACCTGTCCCCAACTGCTAACTTAGAACCAGAAGTGGGGTCCTCTGTATGCGTGCCAGGCCAGGATAAAATGCCTGGGAAAGAGACTGGAGCCCAGAACTCCCTAACTCAAAGTTGCAGGATGGCAGGAAAGACAGGGCTATTTTGAAGATAATGCAACAATATTTTCACCATACGAGCTCGGACGCCGCCTCGGTAAAACAAGGTCCGCGCAGAGCAGTGACACCCCCAGGCTGCTTGCGAATAGTCTACTACTGGGAACATAAACAGATTAGGGATGAGCCCACTCTCCCGTTGAACAGGTGCTAAAGTCATAGATACTGGGCCAGAAGGCGCACCGGAAACCACAGTATCACGCAACTCGCTTTTTTTTTCTATGGAGAGTACACCGTCAAATAAATCTCGTACTGGTGCTCGCCCTGTGGAGCTCCACCAGGCAGGTGCAGTGCCGGGCTCTGAGCCTCGACAGAGCCCACCCTCAGCTACTGGAGGACCCTCTAGACCGTCTTGTGGAGTCAGCAGACGGCGGAGGAGAACTACTGACCAAAACAAAACAGAAAAAGAGAAACCCAGAGTGCCACTTGTCATGATGCACTGGAATGCAGAGGGAGTGAACAGCAAGCAGGCTGGATACAGCAAAAAGACAGAGCTGGAAAACATCTTGTATGAGAAGCAAGTCAGTGTTTGCTGTATCCAAGAGACTCACTTGAAAGCAGATCAAACCTTTAAAATAAGGGGATATCAATGCTTCAGATCCGACAGAAAAGATAGACGAAAAGGAGGAGTACTTACTCTTGTAAGGAATAACATTCCTGCACACGAAAGGAAAACCTTCATGGATGGAGCAGAATATCAGCTGTTGCAGATAAAGGTAGACAAGATGGAAATAGAACTCCTGAACTATTACTGTCCGAACAACAAACCCCTGGTCTCAGCTCTATACAGGTACCAGCCACCAACTTTATAGCAGTTGGAGACTTTAATAGCCACTCCCAGAGCTGGGGCTATAACCATCTGGATCACAGAGGTGAAGAGGTTGAAACTTGGCAAGATGATCACTCCCTAATCCTAGTCAATAATGCCACAGATACTCCTACCTTCTACTCCAGAGGATGGCACACAACTTCAACACCAGATCTTGCCTTCTCCACACCAGATATAGCTGGATCTTTTAGTAGAGAAGTAGGAGACCAACTAGGGGGAAGCGACCATCGCCCAATCTTTCTTACTGTCCAGAGTGCAACTCTCAGTACAGGCCCAGCCATTACAAGATGGAAATACAAAAAAGCCAACTGGGGTTTATTCAGGCATCAGGTGAACACGCTGCTGTCTACCCTCAAGGTACAGAACAGAGACATTAATGAAGTGGTAAAAGACTTCAACAGATGCATACTACAAGCTGCAAAAGAAACCATCCCCAAAGGATGCCGGCGTAACTACATACCATACTGGTCCAGCACACTCCAAGAACGTCAGGAAGCTATGGACAGGGCTAGAAAGGACGCAGAGTCTCAGCCTTCACTTGAAACTCATAACAAATGGAAAAAGGTTGTAGCAGAGTTTCAGAGAACAAAGCTAGAAGAAAAAAACGGAAAAGCTGGAGAACTAAAACGGCATCGCTGAACCTTGAGAAAGACGGCAGGAAACTTTGGAGATTAGTCAAGTCTCTAAATGAAGAGCGTTCCTCACCTAGGCAGACTATCACATTGGATGAAGGTGGCAAACTTTTCAGAGGAAAACAAGCTGCAGACTTGTTTGCTAGAAGATAAAGTTCAGAAAGCAACTTACCCATTAACATAGATCATCAGAGAGAGATAAGAAAAGAAATACTGGCAACAATGGGACAGACAGATACTCCTGCCCCAATGAGGGAACCCATCACACTAGGAGAACTACAGAAGGCTATTTCCAAGCTTAAGTTTCAAAAGTCACCCGGCCCAGACAAAATCAGCAACGAAATGCTAGTAAATCTGAGCTCAGCAGCAAAGACAAAAAAACTGCTTGAGATATTCAACCACAGCCTGGTTGAAAAGGAACGGTTACCCCAAAGTATGGAGAGAAGCCATCACAATACCCATACTAAAGAAAGGGAAATGTAAGACCGAGGCTGCAAGTTACCGGCCAATCAGTCTCACAAGCTGTGTTGGGAAGACTATGGAGCGAATAGTCAACCACAGATTGAAATGGTATTTTAGAGTCTGAGCAGATCCTGGTGCCGGAACAAGCTGGATTTAGAGAATGCTACAGTATAGAAGACCAAGTTACTTACTTGTCTCAAGCAATAGAAGATGCCTTCCAGGAGAAGAAAAAGGTCCTAACGATCTGGGACGACTTCAATCAGGGCTTTTACAAGGTGTTGAAAGATGGCCTTCTTGCAAAACTTAGGAGAAGTGGAATCCAAGGCAACATGATGAAATGGATCCAGTCATACTTGCATAACAGGAGAACTAGAGTCACTCTTGTCGGTCTGCAGAGCAGAAAAGTGTTGCTCCATCAGGGGGTACCTCAAGGAGGAGTAATTTCCCCAACACTCTTCCTTGTTTACATCAATGACCTGGTGAAAGATCTCCTGCAGGAGTTAAAGCTGCCTTATATGCAGATGACCTAGTACTCTGGTGCGCTGATGAAAATGTCACCACAGCAAAATTATAGAATGCAGCGGGCAGCAGACATGCTAGTGTCATGGGCAGAGAAATGGCTTATCACAAATAAAACACAGACAAAAAACCTCCACAACACTGTTCTCCTCGCCCCCTAAGGACAAAGCAGCTAACTTACACCTAGGGACAACCTGTGATCAAGGAAGAAAGCTTACCCCACCTATCTTGGGGTAACATTTGACCAAAGGCTTACATGGAATAAGCATATTGAAAATGCAGAAGGAAAGGCCCGAAGACGACTAGGCATACTCAGAAAAAAAGCAGGTACCAACTGGGGAGCAAATGAACGAAATCTAAAGAAGATTTATAATGGAGTAATAAGACCACACTTAGAGTTTAGCTCAGCAGCATGGTCATCAGCTGCTAACTCACATCTGCAGTCTTTGGACAAGGTGCAAAATCAAGCTCTCAGGCTCATTTCAGGAGCCATGAAAACTACACCAATAACAGAGATGCAGAAGGTTGCTGGATTACAGACATTGTCCCATAGAAGAGACACAAAAACCATGATCCAGATGGAAAAGTACAACAGTATGCCAATGCACCCAATGAAGGCAAGACTAGATGATCTGGCATTGGGACGTCTAAAGCGTAGCAGCTTTGTGCATCGGGGGAAAAGACTTATAAGACAGCATCAAGAAGACCTATCCATGAAGACAACACCACTGAAGCCCACCCTATACCCTGTACCAAGGGAGCAGGCCAGCAGTGCCCTCCAAATTAATACATCAGTCAGTGGTCTCACAAGTGGATGTGAGTATAATGATCTGCAAAAACGAACTGCTACATTGAGTATGATCCAAGAAAGCTATCCCGATCAATCATGGATACATGCCTATACAGATGGATCAGCAACAAATGCTGTTAGGAATGGAGGTGCCGGTATCTTTATCTCATATCCTGACAACCACTATGAGACTAGGCACATTCCCACTGGTAAATTCTGTTCCAACTATACAGCTGAGGTTCAAGCTCTAGAGCAAGCTGCAAATATGATTTATAACACCAACTCTGACTGCCACCAGGTAGTCATCCTCACAGATGCACTGTCTGTCCTGCAAGCTCTCAAGGGTGGTAAACTACCGCATCTGAGAAATGAACTAAACAAGGTAGCTGCCAAAAAGAGAACCATACTTCAGTGGGTACCATCTCATTGTGGTGTACCCGGAAATGAAAAGGCAGATAAACTTGCAAAAAAGGGAGGTGAATGTGAACAAGAAGATAATGAAGTCACATACTTTGAGAAAAAGAGAGCTATCCAGACTATCAGAAGAGAACAGAACCAACCCAAAGACGACTATCACACTCTCGACCGGCAGGGACAGATAACTATTCTTCGACTCAGGACAGGGCATAACAAACTGAATAAACACATGCACAAGCTACGATTGTCTGCTTCACCACTGTGCACATGTGGATTAAACGAACAAACTGCTGAGCATGTTCTACAGGACTGTCCTCTGTATGACCAGTTAAGAAAGATATACTGGCCGAATGACTCAACACTAAACTCAAAGCTATATGGAGTTAAAGAGGAACTTCAAACAACAGTCGAATTGATCATGAGAACTCGTCTGACGGTGTAATCATCAAAGATGCGATCGCAAGAAGAAGAAGAAGAAGAAAAGCAATATCACTCAATATATGTTCTCAAAGAAGTTGCACCCATCACTCCTGGAAGATAATTTTTGAAAGAACACTTACTGAAGTAGTAAGGATGTGTGTGGTAAGGATATGCAATAAGAGTAAAAGGCACATGGGTATGCATGCTTGTTTAAGATTTTGTTTTTAAACATTTATAATTTCTTTACTAATACCCTTATCAAACATAAATTACACAGCAATACAAAACTGGATAAGAAACAATAAATAATGTGCTTTTTATATCAATTTTTTTTTTTTTAACATATGCCCGCTATTAATCGAGGCGAAATCTCAGGTTAGTATGTCTAACATGGGACTGATTTTACGTGAGTATCATATTTTCCCTGTGCGCTGACAAGTGTCCTCTCGCCATTCTGGCAGATACTCGCCGTCTTCGGAGAGTACCCATTAGAGCTAGGTCGGCTCAGGAGCCGTTCAGGTTATTCCAGTCCCTGGTCGACGACACTCCTTCAAATATACTCACCAGGACTCGAATTAACGAATTAATCCAGTCCAAATCCCGGTCTACAATACTGCTTCAAATGTTCCTCGCTCGGGCTTGAACCTGGATCACCCGATCACCAGCACAGTGTGGTAACCATTACACCAGCGCGGCTCCCTTTTCTTTTTAATATTCTTCTTCCTCTTCTACTTTGGTCCTTGATCACTGACTGATGAAGCCATTGCTGACCATTACGCGTGGAGACATCTTCTTCTTCGTTCGCTCTCAAATAACCACATTCATGTATTGTCTACATACAGTTTCTCCTTCAACTGGGTTGGAGAAAGCCATGCTGCTGCTTGGCTCCTCTCATCGAACTGACAGTCTTGGAGAACTTGTTCTACTACAGTCTTGGAGAACATGTTCTATTACAGTCTTGGAGAACATGTTCTACTGTCTTGTTTGTTCTCCATATGTGTACATATATCTGTCTGTCTAATTTGTTGAACAGATGGTATTTGAGTCTGCAATAGTTGGTTCTCAGTCTGAAAATTATCAATTGATCTCTTCTTGGTAATCGGTATCTGACAGACTCTTTCCTGTCCATCTCTTGATGTTATCTTCCCACTTATAGTGCTGTCTTCCCCTTGCATGTCTGCCTTCAACTCTCCCTTCTATTATGGTCTTCTGCAAGGTGTTATGTTTTTTCATGTGGCCAAAATATTTTAGCTGCCTAATTTTGATCTCCTTTATTAATTCTCTTTTCATACCTAGGTTTTCTAGTACCTCCTTATTTGTTTTCTTCTCTTTCCATGAAATACGACCCCTTCTTCTATATATCCACATCTCGAGAGACTCAATTCTTTCTTTCAATTGCTTATTCATTGTCCATGTTTCTCCACCATAAGGTAATGACGAATATATATAACACTTTATGATTCTCAGTTTTAATTTGTGAGTTAACGGTTTAGATGTTAGTATTTGTCTTTAATGTTATTTTTTATTATTGATTTTTATCTTCTTTTTTTTTTTTTAAATTAAACATGTTCTGAGGATGATGTAAGAATTTAAAAGTTTAATATTTGGTTTTGAGCTCCATTAATCTTTTCAGTTACTCTAAGCTGATTTTTACTGGCTTGGTAACTTGAAGTTTTCCCTAAATGGTCGATTTGTTTCAAAACTGACTTATTTCCATTATCCTGCCATTCCACAATTTTAACATTGCAACAAGCTGAAAAAAAAAACAACAGCACAAAGTAAGGTAGTCCAATAAGAGAAACTGCCATTGGGTGAGTGAAATGTTTAACAGAATTCACCATACTAGGGTGCAGTCTGTGAGGGTGGGGTGACCAATTCCCTTCATTCCTGGGTACACTGCAGCGTGATGCTACCAGATTTCAATTCCTGAACATGCTAACTGTGCCACGAGAGGAAAAAGCACTTACCACTTAGCCATTCGGACACACATAAGAACAGCATACCCTTATATAATGAAACACTTTGAATTTTTAAAAAAATTTTTAATATATACATCACTTTTTCCTAGCAAGTTCCTTTTATACTGCAGTGCTAATAATGTCTGCGTTCGAATGGTAGAGTGGTTACTTCGTTGGCCTTTCACAGCAAAGGTGCCAGGTTAGACAGTAGGGGGCATGTCACTTCAGTCTACCTAGCTGTAAATGGATAACTGACTCTGCTCTTGAGTTGGGAAAATTATAAAAGGCAGCAACGAAGGCAACTGGTCCCTCCCCTTCAATGCTGGACCTAGTATAATGAAGTCTCTAACACTTCACTCAACTGTGGCAATATCTGCAATGGGTATACCTCTACTAATAATTTCATTTTTCCACAAAGTATTCACATTTTAAGCACCAGAGTAATCTACATGCAGTAACCTTCATTTTCTTGTTATGACAACATAAACATTTCTATTTATAAACATTAGTTAATTTAAGATCGTCACTGTTGTACACTGGAATAACCATTTCTGCTTTGACCAAACCCACGTTTAGTCAGGTAATGAAATGGTTAAAAGTTCGATGGACTTTTGTTTTCATCCAAGTATCGGTTTCACATTTGATTATATTTTACCTAAAATATATTCAGACAGAATACCACATGTATCTTTAACTCCAGTGTGATGGTCCACCATATTTCCATCCACTGTTACATGCTTTGTTGTCACAGTCATGCTTTCTGCAGAAAGAAAACACCAGTGTTAAAACATATTCCTATTAGCTAAATGTAAACATGTTACACACAGATCAAGTTTCAATGTGTTAAGTACAATAATTAAGTATGTCATAAAAATTTAAATCAGAATACAGTGCTTGTGTTATGGAAATGGTTGCCTTTTTCCTAATTACTGTAACAAGGTACTATTCTGTCATAGTAATTTTTCTGTTGTTTTGTGGCTTAACTAGATTGGTGAGATCAGTGCTCCTTTGCAGCCAGTGCCAGTTGTTAAACAATTAGCTTCTTCTTCTTCTTGCGATCGCATCTTTGATGATTACACCGTCAGACGAGTTCTCATGATGAATTCGACTGTTGTTTGAAGTTTCTCCTTAACTCCATATAGCTTTGAGTTTAGTGTTGAGTCATTGGGCCAGTATATCTTTCTTAACTGGTCATACAGAGGGGGACAGTCCGTAGCTTAGAACATGCTTCCATGTCAACGAAAAAACTGTTTGGAGATGTCGGTAGAACCTTTTGGTTGGTGGTTGACTGCTGCCTTTTTTTTTATTTTTGTTATTTGAGTCTAAATGTGGCAGTCTGAAAGGCGAACGAGGAAGAAGAAGAAGAAGTAGAACATGCTCAGCAGTTTGTTCGTTTAATCACATGTGCACAGTGGTGAGAAGCAGGACAATCGTAGCTTGTGCATGGTGTTTTTTATTCATGTTGTTATGCCCTGTCCCCTGAGTGGTCGGAAAAAAGATTAGTTAAAAAAAAAAAATAAAAAAAAAAAAATAAAAATAGTTGTTTCCCCATGCCGGTCCGAGAGTGATGTGATAGTCGTCTTTGGGTTGGTTCTGTTCTCTTCTGATAGTCTGGATAGCTCTCTTTTTCTCAAAGTATGTGACTTCATTATCTTCTTGTTCACATTCTCCTCCCTTTTTTTACAAGTTTTATCTGCCTTTTCATTTACGGGTAATAAAAAAAAAAAAAAAAACAATTAGCAAAATTGCCCCCCCCCGGTTTAATTTAAAAAAGAAAGAGAAGAAGAAAGGAAAAAATAGAGAAAAAGAAATAATGGGAACCCCCCCCGAAGAAAAAAAGTAAATATGGCCACTTCATTCCCTCTCTGTCGTATGTTTTAAGCAGTTCTTATATGAGTTAGTTTAAATTCGTGGTTTTATAATGTTAATTTACCTGGTGGCAATCAATAATAAACATATTAATTAAATCGAGACATAGTGCTGTTTCACAAAAGTTCTGGGCACACAAATAAAAACCATTACAGACCCAATTTCTGGTTGCCCTCAATTTCTTTTTTTCCAAAAATACAAATAGGTAATGGACAACTTAACAGAACCTTTGGCGGATTAAGATCGGGAGTTCGGACTGGATAATGCATCTTGTCTCCATTTCTTTTCTTATTAGCAATAAATTGGGTTATGATAGAACATCGACATCTAACACACACAGAAATGGAATTTAAATGGAATCTGACTAAAACAGTTGATGATCTGGATTTTGCTGAGGCTGATTTAGCTCTTCTGTCCCCATAACCCTAATCAGATACAAGACAAAGTAAAAATTCTCGATGAGAGGTCACAACAAGTGGGTCTGAAAATACAAAGGGAAAAGACAAAGATAATGAAATTGAATGCAAGAAATGATAACAAGGTCGCAAAAATTGAGAAAGCTACTCACTACAAAGATGTAGAATGTCGTATACATATCTTGGCAGCAAATGTTAGACAATAGTTTGCCCAGGGACAGACAATTGATATCAAATAAGAAATACAAAAAGCAAGAGGAGCTTTCATTGCATTGGGAAACATATGGAGATCAAGAGAAATCGTGTCCAACACAAAAATAAGAGATTCTTCACCTCAAATGTCAAGTCAGTCCTAATTGTAAGCTTCTGAAACATGGAGAACAAAAAAAAAACAAACAACGCAAAAGGCTACAAACTTTCTATCAAACGGGTTGCTTAGTGGTAGAATTAGAAGGACATGAACTGGAATGTACAAAGTAACAATTGTTTTTGGTGTGAATTGGATAACAAGAACCAGGACAAGTGCCAGTGAACAAGAGTTCGAATAGTTAAGAAGACAGGCTTAGGCCCAGGAGAGAGAGATTAATGGACTAAAAACTATTGAAGGATAACCTGTGGGACCAATTTCGTTTTACAGTCCTTAGATTATAGATGTCCACAGATCCTAATGTTGGATCACAGTTTTTCAAGGAATTCGCGTGTCTGAAAGTATCTTGGCAGAGGTAGACAAAATGTACATCGCGCCATACACCGGATGAGCAGAAGCCTAGTCTCTTAGTCTAGAGATGAGATCGCTTGGCAGTGGTACCTCGAATGAGAAAAAATGAGTAACAGAGTCTTTGAACGCGTGATTACGTGCACATCTGGATTAACTAGCGTCTCTGCTAGTTCAAGAATACGTAATTTGTGAAAGAAAAAGCTGTCATACTACTCCTCAGCTTGTTCACACCCAAACCCAACTACCATGCACCCAAACAAGAGAAAGGAAGATGTATAACAATCCCCCTCCACATTATATAATATGTGTTTCTATTTTCGTGGAGTAGCTATGCAATGGTGTATATTGATTACTTTGCGCACTACACATGATTCTAAGTTCTATGAAGATTGGATAACATGAGAGACCCAGTATATCCCGATAGCAATGGATAGTTAGAGAACAGTGTGAACAAGCCCTCTTTACGTAACACAACTGAAGCGCTCTTCTGGCGATTGATGAGAGTAGCCTGAAGAATTATGCGATCGAGATACCAACGAGTCTTGTCAAAGATTCTTTCTATGTATAGAAGACTAAATATAATCACTAAGAGTACACTTCTATGTCTCTAGAACGATTATAGCTTAATATATGTTCTGATATGCGTTTGACCTATACTGCAACAATTATTATTGGTCAGCATAGTCCTAAGGAGACGACAAGAAGATGACTAAATTAATAAAGGACGCTAAGTAGAGCTCGCAGGCTATCAATTCATGTGTCACTGCGCCTTCAGCAGCATCATGTCCATATCTCTAGGAACAGAACTTACATCTCAAGCTTGAGCTGCACATCAGATGTTGTCCTCCTGTTCCAATCCATTGTATGTGTGTTGTGTTTAAATTGTGGTCTTTTGATGTACTGAGTGTGCTCGACTTGTACCTGTGTGTGTTCTTGTACATGATTTCTTCAACGATTACATCCTCAGAATTGCAACGGATGCTCTAGTAGATGAATTAACTATCTATACACATGAGTAGATCATGATGATGTTTCTAGTGTCATCTGTGTTAAAGCATTATCACATGCTCACATCTCCGAAATATTGATGGATTGAGTGTGAGGTTTTTTATCGACTGATCCGATATTCGCCATTTATATAAGCTCTATCGAGCTGCTGATGCTGTTCGCTCCCTTTCAATAGTCAGCTACAGCACAGTCAGAACAGATGGTAGTGTACTCATGCCTAGGTAGTTTATAGCAGAGACGCAGCGCGTCGAATTATTAGGATCGTCATGTCCATGTATCACGAATGGCGGTGCTCTCCTCAGCTCATGTCAGCACGCTACTAATGTCTATTCTACTGCTCTGGTTCTGGTGCTAGCTCCAAGTGCCAAATTCTGCACTACTCCTTGCTATGAACATCTGGTTGTCTAGGGAGCTCTCCAGTTGCTTATGTTACACTGACAGGGTACACGATAGTAGATTAGACGAGGTAAATTCAATGCCCCAAACCACTACCCATATAAATGTCTGTAGGGAATCGTGTCAGAGCATGAGACAACGATCAGATCATGTCATAAGTCAAAAGTCAATTACATGATAACAGTGCATGAGAGCGTGGCATATGTGACACATTAGCCAAGTACGTGTAGCTGTGCAATGTTTCTGCGGTGATTCAACGTTGAAGACTCTCAGTTTCATCAATACATATAGTAGACGACGGAATCCGAGTAGTAGAAATAGACATGATGAGGTGACTGTATGATCTGATTTCAAGAGTCAGATGACGAAGTCAGCATTAAGAGCCTGTGACAAGCGCTAGATGTCGCTTTACACAATCCTCTCTCTATTTCCATGTTGTTTATGTAACTATGCTATTGATGTCACGTATTAGGCTGTGGGTACGATTTTGCCTGATCTAATACTATAATGCTTCACTGTATGTTCGAGATGGATATTGTCACTGCCATGCATTTACTTCATGTCACTGAACGTCGTAACAGATGATAGTATAGATCAGATTTGCTTATAGTGATTTGTGATCTTCTTAGTGGATAGATGAAGTTGCTGTCGAGATCGCACCAATTGCAATGCTCCCTACAGGCGCCTACCTCAGAATGGGCAATATAACGAATGTCTTTTGATAAGAAAGTCAGAAGATGCAAATGACTCTATCATCCGTACTCTGGAATGGCATGCTCATAAGGCAATCAATAAAGAACGCAGCTCTTGATTATAGTGTTTTATTCCTGTTATATGATATTTATTTAGACATGCATCTCACCATCTAACACCGTAGTGAACCAGTCTAAGACGATATCTCTAGGACGTCGTCCTGAGCACAAATTCTATATCAGATTGTATTACTTACCTACTTTATCTCGAGTGTTTTTGTCTATCGATAACAGCACTCAGTGTTTCTCATCTTAGTTTCTAATCGATAGGTTGCGAAGCTCGAAATATGTTGAATTGATAGATTAATTCACGGACATGAGTTTAAGGCGAAGTAATGTAAATATGTTAATCAGATGTCAATCTCAATCTACATCATTAAGGGATATGAAGTTGCGAGCTATCGACATAGGGTATGCTTTGAGATAATAATGTAGGTGATTTGCGTCAAACTGTTCTTATTTGCGTATCTGTAGTTGTCTGACGCATAGTAGTTTCCGGCTTCTGTCCTTTTGTTGTTTAGCCATGAGAGAGTGATGCTTTGTTCACTGAGACCTAAGTAGGGAAATCCCATCAGGTGATGTCCGACAGTAGTGATCATTTTCGTCCTTATGCAATGTTATGTATGTTAATAGATCTATCAGTTAGAAGGTTATGTCGTCCATTTAGTGGATTGACATGGAGGTAAGGTTTTACCTTATACAGTATTTCTCTATATTATTACCTCAACGTTGATATGAGTATTAGCACTTCCCATATTATTATGTTTCTATTTCGTCTCAACTCGAGTAAGCGTAACAGATTTGTTTCCTACAGTGTTGCCCTATGTGTGCTTTATTTCGCTTTTTCCTCAGCTGTCCAGCTAGGAGAAAGTTTTTCTTAGCCCGCAGCCTTACTTTTGATATACATCTCTCTCAGCTGCAGCGCATCGCTATGTCTATCCTCACAGCACGCTTTGCCAGGTGCCAGCAGCTTTGAAGTCGAGCTTTCATGTTCCTGGAATGAGACTGAAAAACGCTAAAATTCTCAGCTGTGCAATTGTCTTTCTGTGTTAGCTTCTCTTATTGACTGATCTAATAATTGCTCCGCCGTCCAATTAGATCTATATGAGTAATTTCGTCCTCAGTCTAATTTGTTATGTCTCTGTCTAATCCTGCTGAGCAGCATGTCTATCTCTTGTCTAGTGTTTTAGTTCTCTGTTTGTCTTCTGACTACAAATCCATGCGCATATTTTCAGGTTCGCGAAAAATATATATTTAATTTATCAACACGCTCTTTTTTTTTGTATTCTGCTACCAGGTATTTTCCCTTGAAAATAACAGTAATGCCTAATAGTGACAACGCGTCTGTCCTACTAATGTAGCAGTAGGCGTCATACCTGTAGAACTCAATTATCATATACATGACATATAATCCCACTCCAATTGCTCAAAGATCAGACAACACTCCATACCAAACATCGACATTATTCAATACCACTATCTTTTGAGTACCCGTCTTGGATTAAGTGAAAACTTTGTATAATCACTTGTATCCTCGGTATGATTAATTTGATCATAAATAAACGCATCTGAAAAGGAATCATATCAAAGGTCATAGAATAGTCCAATGAGTCAAAAGTCTAAAAAGATAATAATCAATACTTAATAATGAATAATCAACAGATAGTACGTAAGACTAACAATCTCACCATTTGCATTTCAATCTTCTCACCACCTGACTAAACCTTACTCGACGACATCATCCTACATAACTCAACACTAAACAAAAGTTTTGTAAATGTTAACACTGCACAATTCACCATCCCCCTCACCCAATACCCCACTTCAAACACCCTCTTAGTACAAGACAATAGAACATGCAATTCCTGTCGCGTGCGATTAAGACCTTTGATACATCAGCCAAAACAAAGATCCGAAAATCAAAGACTGGGACAAAGAAAAATTAACGAAAAACGTAACTAAACATCTTCGTAGGTAAGAGAAAAAAAAAATGAAAGAGTTAGCAGACACAGGTATAGCTTCGGTTTTGCTGGCTAATTTTCCATTTGTAAGATATGTCGTAAATTCATTACAGAAATCGCTCCCGAACTGAACTCTACACGGTGTAATTCTTCTAACGGAGTCAATCCTACCCCAACGTGCCGATTTAGGCAAAGAACACTCACTAACTCAACATGGTAACCATGGATTTGGGAGGTTACAATGAACAGTGCTTCAAACAAAGAAAGCACTTACAAAAGGGTGTTAGGCTTATTAATCAGGGCTCAGTTTTCCCGAATATAAATTAGGTACGAAGTTTCCGAGAAACGACTCAACTTTGCACTAGTATCTTAAATATAATCCTGTCTCTAGTTAAGCACAAATAGATCGTTGTTGGCACATATAACAGCAATGCGTTGGATAGTACGTCACATTGCGTGTTTGTGTAGCTATTAGCTGTGATGAAAAAATTGTCACAAACAGCAGAATTGATTGTAAAAAAGTGTGACAGTTCATAAGGTAGGTCATCGCGAGTTTCAAATTTTGAAGGTGTAGTTGCTGGCCGTAATGTTTTTTGTACTCGGTGTTAGAGATGTTCTTGTCCAGTATCCAACTGTGATGATTGATTCATCATCTACTACTGACTTCTGAATTCCAATCAACTCTTTGTCCCTACAGATAATTGTCTACCACGAAAAGGTACACTTTGTGTTTTTAGCGGGTCACCACAACTGTCGAGTGTAGGGATTTAGTGATGATCACAAATGTTTACTGCTGTGTACAATGAATCGCATACCATTGTGCTTTAACCCGGAAACGCTTTGTTCCATGCATGAGATAGGCACCAGGCGATGGATCATTCTCTGTTAAGGGTGTGATCATGATGACATTTGACCTCAGATGTCCTATGTGTTAAGATACATAATTATGTCGTGGTCGTGTTGGACGAGTTGGTACTAATCGGCGCTGAGTACGATGTACTCAATCTATTTGTTTCATCTAGGAATGTAGTGATCTTTTGATAAGTAACCATGCACCACTCACGTCACATGCGCTAGTAGTCTTGTTAGATGTAGAAAAACTGCTGGAACTGTTTTGCATTTATGTATTACGGGATCACTAGTGACATTCACCATTCTTCAGGTCAATAATGGGTTAGTGAAATCAAGTATAACATCATTTTGTATAATTTGTATATGAGATTGGGACCTAATTACTATTAAATATGCAATCACACCTCCACTTCGTCTGTATTTTGAAAGGACGACTGTTAACGACAATGGATCTGTCCTTTTATAAGTCTGATCTTAAGTGAGTAACACTGATTAGATATGCTCGAACATCTACCAGTTCAGTATAGCCTTCATCATTATGCTTTTGTAGATCGATATCTTTCAATCACAGTATTTTTTCTTACAGCCTAGAGTCTCAGCGGCACTGCTTGAACGCTGTGTATGTTAGGTCCTGTATAGGATCAAAGATGTAGTTGCCTACTATAGACCAGTCATGTAAAATTTGAGTAAAGTAGAATCCATGACTTTATTTCTGGTTTCACCATTGAGGAGAATAATCTTTCATGTTCCATATTTTATAGAGCTAGCGTAAAAACTGACCTCACCAATAACAAACCGTAATATACCCCTCATACAATAACTCCACCATCACCTATTGTCGTATACTCATTCCATAGAGGAACTCCATAGCCAAATCTGCGCTGATTTCCCTAGCAACTATATTTTTTTTTTATTATTTTTTTTAGTTTTTTGGGGTACTTTCAAGTGCTACGCATGACCAATATTTTCTACGACCATACCATTACCCACATTCAATTCACCCAGTCCATAAACAGGACCAACGCCCCCCCCCCGACCACCCCAATGCCCAGAGGTACTGCGCCCCCCACAAGGTCTCAGGCGGGTTGGAGGCTGTGACCCCCCCGGCTTGGTTTTTTATGCGCTCCCCCCATGGGTGGTATGGGTTTTAGGTATGTTTGGTAGTTTGTGTATTATTTAGGGCGCGGATCAGGGGGTGTACCAGGAGATTGGCGGTAGGTTTATTAAATTTATTATTGTTTTGTTATATAGTATTGTTATGTAGGTGTTTGATGTGTTATTTGTGTAAGTATGTTAGTTATCGATTATATTGGTTTTTTTATTTATATTTTGTATGTAGTTATATATTATTTTTTTGGTTATTGTGTTATGTGGTATGGTCAATGGGGTTATTTAATTTTGATATAGGTATTTGTGTAATGGTTTGGGTAGGGTAAGTGTTTTTAAATGGGGGGAGTTAGGGGGGGGGTAATGGGGTACAGTGATGTTAAATGGTTGGGGTTTAGGGTGGGGGATTTATGGCTCATAGTATGGTTTATTTATGATATTGGGGGGGGGGGGGGGGGTATTTATTGTGAAGGTTTATATTTAATTTTATAAATGTATTATTGATACTTGGGTATGAATATGAACTATGTATTGGAAATGGTTGGTGTGGGTTTAATGAGTGGTTGAGAGTTATGGTTTTGTTGGGTGTTTTAGTGTATGTGTAGTTTTAGGTATTGTAATGTATGGGGGGGTGGGTTTGATGGGTGTATGGGGATGGGGGTGGGTGGGGGGTGTGGTGTGTTACTTTTTGTTGTGGGGGTGGTGATTGTGTGGTGGGTGTTAGGTGGGGGGGTATGGTTGGTATGGGTTGTGGTTATAGTTGGATGAGTTGGGGGTAAGGTTCGCGGGTGTTGTGGGGGGGGATTTTACATGGTTTTTGGATAGAGGAGGGTATTTGAAGTATGTGGGGGGGGGGGGAGGTGGAGGGGGAGTATGAGAAAAAAAAGAAAATAAAAAAATGATGTTACAGTGGTGGTTATTTACAAGGGTTGTTTTTTACAGACTTTCTATAGTAGGCAACTGTGATGATATATTTGTGACTTCTATAGTATAGGACTAACTGACGCGTTCAGGTCAGAGCCCTGCAGCTTTGAGCTACTGTAGGAAAAGGAATATGTATCAAGCCAGCATTATTAGCATCATACCTACAGGCTATACAGAACTGGTGATGTTCGAGATATCTAATTGTTATCACTTATGAACAGTTATTAAAGGACAGACCATTGTGGATTAAAGTCCTTATAGACGAGTGGTTCAAGCTCTATTATTACCACACGTTTTTGCCAGTCATATCCAATATACATGATGTTTCTTGATTCACATCCATTATTGACTGTAAATGTTGTGATGTCACTGTGGTCCCGTAAATAAATGAAAGTTCCAGCAGTTTCTTCAATTACTGACTACTACATGTGAGTGAGTGAGTGCCTTGTTTACATACCAAAGATCCTAAACGCATTCGTGTCTCTACACACCCATATCACTCGTCGACCACACATACTTCGAGTATCTTTCACACAAGGAATGTCTGATGTTCGAATGTCAACATGACACCATTACGGAGCATCAACGCCTAGTGAGCTATTCATGCATGACAAAGCTTTTTGGCCCAGGTCGAGCGGACTACATTGTACACAGCAGTAACATTTGTGATCATACGTAAACCGACACTCAACATTTGTAGTGACCTCTAAAAAAACAGTGTAACATTTGTGGTAGGCCAGATCAGTGGGTCTAAAGCTGTTCATTAGACTGATGAGAACATTATTTGATGATGAACTACACATTGGAAACTGGACAAGATCAGTTACACTGTTCAACACATAACAGCAACACACCTTTAACAGTTGAAACTCGTCGATGACCTACATTGTGAACTGTCACGACTGGTGTTTACATTCAGTTCAGCTGTTGTGACAATTTTCATCACAGTGATTGTCAACGGTGGAGCTTCCACGCATTGCTGTTTATTGTCAAACATCATTGTTGACTAAGGCCAGGATATATTTAAGATAAGTGACAGTTTCTTTTTCGGAAACTTGGTACCTTTATATTGTGAAGAACTGAGCCTTCTTGCTACACTTTATTAATGCATTCTTTGTTTACATGTTCTTTGTTTACATGTTGAGTTAGTGTGTGTTTTGCAGGCCGGTTGGGTAGGTGACTCCGTTAGAAGATACCACTTGATAGAGGTTCTATCTTGAGCTTTTTCTGTAGGAATTACGCATATCTCCCCAGTGGAAATTGCGAGCAACCTGTGTTGCTACTTTTCAGTTTTTTTCTTAGCTGTGACGAGATGTGTTAGTGTCGTTTTCGTTATTTTTTTTCCATTCTTTGATTTTCGAGTTGTTTTGTTTGTATCTGTTCGCCTCTCTTTCCTTTCATTTATTTCTATACACCTTTCTGTTTGTAACAGTGTTGTCATTTGTTTTCATTTATCGCAGTTATCATTGTAAAATTTTACAACATTAGATTTAGTTACGCTTTATTTATTATTTGACTTCTGCGAACGTTTTTTGTTGTTATACATTCTTGTCTTTGTATTGTTTTCGTCTACTTGTTCAACATACACAGTCTATATATATATACTTGATCATGGACTATTATTGTTGATATGATGCACTTTTCAGATGGAGTTTATTTATGATCATATTATTATAAGGAAACAAGGTGATTATACAAGTTTTTGATTAAAAGACTTGTCTCCCACGGAGATTGGGATAGAATAAAGTGAAGTGAGTATACAAGTCTAGTATTACAGACTTGTCTCCCCTTGAGGTTGGGATATGGTCATTTATTCAATTTTTCAAGGTTGATCTCACATTATTAGACAGAATGTCTACATTACAATACTTTATTGAACAAGGGAAATCCCTTGGTAAAACGTGATAAATTGGAAGAATTCGCAACGACTGAATATGCCAAGGCATTGAAGTCAGAAGAAAAGAGACTAAAAACAGAAAGAGAAGCTGCTGCTGCTGCCACTGAAGCTGAAAATAAAAGATTAGACAGAGAAGCTTAACAAAAGAAGATTGACGCTGAGAATAAAAAGATTAGACAGAGAAGTGAACAAAAAGAAGATTGACGCTGAGAATTTTAGATTGCAAATGCAGGCAGATGAAAGGAAATTTCAAGCTGCTGCTGCTGCTGAGGATAGAAAACTTCAGGCTGCTGCTGAGGAGAGAAAACTTCAGGCTGCTGCTGAGGATAGGAAACTTCAAGCTGCTGCTGAGGATAAGAACGCACAAAGGGAACATGAGGAAAAACTGTTAGCTTTGGAGTTGGAGAAATTGAAGATAATGAATATGAGTGCTCCTTAATCAACTTCGGGTAAGATAAAGGAGAATACTTATAAGGTTAAATTACCTCCTTTCAATCCTCTAAAGGACGACATAACATTCTACCTGGATAGATTTCAATTAACATGCGTAACGCTTAAGGTAGAAAAGGAACAATATGTCGGACAACTGATGGGATTACTTTCAGGTGAACCATTGAGTACTGTAATGGCAGTAGAGGAAAATGATAGAACTAATTATGATGTTGTCAGGGCAACACTACTTAAGAGATACCAATTAAAAGAAGAAGATTATCGTCTTCGTTTTAAGATAATGCTACCAGAAACTGGAGTAGAGTTCTCTGATTTTGTTACTAAGATACGTCTTACATTCACACGTTGGATTGAGCTGTCTAAAACAGAAAAAACATATGAAGCCCTTATGGACTTATTACTTCGAGATAAAGTTATGTCATCTGTCAATGAGTCTTTCCTTGCTTTTATTCATGAGCGTTGTCATGAGAAATTCTAATCCACATATATAAATTATCAGGAAAATGTAAAGCCTAACACATAAATTCAATAAAGGAAAGAAGAATGGTAAAGAACAGTGCTGTCACAATGACTGTACTCGAAATCCCCCTTGTTTTCTACTTCGTCTGCAAATTGTAACGTTTCACGTTGATAGTAAAAGCCTACTGCTTCAATACCCGCTTTCTACGATAAAACGTGTACTGCCTTTCTAAGAAAAACCTTGAGATACGCAAGTTGACCTAGATTTAAAATTCCATTCATGTCGTTTTATACACTACGTTACCCAAAAACGAAAGACAGATGGACTAAAGATAGAAAGAAGGGAGGGCTGAAAGCAGGGACGCATGCAACACTAAACACGCGTCTCGCTATACAATTACTACCATCACGCGTGTAAGGCCACAAGCACTAGCTTTTTTCAAATCGACAGTGATAAAAAAACACTACCCATACGAGAGTTAGTTTTTAAAAACCTGAAAATTCTTATTAGGAAATATGACATTATACTGGTTTACGTTTGAAAACATTACAGTACCCAGACACCACATCGTATTCAAAGTAAACAGGAGGTAGAAGAAAGTGCATATTTTGAACGCAGCCACTTAGCTCCTTTAAATTTGTATATTTGGGTTCCTTAGGACTTGCTGACAAATAATATGTTGAGTGTTACGCAAATAGTCTAGGAATTGACAAATTATAGCCAAAAGAAAATAGTGAGGGTGTCAGACAACACCCAAATCAGAATCGCTCAGTGGCAGATTTTCACCCCACCATTGTACGGGAAATGGGTCTCCATGTTAAATCTGATTTGATTGGAGCGCAAGAAATGTAAGGCTAAACACGATTAGTCGGGCTATAAATACTATCTTTTGTTGTCAGGGGAAACGGGAGTAGGAGTACTTTTTTTCAAACGATTGGGTAAACATGGCACGATTGGTTAGAACCGCGAATATAGTCAATTAGAGGCGTCAGGTCAGCACCACATGTCCAAATAAACTTACTACAGAACCAGTGCGTTGAGCACCAGTGTATATTTTTCTAAATAAAAGCCTGGGACATCGGCAGATCGAAATTGTGCTATATTCAGTGCCAGTCAACGTAATTCTGTATTATTTCCATGAATTGTGGTAAGCTTGAAATATTTGATATCTTTTAATGAAAATTGAATGTAAATTGATAATTTATGTCTGTATATATGTGTGGTTCAGTAGCGAACATGAGGTGAAGCCTATATAGTGCTCCAACCTGAACAGAAGGTGTCGGAGGAAAGTAAAACTACATGGAATTGCCAAACAGTACACTGACACCTATTTTATTGACTAGAAAGAAATAATGCTGGAATTGCAGAGGCGTAGTAACCATTAGGGAGGAATATACTGGTGAAATTGTTTCAGATGAAGATAGCAGTTGGCCTACCGCTCTGAACTCAGTGTTTGTTATGTATTGTGCTCAGTGTAGAAATAGAGTATAAATTAGTTCTGAAGTAGGAGGTACAACCTTCTTGTTTCAGGGACTGTGGTCCTAAAGTTATTGAGCAGCACCTGGTCAGAGCTTTGCTGAATCCAGAGGCGGACAGCAGACTCCTTGGTCCATATAGCAAACAGTGAGGTGTCTCCAGAACACAGGGGAGCAATCGAGCAGAGGAGTCTTTTCCTGCCGCCATCACGAAAGATAAGCCTATGTGGCCAGCGGAGCTCAACATTATGTAACCCCATCTTAAACTGACATTGTATAAAAATAAGAAGGGAAATTAATTGTTTTAATGAAAGGAACTGAGAACATCTCCAATACTAGTTCCAACATAAACAAACACTTGAAGTCATGATGACAAATAACAACATAGCTTGAAAAAAAAAAAAACCAGTATTACCTCATATTACTACTACACAACTGACACACATAGGATAATATTAATAAAATATGTCACTGCAAGTTTCATATTGATAAATTCTGTACATATAAATTGTAATTAAAATTGATTGTGATCCCTGGTTCACTTGTATTTGAATCAGGACATATATATTAATGAAAAGTACTTAATACATATTGATATTTGAAAATTTACCAGTGACTCATTTAAGATAGTCTTATAGAATGTTACATGTGTGTGAGTGTCACAGTGTTGTCAAGTGTGGTGGAATAAATTAAATTGTTTATCTGTCTGTTGTTGTTGTGACTTACACTTCATCATATACATACCCTAGACATTTAACGTAGTCATCACAATATTCCAGAATAATTCTGACTGAGGCATAATGTGGTAGCAAGTAAGGTTTTCTGTAAAACACTACACCTATTAGATACAGATACCTTCACAGCTGATCTCAGTCAGTACACTAAGTCCCCTATAAAAATTTATAACATCCCACTTTACCACATATATTGGGGTCTCGCTCCAGGGATATTGAACTTTCTCCTGTTATATATATTGGGAATAATAAGAATTAAAAGGTATCCTTGGGTGGAAATAAATAAGGTTGAGCTCTCAGTGCCTGTAATGTCCTTAGATAATTATTGAAAGATTGAATTGTTTACAATTGTATGTTAGACAATGGCCGACCTGGCAAAATTTCGATCTGCTGCTGTACAGACTGCAAAAGAGTTAGGAATGGACGGGCAAATTATGATTGCTTATGTCACTGCTGAATGTGACAAATATATTGAACGGGAAGAAAGAAGATTAGAAAAAGAGGCCGAAAGAAAATTAGAATCTGAAAGATTGGCCGAAGATAAGAGAATAGAGGCTGAAAAAGAGATTAAGAGGTTGCAGATTGAGGCTGACAAAGAGGCTAAAGCATTGGAGGCAGATAAGGAGATTAAAAGGCTCCAATTAGAAGAACAAAAGGCTGCAGAAAGGGAAGAGAAAGAAGATTGGCTGCAGAGAGGGGAGCAGAAAAGGAGGCGAAGAGATTACAAAGGGAACATGAGTTACGACTAAGGGAGTTTGAGTTTCAAGGCCATGCTCCTGAAAATGGTGCCAGTCCCTTTACCTCTGATGCCACTGCTAGCCAGGGAGCCTCAACCTCAGCTATGAATTTCATTTAGATCATTTTGTTGAGAAAGACGATGATATTGAGAGCTATCTAAATAGATATGAACTATTAGCTACCACATATGGGTTAGAGAGAGAAAGGTGGAGCTTAAAGTTATCTCAAGGTCTTCGTGGGGCAGCTTATGAAGTTTTTGCCAAAATGAGCAGAGGTGATCAGGAAAATTATGACATGCTAAAGCAGGCTCTTTTGTTAAGATATGAAAAGAACGCATAATTTTATAGGAAAAAATTTAGGAATGCTAAACTACTGTCAGGTGAAACCTATCACCAGTTCTCTGCACGGTTAGAGACATACTTGGAGAAATGGACTTCTCTGGGGAAAACCCAAGATCTTAAGGAAATGGTCCTTATAGAACAATTAAGAGAGTCCATGGCTCCAGACCTGAGAAAGTTTCTCATGGAACAAGGTGCAGAGAGGCTGGGTGAGTTGCTAAATGTTGCTGAAAGGTATCAAGCAGCTCAGGCAGAGGTATCAGGTAACAAAAAGAAACAGGTAGAAAATTTTAGGGCACCACAGAACTTTAATAAATTTGATCCTAGAGATCAAAACAAAGGTAAGCACCAGTTTGATAGGCCACGGTATGACAATAAAAATAAAACCCCACAATTCGATGAAAGGAAATATGATGAAAGAAAATCTTTCAACCAAGGGAAAAGGTGGTGTAAAAATTGTAAGATGAACAATCATGACACTGACCATTGTAGAAGGAAACCTCCTCATTGTGCTGCTATGACATCGGGAAAAAAAGGAAAAAAAAGGTCAAACCTGCAGAACTACAGGAACCATACTACCCCCCAGTGTGTGAAGATGTCATCTGTAAGGGTGTCACTATAAGGTGTTTATATGATACCGGTTTAGATTACGATTCCGTTGTGAGTTCTCACCTGGTGCAGGCCGATCAATACACCACAGAAACAGTGGAGATTCAAACTGCAACCAAGGATGTAGCTACCATGACACTTCCCGTCGCCCGGATAAAGGTGAAAACGCGATATGTGGAAGGAATCATAAAAGCAGCAGTGATAAATGAGCCAATCTACCCTCTGATATTGGGGTGTAGATATGTCTTCTTGGGGAATCCCAAGAAACCTGTGATATTGGCAACAGTGCAGACCAGATCACAGTCTAAAAAGGAGGAGGATAATCCAATAAATACTCATCCAGATGAGATGAGGAAGGCACAGGCTGAGGACAAAACACTCAAGCCGTGTTTCAAGAAGTTGCCCAAATCTCATACACCTCCAGGCAAGGGAGAATTTTATATGAAGAACAAGCTGATATATAGGAAGGCTGGATCTGAATCCAATGGTCACGGACAGCTGGTCCTTCCCACTTCATATAGGACTAAAGTATTGGAACTAGGGCATGCGATTCCCTTCAGTGGTCATATGGGGATCAGCGCAACAGGACAGCGTATAGCTTGTCACTATTTCTGGCCAGGAATAACTGAAGATATCAAACGATATGTAAAATCCTGTCCAGAGTGCCAACGAGTAGCACCTAAACATTGGACTGCACCAGCAACTCTGGGGGAAATGCCCATAGTGGGAACACCCTTTGAGAGAGTTGCTGTGGATCTTGTGGGACCTCTCACCCGAACCAAGAGAAGGAACAGCTACATTCTGACTCTGGTGGACACTTGTTCTATGTGGGGAGAGGCGGTAGCCCTGTCCTCTATTGATTCTAAACATGTGGCAGAGGCATTACTCACAATTTTCACAAGGTTAGGCTTTCCCAATCAAATCTTGACTGATAATGGCTCTCAGTTCAAGGGGAAACTAACTGAAGAAGTTTTCAGGATCTTCCAGGCCAAACACTTCCATTGTAGTGTGTACCATCCCCAAGGGAACGGCCAAGTGGAAAGATTTAATGGCACGTTGATGTCGATCCTGAGAAAGTTGGCACACGAAAAACCAGATACATGGGACCAGTACCTGCACGCCGCCCTCTTTGCTTATCGGGAGGTACCCCATAGTTCAACCGGTATGGCCCCGGCAACATTATTGTTTGGAAGGCCAATAAAAGGTCCACTCGAAGCTCTGTTAAGAACGTGGACTGATGAAAAGGCAGAGGAAAATATTACATCCTCATACCAATATGTGAATGAGCTGACCACTCGTTTAAAAACTGGCTGGAAACTTGCCAATGAAAATTTGAAACAAGCCAGGAAGAAACATGCTGCCTATTATAACAGGAAAGCTAAAGACAGAGATTTGGCTGTGGGAGAGAAGGTACTGCTTCTTCTCCCCGGTAGTCAGAATAAGTTACAAATTGGATGGCAGGGTCCATATACAGTTCTAGAGAAGGTGTCTAGAACCAATTATAAGATAGATAAGAAGGGGAAAGAAAAAATCTATCATGTGAATCTCCTGAAGAAATATTTGGAAAGAGAACATCAGGAAGAGACACACTTGTTGACCTTGTCCATTGCCATGGAGATGAAAAAGGAACCACTTTCATCATTTGAATATCCATTACACCCCTGTGAGACAGCGGCACAGGTGAAAATCAGTACACATTTAACGAAAACTCAGAAAGAGAGAGTGCAACAGGTTCTAGATAATCATACAGAGGTGTTAACAGACCGACCAGGGCATACAAACTTATTGGAATATGATATGAAGCTGATAGACCCCACACCTGTATGTATGAAACCCTATTCGATTCCTTTTGCTAAGGAGAAAGCTTTGAAGGAAGAGATAGACTATTTGTTGAAGGAAGGAATTATTTCACACAGTGAATCTTCGTATAGTTCCGGTGTTGTACTCCTAAGGAAGCCCTCTGGAGAACATAGACTCTGTATAGATTACAGGAGACTGAATGCTATTACAGAAGGACAGGTGGATCCATTGCCGGATACAAATCAGTTGTTTGCCAGACTAAATAAAGCTAAATATTTCTCAAAAGTGGATCTGAGTAAAGGATACTATCAGATTCCAGTAAAGCCTGAGGTTAGACCATACCTAGCTTTTAGTACCTCAGAAGGACACTATGAGTTTAATAGATTGCCATTTGGATTGAAGAATGCGCCTAGTGTCTTCTCTAGAATGATGAGAAAATTATTGGACCCTCTGAATAATCCATGTATCACAAATTTCATGGATGATATCCTTATAGCAACAGAAACATTTGAGGAGCACATTGACTCTCTGAACATGCTGTTTAATCGACTTAGGGAAGCGAATTTAACAGCCCGACCAACCAAATGTTGCGTTGGATGTAAAGAATTGGAATTCTTGGGACACACAGTTTATCAGGGAAACATGACCCCTGACCCAAAGAATTTAGAGAAACTAAAGAAAGCCCCGAGACCACAAACCAAGAAAGACGTGAGATCCTTTGTCTCATTATGTGGTTTTTACCAAAAGTATATCAAAAACTTTAATTCCATATGTGCACCGTTAACTGATTTGACACGTAAAGGACATCCAGATCGAATTACATGGACACCACAATGTGAAATGGCTTACCAAGAATTGAAGGAAAAGCTCACAAGTAAACCTATTTTGAAATTACCTGACTTAAGTCAAGAATTCATAGTAAGGACTGATGCCAGTAATATTGGGTTAGGTGCAACTCTGCTACAGAGATCAGATGCATTGGATGGGGAATTAAGCCCAGTGGCATATGCTAGCAGAAAGTTGAATAAAGCTGAAACCAACTACTCAACTAGCGAAAAAGAATGTCTTGCAGTAATATGGGCGATAAAGAAATTCAATATTTATCTGTATGGGAAGGCATTTAAGTTGCAAACGGATCACAAACCTTTGTCGTTTCTAGCACAGGCTAGACATGAGAATTCTAGATTACTCCGTTGGTCTTTATTGATGCAGCCATTTGAGTTTAGCATAGAGTATATAAGTGGAAAAACAAATCTGGGAGCGGATTTTTTAAGCCGCCATCCGTGTGATGAGAATCACCCTAAACTCCAGGAAAAATAATAAATTTCTCTATGTGTATATAGAATTATAGACTGACATATAACGTCTGTTTTAAGTGGGGAGGATTTGTCGTGAGAAATTCTAATCCACATATATAAATTAAAAGGTAAATGTAAAGCCTAACAAATAAATTCAATAAAGGAAAGAAGAATGGTAAAGAACAGTGCTGTCACAATGACTGTACTCGAAATCCCCCTTGTTTTCTACTTCGTCTGCAAATTGTAACGTTTCACGTTGATAGTAAAAGCCTACTGCTTCAATACCCGCTTTCTACGATAAAACGTGTACTGCCTTTCTAAGAAAAACCTTGAGATACGCAAGTTGACCTAGATTTAAAATTCCATTCATGTCGTTTTATACACTACGTTACCCAAAAACGAAAGACAGATGGACTAAAGATAGAAAGAAGGGAGGGCTGAAAGCAGGGACGCATGCAACACTAAACACGCGTCTCGCTATACAATTACTACCATCACGCGTGTAAGGCCACAAGCACTAGCTTTTTTCAAATCGACAGTGATAAAAAACACTACCCATACGAGAGTTAGTTTTTAAAAACCTGAAAATTCTTATTAGGAAATATGACATTATACTGGTTTACGTTTGAAAACATTACAGTACCCAGACACCACATCGTATTCGAAGTAAACAGGAGGTAGAAGAAAGTGCATATTTTGAACGCAGCCACTTAGCTCCTTTAAATTTGTATATTTGGGTTCCTTAGGACTTGCTGACAAATAATATGTTGAGTGTTACGCAAATAGTCTAGGAATTGACAAATTATAGCCAAAAGAAAATAGTGAGGGTGTCAGACAACACCCAAATCAGAATCGCTCAGTGGCAGATTTTCACCCCACCATTGTACGGGAAATGGGTCTCCATGTTAAATCCGATTTGATTGGAGCGCAAGAAATGTAAGGCTAAACACGATTAGTCGGGCTATAAATACTATCTTTTGTTGTCAGGGGAAACGGGAGTAGGAGTACTTTTTTTTCAAACGATTGGGTAAACATGGCACGATTGGTTAGAACCGCGAATATAGTCAATCAGAGGCGTCAGGTCAGCACCACATGTCCAAATAAACTTACTACAGAACCAGTGCGTTGAGCACCAGTGCATATTTTTCTAAATAAAAGCCTGGGACATCGGCAGATCGAAATTGTGCTATATTCAGTGCCAGTCAACGTAATTCTGTATTATTTCCATGAATTGTGGTAAGCTTGAAATATTTGATATCTTTTAATGAAAATTGAATGTAAATTGATAATTTATGTCTGTATATATTGGGTTCCTGAGGGTAAGCGGAAAAAAGGAAGACCAAAAGAAACACTCAGAAGAACAATAATAAGAGAAGGAAGAACGTTGGGCCTAAATAATGTGCAAGAGCTAAGAGGAGTGGCGTCACAACGAACAACCTGGAGAGCACTGGTTTCTGCCTTATGCGCCGTGTTTGGCGCTTAAAGAATTTATTATTATTATTATTATATATGTGTGGTTCAGTAGCGAACATGAGGTGAAGCCTATATAGTGCTCCAACCTGAACAGAAGGTGTCGGAGGAAAGTAAAACTACATGGAATTGCCAAACAGTACACTGACACCTATTTTATTGACTAGAAAGAAATAATGCTGGAATTGCAGAGGCGTAGTAACCATTAGGGAGGAATATACTGGTGAAAATTGTTTCAGATGAAGATAGCAGTTGGCCTACCGCTCTGAACTCAGTGTTTGTTATGTATTGTGCTCAGTGTAGAAATAGAGTATAAATTAGTTCTGAAGTAGGAGGTACAACCTTCTTGTTTCAGGGACTGTGGTCCTAAAGTTATTGAGCAGCACCTGGTCAGAGCTTTGCTGAATCCAGAGGCGGACAGCAGACTCCTTGGTCCATATAGCAAACAGTGAGGTGTCTCCAGAACACAGGGGAGCAATCGAGCAGAGGAGTCTTTTCCTGCCGCCATCACGAAAGATAAGCCTATGTGGCCAGCGGAGCTCAACATTATGTAACCCCATCTTAAACTGACATTGTATAAAAATAAGAGGGGAAATTAATTGTTTTAATGAAAGGAACTGAGAACATCTCCAATACTAGTTCCAACATAAACAAACACTTGAAGTCATGATGACAAATAACAACATAGCTTGAAAAAAAAAAAAAACCAGTATTACCTCATATTACTACTACACAACTGACACACATAGGATAATATTAATAAAATATGTCACTGCAAGTTTCATATTGATAAATTCTGTACATATAAATTGTAATTAAAATTGATTGTGATCCCTGGTTCACTTGTATTTGAATCAGGACATATATATTAATGAAAAGTACTTAATACATATTGATATTTGAAAATTTACCAGTGACTCATTTAAGATAGTCTTATAGAATGTTACATGTGTGTGAGTGTCACAGTGTTGTCAAGTGTGGTGGAATAAATTAAATTGTTTATCTGTCTGTTGTTGTTGTGACTTACACTTCATCATATACATACCCTAGACATTTAACGTAGTCATCACAATATTCCAGAATAATTCTGACTGAGGCATAATGTGGTAGCAAGTAAGGTTATCTGTAAAACACTACACCTATTAGATACAGATACCTTCACAGCTGATCTCAGTCAGTACACTAAGTCCCCTATAAAAATTTATAACATCCCACTTTACCACAAGCGTAAACCTAAGGACATAAAAGACATGGAAGAATACTGTTGCCAGTATGTAACTGCACATCCCCATGCTACTGTTAGCAATGCTAGGGTTAAAGAAGAATTACCGGTTGCTTCTGCAGCACCATATGGCCCTAACTTTATGAATAAATTTCAAGGTGCTCAACATAACTTCAATAAGAAGAGCAATCGTAATTATAATCAGAATCAGGGTAACCCATCGCATAATGGGTCTTCTTCAAAGAACTGGAGACGATCTGATAGTCCTCGTTATTTCGGGTCCTATAATTATGGAAACTTGCGGAGAGGTAGTCATTATAGACACTTTCAAGGCTATCCTTCGCGGGGGCATCGAAATCAAACAGGTAAACACTATGATCATTGGGGTAATGACAATAGTGATTATGGAAACTGTGATTCGAACCAGAGCGGTAGATCAAACTATGATAATTTCAGAGGAAATTATAATCAAGGTAGATCAAACTATGATAGTTTCAGAGGAAATTATAATCAAGGTAGATCAAACCATGATAATTTCAGAGGTAATAATAATCGTGGTAGATCTCAATACAAGAAAAAGAGATCACATCACCAGGGAAACTCTGCGCAACAAGAGTCTCAGAGTGCCAATAGTCAAGTAAACGATAGTAGGAGCTCTAATGCTATTACTGGTTCTGCTTTCGATTTTGGGAGAGCAGCCGAATGCCCCCAATGCTCAACATTGTTTGAGCCTTCTACAGTATCGACCTTAATTTGTGGTCATCCACTTCCCGCACTTCCTGCTACAGCTGCGCATGACGGGAGAGGATCTCTCAACTTGCATATAGGTCTAGTGAATGATAATCCAGTCTCAGTACTTTCTGATTCTGGATGCACCACTATCGGTGTTAGGCAGTCTCTGATAGATCCTTGCTGTGCCACAGGAAAAGTGGTTAAATGTGTGACATTTGGTGGCACAATGGAGAAGTATCCTACTGCTATTATTCACATGGCTACTCCCTTCTTTACGGGAGATGTCCAAGCGTGTCTTTTACCTAATCCTATTGCGGATCTTATAATCGGTCATATTCACGGGGTTAAGGAGTGCACCCCGCAACAAATTGCTACCTGGGAAGAACAGAATATGCAAACAGCCAATGCAGTGGTAACAAGAGCACAAGCCCATATTCCACAAACTTCATCTACTGAAGTTAATGAACTAGATAGCCAAGATGATCACTTGGAGATTTCGCATGACTCGTTTGTGAAACTACAAGAAAAACATCCTTCTTTAAAGAAATTCTTTCTTCTCGCTAAAAACGGTGATCCGAATCAGAATACAAATCACAAATCATATATCACTATGAAGAATGGTATACTAGTGCATATGGTACAACACTCAGACGCGACTATGAATTCTCAAATTCTCGTGCCCAAAAGTATGAGATCTTTAATTCTTCAAAACGCACACGATTCTCAATGTGCTGGACACATGGGTTTTTCCTGAACTAAATTGAGAGTTCTGGGGTCTTTCTTTTGGCCATTTGTCAATAAAGACATACGAATTTATTGCCGGTCTTGCAAAATATGTCAAGAGGTAAAGTCTAGAGGTCCACGGCATGCTGCGCCTATTCAGGCTGCAGACATTCCCATTTGGCTGTTTCAGAAAATGGCCATAGATATCATTGGCCCTTTTAAGACTAAATCGGCCAGGGGACATCAATTTATCCTTACGTGTGTGGATATGTGCACACGTTGGCCAGAGGCTATTCCTCTTAAGAGCATTTCCACTGCTGATATCGCAGACGCTCTTTGGCTTATATTTTCTCGTTTAGGTTTTCCTGGGGAAATATTGTCAGACCATGGCACACAATTGATATCAGAGACAATGTCGCAGGTAATGTCTACTCTACATATTAAAAGATCTCTGAGTAGTATTTATCACCCAATGTCTAATGGGTTAGTTGAGCGTCTTAATAGAACACTCAAGAACTTACTGGGGAAGATAACTGAGGATCATCCTCAGGATTGGGACAGGGTCCTACCCGCGGCTCTTTTTGCCTATAGGGAGGTCCCCAACGAACATACAGGATTTTCTCCTTTTGAACTTGTCTTTGGCGCGCGACCGCGCGGTCCTATGTCTTTGCTGCATGATCTTATAACTGCTGATAATATCGACAATGACACACAATCTTCATATGAGTATGCCATTGCTCTCAGAAAGAAAATTATTGAAGCATGCAAGCTAGCAACTTCATCATCCGAATTTGCTAAGAAAAAGGCAAGGCTATTTGCTAATAAGAAGAGACGCCTACGTCAACTTTGTCCTGGAGACAAAGCATTTGTTTTACTTCCTTCTAGGGAGAACAGACTGCTTATTACATGGAAAGGTCCATATACAATAGTCTCGAAGATTTCCGATGTCGACTATGTTGTCGATATTGATGGAAGGCATAAAACCTTCCATATAAATATGCTTACGGAATATCATGAGTGACCAGACTATTTACAGCCTATTTTCCAGGTGACGGACGATTCTCCAGACCAACAAGGTCATATCTCATCCCTGTCAGTTATACAGGATGAGGAAACTACTTTTTCGGATGTTAATCTACCTCTTCCTATGATTCCACTAACTTCTACGGAATCATGGAGAAACGTTACTGTTTCTTCTAATTTGTCTTTTGAGGAACAGCGACAAATATCTTTGTTGCTGTCGTTTTTGACGGAGTCATAATAGGTAAATCTATTTAATACTTTTGTTGGTCAAAGTTGAGGATAATTGGGTGTTAACTTCTATGACAGGTTATTTGAGGGTTATCTTCCCTTTCTTTCAAATCGTTGTCGTTGATCTGTCTTAACGATGCTCAGTTTTATGCTGTCTAGGCATGCGCAAGTATTGAGCGCGAACTGAGGAAACTTCCGTCAGGGAGAGAGTTTTTTGTGGGCTGTTGGACATGATGTCCATTGTGATTTTCTCTAGATCATCGTGGGGATTGGAAAGTTTTCGATATGACTGAAATGTCAATGTTTTCCCCAGTGATTCTTTGTTCGTCAAGAGTGACGACAGTTATTAATTGTGTATCCGGAGGATTCTGTATAAAGGTAAAGAGACATTCATATTAATATGCCTTTGGTTGCAGAACATTTGAAATTACCTATCTGCGAGTGAAGCTCACAGATCTTGAGAGACAGAATTCCTTCTTTGCTTCTGGTTCTAGCCAAATGAGACTATGTGTTTCTATTGAACAGAAGCCAAATGATGATGATAAATTATTGTGGACGCCGCAGGTTGGCGGTATATATGTTTAGCATGGTTTGATCGTGCCTGCTAACAAAGGATACACAGCTGTCTACATATTGAGGCCCTGTATTACGGCCAATATTTTTCAGCAAGAGGAAATATATCTGGCGGGCTATGCCAGTTGAATAACAGCCTTAAGTATTATTGCTACGCAATTTAGGAGCTCGTTTGTTGGACGACAGAGCTAATTAAGTACCTGACGCGCTGAGTCAATGGTACGGAAGCTACATTATAAACTGTAACATTAGGACAGATGATGTTTGGGTATGTCCTAGTTGATGTATGATGCAAGCCTTTGATTACCAGACATTTAACAGTCATTCTATATTTATGTGAAGTCCTTGATCTTGTTAATTCGACTGTCCTGTTGATGCTACTGTCAGTTTCGTAAATAAATGTTTGAAACGTGCTGGCAGTCTTCAATTCATCTTTGACTACTGCATGCGAGTGTATGGGTGCATTATTGACTTTACCAAGAGCTTCAAGCATTCGTGTTCTCGTTTACACACACACTCAGCACAACATAATACCAGTACCACACATCTACAACATGTACGCTGTTTTGTGTGAGTGACCATATTACCCCTGGCAGCGCCTCATGCTAGTGGCCGTTACATTTCTGGTGACCTACATCAACACCACTACATTACACCGTCCAGGTGACAAACGACACGTTCACTCTGCCAGCTTTCACATCACGCATAAACAGTACGTTACAATCTTCTACGCTACAAGTATTTCAGGATGTCCTTACTGACATTCCTGGACACACACATGTCATTGAGCATGACATTATACTTACTGATCATAATCCAATCAGAGTAAGACCATATCCTATTCCTATTCATTTTCAAGCACAAGTCGAGAAAGAATTGGATGAAATGATACAATTGAAAATCATTGAACCATCTACTTCAGCATACTCTTCGTCCATGGTTATTGTTCGAAAGAAAGACAATAACATATGCCTTTGCGTAGATTATCGCAAATTAAACCAAGTTATGAAGTTCAATGCTGAACCTATGCCTTTATTAGAAGATCTACTTATTAGACTTTCTAACTCTCGATTCTTTACTAAGCTTGACTTATCAAAAGGCTATTGGCAAGTTCCGTTAACTGAACACGCCAAACCTTTCACTGCTTTCTCAACACCTAGAGGTTTGTTCCAGTGGAATTTTATGCCTTTCGGACTTATGAACGCCCCAGCTACTTTCGTACGCATGATGTGTCGAATTCTCTCATATCGTTCAGATGTCATTGCATACTTAGATGACATCTGTCTTTTCAGTAATACTTGGGAAGATCACTATTTGGGGTTAAATGAATTGCTGTCAACTCTACGCGAGCATAATCTGACTGCAAAACCCTCTAAAGCCTTTGTCGGGTTTAGCGAAATTTCTTTCTTGGGTCATCGAGTTGGTCATGGTCTATTGAAGACAGAGGACCAAAACATTTCTAAGATATTAAATATCTCTGTGCCCAAAACAAAGAAACAAGTACGTAGTCTTTTGGGATTAATACAATTCTACGGAAGATTCATTAAGAATCTATCCTCTATCATGGCACCACTCTCAACCCTATTGAAGAAAGGGTCTCCTAACATGGTGCGCTGGTCTCAAGAATGCCAAGCTTCATTGGATCAGATTAAGAATTTGTTTTCATCACCATCTATCTTAAGACTGCCTATTGCTGATAAGACTTTTGTTCTTCGTAGTGACGCCTCGTCCACGGGGATCGGAGCGGCACTAATGCAAGAGTATTCAGGAACTCTGCATCCTGTGATGTATATTTCTCGGAAACTGAATGCGGCAGAAAGGAATTACTCGGTTTTAGACCGTGAATTGTTGGCTATGGATTGGTCAATCCTTAAGTTACAAAGATTCCTTCTTGGTGCGCATTTCATTGTGGAAACAGACCAAAAAGCTCTTACAGCTATTCAGTGTAAGAATTTGAAGAGCTCGAGATCTACTCGATATGCTATTGCTCTTCAACCTTTTCATTTCACGGTACGAGCTATCCGTGGTCTGGATAATGTGATGGCAGACATACTGTCTAGATGCCCACATGAGTCCACTTAAGTCTTTCCTGATACACTGCTAAGATATATATCTCTTCACTATACATATATATATATATCAACACATTTGTTGTCAACTTAGAGTGGTAAATTAATTGTTTTCTTTCTCTATTACCATCTTTAGTGTAATGGAGAAGGTTGAGTTGACATAATATAAAGGTTGAAAAAATTAATGCGGCCACATGTAACATATATTAATAATTATAGTACATTATAGCATGTTGCTAATTGTGTCATTTATATTGTACTCAGTGCAAACTAGTACAAGATACAAAGTGCTGTCGAGAATCATGATGATGCTGCTTATATGATCTTCGACATACAGAATTAATTTATACGTTGATGATGTCCACCCATTAAATGATAGTCATTATACTTTTATAGATTAATATGTTTGTATGACATTGCAATTTTTCATATGTATGTGAATTTTGTTGGCATCGCCAGATGTTTATTTGATGGTACCTCCCGGATATATTTTACTTGGAGAAAATATTTTCTCTTAATTTGTGAGGTGAACTTTTGTTCTCACTAGACGCGCGCTATTGTGCGTTGATTGGGTCTGAAAGTTATGTCATTATATTTTGATCCTTTCATCGGCGCATCATTCATGCGTTATGAGCTTGTTGCATCTCGCTCATTGATGTATTTTTTAAAAAAAAAGTATCATTTTTTTTTTTTAATCCGGAGGGGGTGGTAGTCTGTTACCGTCATTTTTGACGCTTCCAGAAGATGTAAATCTAATTTATATCTTGATAGTCGAAGGTACAGAACTGTATGTTGACTCCCTGATACAGGTTGATTAGGGGTTACCTTCCCTATGTTTATTCTTTTCTTAAGAGGGGATAGTTAACTGTTCTCAAATCTGTTCTGTCTACGCATGCGTTAGTTTTTAGCGCGAACGGGGGCAAACTTCCGCCTTGAGTGATGAGCTGGTTTTTCTGCCAGACGAAGATGTCCGCTTTCCTTCTTCTGTATTATCTCGGGAAAAGATAGTCTTATCTTATTAGTGATTTCCCCACAGTTATTCTGTTCGTCTGGAATGATGACAGGTGTGATTTGTGTATTGTTTGGAATTCTGACCGAGGTAAAATTATTTTATTAATATGCAAAGTTGTTTGCAGAACATTGAGTACGAACCTGTGAGTAGCTCTCACAGTTCTTGTGATCCAGAGTCCACTGTATGTGCTTACATAGCCAACTAGGTCTATTTGTTGAAGTACTTTATAGAAGCACAATAACTATATATATATTGCTAGGAAATCCGCAGGATGGCTGTATGTTCCAGCAGGAAAGATAATACATGTTTATGGAAAAATGTACAGTGGTTTATCAACCATTATAAGGTCCGTTATTACGGCCTATAACTTGGAACAGAAGAAGAAGTACCTGCAAGGTGAAACCAGACGAAGTCTTGATTTATTTACAAGTTTACAGACTTCTATAGTAGGCAACTATATATTTGTCTAAGGACTAACTGACGCGTTCAGTCAGAGGCCCTGAGCTACTGTAGGAAAAGAATATGTGTCAAGCCAGCATTATTAGCATCATACCTACAGGCTATACAGAACTGATGATGTTCGAGATATCTAATTGTTATCACTTATGAACAGTTATTAAAGGACAGACAATTGTCGATTAACGTCCTTATAGACGAGTGGTTCAAGCTCTATTATACCACATGTTTTTGCCAGTCATATCCAATATACATGATGTTTCTTGATTCACGTCCATTATTGACTGTAACTGTTGATGTCACTGTGTCCCGTAAATAAATGGTTGAAAGTTCCAGCAGTTTCTACAATTACTGACTACTGCATGTGAGTGAGTGGGTGCCTTGTTTACATACCAAAGATCCTAAACGCATTCGTGTCTCTACACACCCATATCACTCGTCGACCACACATACTTCGAGTATCTTACACACAAGGAATGTCTGATATTCGAATGTCAACATGACACCCTTACAGAGCATCAACGCCTGGTGAGCTATTCATGCATGACAAAGCTGTTTGGCCCAGGTCGAGCGGACTACATTGTACACAGCAGTAACATTTGTGATCATACGTAAACCTACACTCTACATTTGTGGTGACCGCTAAAATAATAGTGTAACAAGGATGTTCAGTCTTAATCGCTTGGATACCTTCACATGTTGGCATAGAATTAAATGAAAAGGCAGACCAAGAAAGGTAGATCTGATAAAAATCTAATAAATGTAGGGATGAGTAAATCTAAGAGCTTAATTGAAGAATTAATAACAGATGAACAGAAAGCAGAGTGGGATAAAAATCTGAAAGGAAGATATGCTTATAAGATGTTCAAGGCTCCAACAAGAAAATGTCAGATATCTAGGGAATTGAAAATTCCCAGTAATAAGAAACTTCTCATACTACAGTTGGGAAAGGGCTATTTCAGAATAGAAGAACCTTACTGTGCAGGATGTCTTCAAGACAATAATATAGAACATTTCTTGTTAAAATGTAAGAAGTATGAACAAATTAGAATCCCAATATTACATTATTTGCAGGCATCAAATTTACCTATAAATGTAGAAGAGGTATTGAGAATAGACAGACCACGTGAACTGCATAACATAGTCAAACAGTATTTAACAAGAACAAAAGTTAATATATAGCAATTAGGGAGGTAAAGGTCTGATGCTGTTCTTACAATACATGACTTTTGACAGTTGAAAGTGAATTAAATATCTATTAAAGTCAATTATATAACTGGAAACACCAGACCTTTATACCCCTCCCCCTTATTATTATTTTTTTAAATGTTATTGTTTGGTTTTGATAGGTTTTCTCTTTTTTTTTTTTTTTTTTTTTTTGAGGTTGTTTTTTTTTTTTTTTAAATACAAGTATAATTGGTAATTATAATTTGGGCCAAGGGGAAGGACAGTGAACTGGACGCTGCCATATTGTGACTCTCTGTGGTGTGTTTGCATGTAATGTGGTGTGTTAACACAAATTTTGTGGGCATGATTTATTATGGAATTAGAAATTTGAGGCATTATATATCATAATTGTAACCTATAAGATGTTGACATGGATACTTTTCGTTCATTTTAGTTGGAATTTGTTTAGTTTAATAGTGGGTGTTTTGCAATGTGTCGAAGTGATACGGTTACTTAACCATATAGATAAAATGGCAGACCTTGTTTTACTATCTTTCCCCTTTACCATGATTTGCCCTATTTACAATGATTTGACAGATGTGATGCATCCTTCCCATATCGGCAGTTATTCGGTAATCTCCAAAAGAACGTTGCAATTCGTTCTGCACAGAATATGAGTCTCTTAGTTTGTGAGTCTCTTAGTTTACCAAACTAAAGAAGACAAAAATCAAACAGTCATTTACTGACACTTTCTTCTTCTTCGTTCGTCCTGAAAAGGACGGTGGTTGCGTTGTGTCTGTTTACGCCTAAGCTGTGATATCTGCACCTTTCGGTCGACACATCCGACTTCTGCACGGCATTTTTTAGGACCGGGTTTGCCTTCCCATTGCGATCCACACTCGCTCAGCCAGCCTGCACTGCTGCAGACTGTTTCCAGGACCACCACGTGGAGGTGGAGTGCGGTCTTGACCAGCTCTGGTTCGCTGGTCCTGACGCAGGCAGTCAAGCTATGAGTCGCTGACTGCGGTCTCTATTCGAAAGACGCTTTCAACAACATGCGTAGAATTATCCAACATAAACTACGCCAGATGCGGGATTCATGGCTGAGTAATAAAGCAGATGAGCTCCAAGGCTTTGCTGACAGCCATGACTTGAAAAATTTTTACCTTGCACTCAAAGCGGTCTATGGTCCAACATCATCAGGATCATTTCCCCTCCTTAATGCAGATGGAAAAACACTAATTACAGACAAGGAAAAAATGCTCCAACGCTGGGTTGAACATTTTAATAATATTCTGAACCAGCCATCATCTATTAACAACGAAGCCATCATCCGCCTGCCCCAAATTCCTATAAATGAAGCATTAGATGATGTACCAACTCTGGAGGAAACTAAAAAAGCGATTCGTCAACTGTCTAGTGAAAAGGCCCCCGGCTCCGATTCAATTCCTGTTGAGGTTTATAAAGATGGCGGTGCAGTTCTGATAGAGAAACTTCACATGATCTTCCAGCAAATGTGGCAGAGTGAAACCATCCCACACGATCTCAAAGATGCGTCAATTATATATCTATATAAACGTAAAGGTAAACGCCAAGACTGTAACAATCATTGAGGCATCTCTCTTTTATCAATCGCTGGGAAGATATTCGCCAGAATCCTTTTGAATCGCCTTACGGCTCATCTTGACAAAGGTCTTTTACCTGAAAGTCAGTGTGGATTCCGGAAAGAATGTGGAACCACAGATATGGTGTTCGCTGCAAGACAGCTACAAGAAAAAATGCCAAGAACAGCACTGTGACCTGTACACAGCTTTCATCGACTTGACAAAGGCGTTCGACACGGTCAGTAGAGAGGGTCTATGGAAGATCATGGCAAAATACGGCTGCCCAAAGAAATTTATCACAATAGTGAAGCAACTGCATGATGGAATGCAGGCTAGAGTTCAGGAAAACGGTGAGCTATCAGAGCCTTTCCCCGTCTCAAATGGAGTTAAACAAGGGTGCGTACTTGCACCGACTCTGTTCAGTATCATGTTTTCTGCTATGCTGACTGATGCTTTTAGAGACGGGACACAGGAATCGACATTAGATATCGTATTGATGGAAAATTTTTTAACCTGAGGAGGCTTCAAGCAAAAACCAAGGTCAAATCACACACCATCAGAGATCTTCTGTTTGCTGATGATTGTGCCCTCAATGCTGGCTCAGAGGCTGATCTGCAGCATAGTGTGGATAGATTCTCCGAAGCCTGCGCCAACTTTGGGCTTACCATCAACACGAAGAAAACAGAAATCATGTACCAACCAGCTCCTGGCACAGTTTATACTGAGCCAATCATCAAGGTTAATGGTGAGAAACTGAATGTTGTGAACAGATTCACATACCTTGGTAGCACACTATCCCAGAACATTGTCATTGATGATGAGGTGAACACCAGGATCTCCAATCGAAGTGGCATTAGTCTACAGACAAAGCTGAAGGTGTACAGAGCTGCGGTGCTTCCAGTGCTGCTATATGCATGTGAAACATGGACTGTATACAGGCGCCACGTAAAGAAGCTAAACCACTTCCATACAGTCTGTCTCAGGAAGATAATGAACATCAAATGGCAAGACAAGATCCCGGATACCGCCGTTCTTGACACAGCTGGTATCCCTAGTATTGATACTATTCTGATGCAGTCACAGATTCGCTGGGCAGGTCATGTAGTCCGCATGCCAGACCATCGACTGCCAAAGATACTCTTTTATGGTGAGATGCAGAAGGGTAAACGCTCCCATGGTGGCCAAAAGAAGCGCTTCAAAGACACGTTAAAGACGTCATTGAAAACCTTTGACATAAACCCAAACACATGGGAAACTGCTTCGCAAGACCAAACTGCTTGGCGCACATCTCTTCGTAAAGGTGCAGCGGCATGCGAATCATCCAGAAGAGCAGCAGCGGAACAGCGGAGACAAGCTAGAAAGGACCGTGTAATAAAACTTTCACATGAAGCAAACATTCCCTGCCCACACTGTCCGAGATCCTTTCAGGCCCGCATCGGGCTCATCAGTCACCTTCGTACAAATAGACTAACCTAACATATTCCTAAATAATTGGATGAACAGTGTGGTCTTCATCACCCGTGATGGACGAACAACAACAAGAGACTCTTATTCTGTGCGGAACGAATAAGCAACGTTCTTTTGGATGTTACCTTAAAATGTATTACAAAGCAATTTGAGAAATTTAATAACATGATAATATTTTAGAAACTTTTTCCATGCTTTCTGAGCTATGCGTCTTCTGTAGATAACGATAACAAAATGAAGGAAAGTGAGTTAACGTAAGCTTGTAAAACAATCACAAACATATCTTTATCTGAAGCGTAATGAAAGCAAGTTATTTAAAGATAAAACATTATTTCATACAAGTTAGTATTTGACTGTTTACAAGCGCGCACTTTGTAATTTATATCCGTGTTTATTGGGAATGTTTGCTATTTTTCACTTCCAATTTTCGTAGCAGGAAATCACATGAGGATAGTCACATGGGCTATCACATGACACTTCTTAAATTTAAACAATGCTTACTGTGCAAGTTTAGAGATTACAGCCACTCACTGTCTGTCCAACTCTTGCTGCCAGTTATTTAAAATAAATGCCTTCAGTTGCACTTTGTTTATTATCATATAATGTACATGATCTTATTACTAAAAAGCGACACGAATAACATTAATTTGAATAATAAATAACTTGGAGATATTCAACTAGAAAATCAAATATAGGAAATAATTAGGCCTACTCCATTGCACCGTAAAAGCTCAATTGAACGCCCATAAAAGAACACGCAAGCCTCTCAATTCTTTCATGGTGCACTGACCATATAAATCAATCAAAATCCGTTATCTCCACAAGGAGCATAGGCCTTCAACAAAAACATGCTAAGTCATATCACGGGGCTTTAGCATTTTTGCCATGCCTTCTTCATCATTTTCATTTATGTCTCCAGTTCTCATTGCCTTCGACTTTTCCCTATGCATTTTCAGACCCACTTGCTGTGATTTCTCATCGAGTATTTTAATTTTATCTTGCATCTGACTACGGTTAAGGGACATAAGTCGTTTGCAAAATCTAGATCATCAAGCTGTTTTCCCTTTCTATTGGGTTGTTGTTTTTAAAGACAAAGTATCCCGTTCAACCTTTGATGGGTTATAATTAGGACAAATAGTGTAGCAAATTCAAGATAATAAAATCAGATTTCCGAAATCTAAATATAGTATCTTTTCCCCCTCCACTCAGTTCAAACATAGTAAATCAAAACTGTAAAAGTGTGTGAATATATGTGTGTGTGTGTGCCCTCCCCTTTAAAAAAAATTAAAATAAACAACAAATACAAACAACAACAAACAAAGGGAAAAGAAACAAAAAGAGTCTCTCATAACTGCTCTGTTGTTAACAAGGTGAAAAGTCTGGGATGACATCCAATCCACCAATTATCTGCCATCATCCACATGAGCACACCACCAGATTACCCCTTAACCTCACAGTACCATCATTGATCCTTATATATTAATTATAGTTCTCGTTATGTACTGTTTTACCATTTGTGTAGTTCTCTAGGTCTATCTATTCTCAACACCTGTTCCACAGTTATGGATGAATTGCATGCCTGTAAATAATCTTATATTGGTTTTCTCTGTTGTTCATACTTCCTACATTTTTGTAGGAAATGCTCTATATTGTTTTTGTTTTTTTCAAGGCACAGTAAGGTTCTTCTATTCTAACATAGTCCATTCCTAGCTGCAGTCTAAGTATTTCTTATTGCTAGGAATGTTTAGTTCTCTAGATACCTGGCACGTTCTTGTTGGAGTCTTGAACAATTTATATGCATGTCTGCCCTTAAGGCGTTCATCCCAATCTGCTGTCCATTCGTCATTTATTATTCTTGTAATTAAATCAAAGAATAGTGTACACAGATCGATCTAAAGGAGATGATAACAAATTAGGAATAGGAATGTATGTTCCCATGTAGCAAATAGTGAAAGGATAAAGTATAACAGATCATACATCTATTTTCACAGCAATTCTGAAAGCTCCAGGAATCTTCTCTAACAACCATCCTCATAAATTGACAATATTAACAGACTCACTTTCAGCTATTCAAGCTACTGTATAAGAAACTTACGAGAATGCAGTAGACCAGATATAGCAGAAGAGATATTACTGGCAAATACTTACCTATACTTGTGATAGAGTACTGTAATTTTATTTTTCAAGAGGCCCCAGTTTTCTTCTCCTGGTAATATTAGTGAGTTTGGTCTTTTTTTGTAGGGAATTAATGGCGTTTATAATAGGGATTACAGGGGAGTTAATATTAGATTTGCACTATTCTTTTCGCCAGATTAATCGCGATCACGGAATCTCATTTTCTTTGTTAAAATAATCGTGGTCATTTATTTGTATATCAGAGCGTGAGTATTAATTGGGATGGGTGAAAATTTCCCGATGTTAAAAATCCCTACCCAGTAAATTGGGGGTGGGAACTGAAGCACTACCCATATACGTCAAACTTAACGCTTAGAACGAATCAAAGTTAAGGTTGCTCACGCGGTCGCGTAACGTGACGCAATTTGTGGACGCGCGCTAGCAGTAATAATATGAGTCATAGTTGTTTACAATTTTTATTGGCCGGGGTCAAACTTTATTGAAATGCAGCGCGATCATTGGTCTTAGAACAAAGCCACGCGATGACGTATGGCGTGGGCGCTGGCCTCATTTTCTTGTAATAAATAATAGAGAAATTGATTAGCGGGTCTATTGGTCCTCAGAAAATTACAGCCGTGAATTCAAGCCACGCTCGCTTGCTCTTAATTGGGAAATTCGACTGGGTACGCCATAACTTAGAGTTCGTTTTATATAATTAATCTTAGCCCGATTTAGTGAAGTTTTCTTCGGGGGGAGTTAAATTAATTTTTAATAAACAAAAGCGCCATCAATTGCTATCTTACGAGGCGTGTTCAAATGAAACCCGCCCGTGCTGCGTCAAGTGGACATTTGTAGGAAGAGCATGATGACGTCACATCTGACGTAATAAGCACATACGAATGTACAGGTGTGTAAGTGTTCATTCTCCTAGTATTCATTGTTTGTGCTGCAGACCGTTAAAATAATGGCCGGTGTGATGGTTGGTTTGTTCGTCCATCACGGGTGATGAAGACCACTCTGTTCATCCAATTATTTAAGAATATGTTAGGTTAGTCTATGGGTACGAAGGTGACTGAAGAGCCCGATGCGGGCCTGGAAAGATCTTGGACAGTGTGGGCAGGGAATGTTTGCTTCATGTGAAGGTTTTATTTCACGGTCCTTTCTAGCTTGTCTCCGCTGTTCCGCTGCTGCTCTTCTGGATGATTCGCATGCTGCTGCACCTTTACGAAGAGATGTGCGCCAAGCAGTTCGGTCTTGCGCAGCAGCTTCCCATGTGTCTGGGTTTATGTCAAAGGTTTTCAATGACGTCTTTAACGTGTCTTTGAAGCGCTTCTTTTGGCCACCATGGGAGCGTTTACCCTTCTGCATCTCACCATAAAAGAGTATCTTTGGCAGTCGATGGTCTGGCATGCGGACTACATGACCTGCCCAGCGAATTTGTGACTGCATCAGAATAGTATCAATACTAGGGATACCAGCTCTGTCAAGAACGGCGGTATCCGGGATCTTGTCTTGCCATTTGATGTTCATTATCTTCCTGAGACAGACTGTATGGAAGTGGTTTAGCTTCTTTACGTGGCGCCTGTATACAGTCCATGTTTCACATGCATATAGCAGCACTGGAAGCACCGCAGCTCTGTACACCTTCAGCTTTGTCTGTAGACTAATGCCACTTCGATGCCAAACGTTGGTGTATAGTCTGCCAAATGTGCTGCTGGCTTTGGAGATCCTGGTGTTCACCTCATCATCAATGACAATGTTCTGGGATAGTGTGCTACCAAGGTATGTGAATCTGTTCACAACATTCAGTTTCTCACCATTAACCTTGATGACTGGCTCAGTATAAACTGTGCCAGGAGCTGGTTGGTACATGATTTCTGTTTTCTTCGTGTTGATGGTAAGCCCAAAGTTGGCGCAGGCTTCGGAGAATCTATCCACACTATGCTGCAGATCAGCCTCTGAGCCAGCATTGAGGGCACAATCATCAGCAAACAGAAGATCTCTGATGGTGTGTGATTTGACCTTGGTTTTTGCTTGAAGCCTCCTAAGGTTAAACAATTTTCCATCAATACGATAACTAATGTCGATTCCTGTGTCCCCGTCTCTAAAAGCATCAGTCAGCATAGCAGAAAACATGATACTGAACAGAGTCGGTGTAAGTACGCACCCTTGTTTAACTCCATTTGAGACGGGGAAAGGCTCTGATAGCTCACCGTTTTCCTGAACTCTAGCCTGCATTCCATCATGCAGTTGCTGCACTATTGTGATAAATTTCTTTGGGCAGCCGTATTTTGCCATGATCTTCCATAGACCCTCTCTACTGACCGTGTCGAACGCCTTTGTCAAGTCGATGAAAGCTGTGTACAGGTCACAGTGCTGTTCTTGGCATTTTTCTTGTAGCTGTCTTGCAGCGAACACCATATCTGTGGTTCCACGTTCTTTCCGGAATCCACACTGACTTTCAGGTAAAAGACCTTTGTCAAGATGAGCCGTAAGGCGATTCAAAAGGATTCTGGCGAATATCTTTCCAGCGATTGATAAAAGAGAGATGCCTCGATGATTGTTGCAGTCTTGGCGATTACCTTTACGTTTATATAGATGTATAATTGAGGCATCTTTGAGATCGTGTGGGATGGTTTCACTCTGCCACATTTGCTGGAAGATCATATGAAGTTTCTCTATCAGAACTGCACCGCCATCTTTATAAACCTCAACAGGAATTGAATCGGAGCCAGGGGCCTTTCCACTAGACAGTTGACGAATCGCTTTTTTAGTTTCCTCCAGAGTTGGTACATCATCTAATGCTTCATTTATAGGAATTTGGGGCAGGCGGATGATGGCTTCGTCGTTAATAGATGATGGCTGGTTCAAGATATTATTAAAATGTTCAGCCCAGCGTTGGAGCATTTTTTCCTTGTCTGTAATTAGTGTTTTTCCATCTGCATTAAGGAGGGGAAATGATCCTGATGATGTTGGACCATAGACCGCTTTGAGTGCAAGGTAAAAGTTTTTCAAGTCATGGCTGTCAGCAAAGCCTTGGAGCTCATCTGCTTTATTACTCAGCCATTAATCCCGCATCTGGCGTAGTTTATGTTGGACGATTCTACGCATGTTGTTGAAAGCGTCTTTCTTGGATGTAGATTTTGGATCATTTAAATATGCTTTATGGAGATGGTGTTTCTCAGCCAACATCTGCTTTATATCATCTGAGTTCTCATCAAACCAGTCATTTTGTTTCTTGATGGAAGGACCCAGGACCTCTGTAGCAGTGTTGTAGATCTGCTCACTTAGGGCTGCCCAATTTGTTTCCACACTTTGGCCGTCTAGCGAGATAGATTTGAGACGGTCTTCTAAGGTGTCAGTAAATGACTGTTTGATTTTTGTCTTCTTTAGTTTGGTGACATCCAGCCTCTTTTGAGTTTTCTTCCCCTGAGGGCGCCTGGCTGGTTGGATACGAATTTTAAGTTTAGATACAATGAGGCGATGATCAGTCCAGCATTCGGCACCACACATGGACTTGGTCACCCGGACATCTTGCCTGTCCTTCTTCCTAACAATTACATAGTCAATTAGGTGCCAATGCTTTGAGCGAGGGTGCATCCAGGAGGTCCTGTTGCGGGTAGGAAGTCGAAAAATGGTGTTGGTGACAAGGAGGTCATGTTCTGCGCAAGTCTGGAGGAGACGAAGTCCATTACTGTTACAGCGACCCACGCCGTACCTACCAATAGTGCCATTCCAGGAGATGTTATCTGAGCCTACTCTTGCATTAAAGTCACCAAGAATGATGAGCTTATCTGCTTTAGGAACTGATGCAATGACTGCATGTAGTTCTTCGTAAAACTTATCCTTGACATCATCCTGGTTTGTCATAGTTGGTGCATACGCGCTAATGATGGTGGCATGTTTTCTTCCATAGAACAGAGGGATCTTGACCGTCATGAGTCGGTCATTTATTCCCTTTGGGGGCCCCGCTAACTTGCTGACAATTGCTGTTTTGATTGCAAATCCAACCCCTGCTTCTCGTCTTTCTTCAGTTCCTCTTCCGCTCCAAAAGAATGTATAACCTGCACCCTTTTCGCAAAGTTGGCCCTCGCCTGCAAGTCGAGTTTCACTCAGTGCTGCTATGTCAATGTTGTACCTGGCCAGTTCTCTCCCAATCAGGGCAGTTCGTCTCTCAGGTCTGTTTGCGTTAAAGTCTTTGTCAAGTAAAGTGCGCACATTCCATGCGCCTAGAATGAGGGGGAAAAATCTGTCCTTTCTTTTTCTTATATGTCGACCGCCGAAGTAGGGTACCCACCAACCGCGGTAAGCTGGTTAGGTAATGGTGAAGCAGGCAATGTTTAGGGCACCTTTTCTAGCCCCTTCCTCATGCCATGGAGGTGAGCAGTGCTTTCCTAAAGAGGGCTGCTCAGACACTCAGGGGGCTGCCGAATCCCACTGCTGCTCCGATCAGTGGAAGACGACCATATGGCCTGAGCCGCCTGTGTGTAGGTCTGCGACTACGACTGCCAGCGTACCCACGCCTGCCGCTTCGCCGCTCGCCCATCGCCACAGGACTTGTTGTGAGTGGATGGATGAATGGATGAATGGATGAAAGAGTGACTTGCGCGGTGATTTGGATTAAAGTGAGGAAGAGTTGCGCAATTCGTCGACCTCACTCTCTCGCCTCGGTCCATCTCAATCCAGTGGCAAGACAAGTCAAGACGACTGGAGATGAAGTCAGGTGCAGTGGATGACCAGGGCTTTCTACGTGCCTCGCCGTGCTCCTTACGCTCCACAGCGCGTTGCTGGTAATCGCCGTCATGCCCGTTGAACCAACAGGTGGTTTCTTCCGCGCAGTCTATCGAATCCAGTCTTCGCATGCATGGGTAGGCAGACCCTAACTCACCGAAGGTTTATAACCATTCGGCTACCCTCACCTAGTTTAGCCGGCGTGTCAAAGCCGTTGTCCGGGGGTGGCCGCTGTCGCATGCTGACAGCTACGAGGAGCCACAGGTGAGAGCTGGATGCCAGGTTTGGACCAAAGGTGGCTGAGCTGCCCTGAAAAGGGCATGACAGCTCCTTCACCAGAGGTAGGCCGGTGTGATACGGAATCCGTCAAGGTCGATCAGCGAGCGGTGATCCAGTTCCTAACAGCCGAAGGATGTCGACCAGCCGACATTCATCGCCGAATTAAAGCAGTGTATGGTGACAAAAGTGTGTCTAAGACTACAGTGAAAGACTGCACGAATGTTTCGAGAAGGACGTCAGTTAACGAAAGATCTTCCTCGGCCAGGTCAGGTGCATATTGTTGCGACAGAAGAAGCCATCGCCATAAGGAAGAACGCATGGGGTGGAGTTTGAACCACCTGCTGCGTTACGAAGAGGAGGGTGGTGCATTTCTGTTGCGCATAGTGGCAGGCGATGAGTCGTGGTGCCACCATTTTGAGCCGCAAAACAGCGAGCATGCAATGGAAACATCCCGGATCACCAAAACCCAAAAAAATTCAAGTCACAGATTTCCGCCAGTAAGGTTATGCTGACCGCATTTTTTGACCATGAAGGGCTTCTATTGGTTGACTTTAAAGAGCCTGGCGCGAACATCAATGCCATCCGCTACAAAGACACACTAGACAACCTGCATACAGCCATCAAGAATAAACGACCCGGCATGCTTTCGCGTGGTGTGATTCTGTTGCACGACAATGCTCGTCCACATGTTGCGAACATTGTGCAGGAAGCGTTAGCAAGGAAAGGGTGGGAAGTTCTGCCACACCCAGCCTACAGCCCCGATCTGTCACCATGTGACTTTCATTTGTTCGGACCCTTAAAAACAATCTCTAAAGGAACAACGATTCGACTCCGATGCAGACGTCAGGGCCTCGGTGACCAAATGGTTCAATAAGCAACCAAAGTCATTTTTCTCGGACGGCATCCGCCATCTACCCAAGCAGTGGGATGCGTGTCTGAATGCCTATGGTGACTATTTCTAAAGAACCCTAGTGGGTACTTGCTTCATAACAATTGCTGTATTTAATTCTACTACTCCTGCTGATGTACCTTACATATATTTGTTATAAAGCCACTGGGACGGGTTTCATTTGAACACCCCTCGTAGAATAATACTCATAGCGAGCCTATATAGTTTCTGTGAATAGTCGCTGTATCTCTGATTTGGGTACAGGCTTTTGAGCTATTAATTGTGTGGCAAGGCTTTTGAGATGTTCATTGTGTAAGGTTAAGCGCTAAGATAAACCGGCGCTCAGTAATAGGTAGAGGTTAGTTGTGACAAACGCAAATTAATTCTATAAGTTACAAATATATACTGAAGCACATTAAAAACGCACCACCTGTATAATCCAGGAACAGAGTGTGAAATGTAAATATAAGTGTTTACAAGTTTACATATTTGGAATCTGTATTCATTTTCCTATGAATCCATGCTGGTCATTAATTTGTACATTTGATTGTTATGAAATTCATTGCATTCTGTGCAGGCAAGGGAGAAAACCAAAAATGCAACCAATAAAAAAATTCATTCACACTATCCTCAGTATCTGGTATGTCCACCGTGTGCTTGCAAACAAGTTTGGCAGCGGCTCCGCATGGAACGCACAAGTCTCTGAAGGAAATTCCGGGGAATCAAGTCCCATTCACGTGTAAGAGCAGCTTCGAGCTGTTGCAGATTAGCTGGAGAACCTTGTCTGTAGACTCTGCGTCCAAGCTCGTCCCACAGATGTTCTATAGGGGACATGTCTGGTGATAGGGCAGGCCAATCAATCGTCACAATGTTCTGCTGCTGTAGATATTGCTGCGTAATGCATGCGGTGTGCACACATGCGTTATCCTGCTGGAGAAGCTGCAAGTCTGGATAATTTGTGAACGCAGGAGCAACCAATGCATCCAGAACCTCATCTCGATATGTCACAGCATTAACATTTCCACGGAAGACGTGAAGAGGCAAGCGATGGTGAAAACTGAATCCTCCCCAAATGTGAATACTGCCACCTCCAAATCGGTTGTGCTGACGAACACAGCAATCTGCAAAGCGCTCTCCACACCGTCGCCAAATCCGCATACGTCCATCAGCAAAGGATATGATGAATCTGCTCTCGTCTGTGAATGGGACATCATTCCACTGCAGTCTAGTCCATCTGACATGTTGCTCTGCCCATTGCAGGCGCTGCTGACGATGTCTGGGAGTCAATATTGGCCCAACATAAGGTCGTCTTGCAGTAAGGCCTGTATCTCTGAGTCGTCGTATGACTGTCATTCGAGAGTCTTGCCCACGTCTACCCACTATTGCTCTTGCTGTATGACTTGCCGGGATAGAACGATTCCTTAGGTGACTCAGCACAATATGACGATCTTGCGCAGGGGTAGTAACTCGTGGTTGGCCACTCCGAAGTCTATCCCGGGCACTGCCAGTGGTTCCGTAACGTTCATTGAGACGTACAATAGTGCTGAGGTGGCAATTAATCTTTCTGGCAATGGCCCGCGAGCTCATTCCGGTCTCCAATATACCAATGGCTCGTTGGCGGTCATTTTCAGATAGTCGTGGCATTTCAAGCACATGTACTGGGTGTTTTGTCTCAACGGCCTTTTTATACCGAGTATACTGCCACAACGCGTACCCATTTTCAGGGTCATAGCTGTTGGGAATCGTGTTGCACGTGTAACTTTCATTGTTTTCATGTAGTCTGTACACAAACCCGTGGGTTGAATCATGCACTTTCCATTCCAGCAGCCATTCGCTCTCTACCTCATGATAAACACGGGGAAAATCCATTCCCACACTGTTTTTTTCCAGCTTCTCGGCATCAGTATATATAATAGTGGTGCGTTTTTAATGTGCTTCAGTATATACGGGAGCACATGTATGTAGTTCATTTCATTGAATATTTAATTCTGATAATTTACAAGTGTAGATATTCATGCTTAGTTGCGTATTTTTGCTAGCGCGCTATTTTGTTAATGGAGTGGGATGAAATGGGATAGTGAGTGTTGTATTTTATTTTTCTGAGACGGGATCTCATTTTTCCTATAGAGAGATGTATATATATCTCTCTATATGAATAGTGGTGTAATTAATTTTACCTAGTTGGTGGAGCAGAGGGGGCATATATATATATATATATATATATATATATATATATATATATATATATATATATATATATATATCCGCGGTAGCACAGTGGTTAGTGCACTGGCTTCCTAGCTCAGTGGTCTATGGTTCGATCCCCAGATGAGGTGGGATTTATTTGAGGCCACAAACGGCTCCTGGGTCGACCCAGCCCCAAATGGGTACCAGAGCAACTCTGGGAAGGTTAAGGCGGCCGGCGTGATGCTGACCACATCACCCCTAGTGTGCCGACGGTCAAGAAAATATGGGCCTAACACCATATTCCCAATATGCCTCAATAGGGCGTGTAACGGGATCCTTTACCTTTACCCTATATATATATATATATATATATATATATATATATATGTGTGTATATATATATATATATATATATATATATATATATATACACACACATATAGATAACCTCGCTTGATTATAATAGTTGCAGTGTAAACAACGATAGTGTATTGTGTGTACGATTATTTTATTGGGCATTTACTCACGTGTACGTTATTTTATTTGTGCCTTGAAGTGTTGTGTAATCAGGAGGGATGTAATTATTTTTTCGGAACTGGAATTTAATGATTCCTAGAGTAGTTCTAATTTTATTAATCAACGAATCATCATGGGTCAGTGTAGAAGTAGCCCAAAGTATTACGGACAGGAGGGTTTTCCCTCAAGTTTGAATTGTTGTGACTCGGGGCTAGCCTTGGTGTAACAAAAGATTTAGGTCAGCCGGTCTGGGAGTTGATTACCAGACCGAGGTACGTTGAAATGGGATAGAGAGGGGACTGCGGGGTAGTTTGACTTGGGGTTGGGTAATATTTATGTATCGCTGGTGCGGGAATGGAGCAGGGAAGCTGCATTGATTTAAAGGGAGAAGGGAGTTAGGGTTAGAGATGTGTAACTTTTGACGTGTTACATAGCTGTTGTTGTTGTTTGTTCCACAGTGAGTTTTCACGGCACTTAGGAGGTGTAACCTGCCTATGTCCTTTACAACAGCAAGTTGTCATCTCAGGAGCAGAGGGCTCGAGATATCGCCAGAGGCGAAAGAAATACCATACGGTCCCAGGTAGCGAAGACAATTTCAGCTGGGAAACAGGATTTTCCTTAAAATCCAGAGCTCTTTAGCTCATTATACCCACTCCAAAACGGCGCGTGGCCGGGAGATCGGTTTTTAAATTTTATACAGCCATAATTTTAATGCCAGTTTTTTCCTAAACCTTGTAGCGAGTTAAACGGGCAATTAAGAAGTTGTTTCAGCAGCAGTGCTAAGCTTCTAAAAAAGTGATTCAAGTAACTTCTCTTTTTCATGCTTGATACCCAAGTCATTCAGTGCAGTAG
>JAMPIV010002610.1:0-123337 GCA_024509875.1 Oreohelix idahoensis | reverse complement strand
CAAACCTGACTTAACCGCTAAGGATCTGTGTACTTATCTGTCACGCCTCTAACTTAATGACCTGGATTGCATTTGCTTGAAGCACAAAGTTTCCGCAGACATAGCTCACGATATTGATAAGACACGCAGACCTTGCTACTTCTCGGTGTTGTATAGTTTTGTTTTGTTTTAAGGACTATATTCACTGGACACGAACAACTCGATCAATGCTCTGATCTCCTCCCTTAGATGACACAAGGAGGATTTCAGCACAGTGTACGAACTCCGTAGCACCGGCGAGAATCCTAATGTATGTATATAGGAATCACACATTCTATAAATTTGTCTGTGGAGGAGCATTACAGTATTAAAGTGGAAAACTCTGGAACAAGAACATAGATTCAAATGACAGGGCATAGTGAAAAATTTAAAGTATCCTATTTATCAACTCTTTGTTACTGGAGGAAAAAGAGTTCATCATTATTACAGAACGTGGATCCTGACAACAGGGGTCAAGGACAGTCTGTACATGAGCAAGGAAATGACAGAGATGTGGTTTAACAGAACAATGCCAAGAATACCAGCAACAGTTAAAGACTTAATGAGAATGTCAGGAACGAAGTAAACTTCCAGAAGATGTTTATAACACACACGTAAAAACGACAGCTCACCACTGATGGTTATGTTATAAAAAGATGGACATTTGAGCACACAGTGGCAACAGGTAAAGTTGATGGGGAAAGAGATAGAGGACTACATAGGAAGACGACTTAAAGTTCAACAAAATGGTCTGTAGAAGGGATTAACGAAACTTGAGGCTGGAAAGTGTGAGGGAAACAAGATCATCCACGTCAGTCGATACGTTATTTGAAAATAAAGAAGAAAATAACCGGTTGCTTTATTTTCACTGGGGTCGTTTGCTGGTTTTGATTATCTTTCTGTTGAAAACGAGACCTTTTGAAGCAATCTTTACCGCCATGCTACATAAGGTTTACGAAGCAATCTTTACTGTCATGGTATATAAGGTTTATTAAGTAATCTTTACTGTCATGGTAAATAAGGTTTATGAAGCAATATGTACTGTCATGGTAAATAATGTTTATGAAGCAATCTTCAACGTCATGGAAATTAAGGTTTATGAAGCAATCTTTACCGTCATGGTAAATAAGGTTAATGAAGCAATCTTTACCGTCATGGGAAATAAAGTTTATGAAGCAATCTTCAACGTCATGGTAAATAAGGTGTATGAAGCAATCTTTACCGTCATGGTAAATACGGTTCATGAAGAAATCTTTACCGTCATGATAAATAAGGTTTGTGAAGCAATCTTCACCGCCATGGTAAATAAGGTTAATGAAGCAATCTTTACCGTCATAATAAATAATGTTTATGAAGCAATCTTTACCGTCATGGTAAATAAAATTTATGAAGCAATTTTCAACGTCATGATAAATAAAATGTTTCGTTTTTAACCATCATTTTCAAAAGCTGGACATCCTACTGTAGCCTTTACGATCTACTGCAAACATTGGGGGGGGGGGCGGAAAAAGGGGGGGGGGGGGAGAATAAATCGATCGCAGCGTATCTGTGGACAGCAGAGCGAACGTCGATCGCAGCGTAAAGGTGGACAGCAGAACGAACGTCGATCGCTGCGTATAGGGGGACAGCAGAGCGACTTCAGATGGTAGGGTCTGATATATAAAATGTGTTTTTTTCAATCTTGAATTAAGCCTTCTGTTTTTAAAGGTAAAACATTTTAAACAAAATGAATAACAACAAATACAGTTTGCGTTTTCAAAAATGAAAATTATTAAATCAAAGTACCACTCTTCTCCTTCTGATTAACACATGGACGCATGTACCCGATTGATCATTAATAACACTGACTAACAAAAAAAAAACTTTTTTTTTCTTTCTCTAACATTTCTATGTTTTTCTGGTCAATTTTAATGCGCTGTTTTTAAATCTGCAAACCGTTTTTCTCTATCAGGTCGGGATCTCTAGAAATACGCAATTGAAGTTTTTTAACAACGCATACAGTATTACACCAACGGGCTGATCACCCGTTTGCCAGTCACTTTGATTACGGAAACAACGACGAACGGATTGATTTGTCGTTGCCCTAAAGACGCCATTAGGCGTGATGGGAACAACGGCAAAGAAAATCTATTCGCTGTTGCCCTTAAGACGCCACTAGGCGTAATGGCCACTGACTGCTTTGCCGGTCGTTGGCTAAGGACGGAAGAAGAAGAAGATACAGTATTACAACATCATTCGTACAAGAAGTATAACAGTTATGTAGGCTTGAATTTCTTTGCAGTCAACTTTCGTCGGTGAATGGCATGTGGTACATCGCGATGAAGCTTCCAACAATAATCGGCAAGCATGGTCACACTCCACCGTCCTTGATAACGTGACTCCATTACGGCGATATCTTGATGGAATCATTCTCCATGTTCATCGCTGACTTCGCCAAGGTTGTCAGGGAAAAAGTTAAGATGCGAATCGAGCAAATGGATTTTGAGGGACATGTTACAGCCCATAATTATGTATGCATATATGCACTGCTTAACAATATGCAACATAGTCGACAGATTTGTAATTTTCCAGAAAGTTATCGACGATCGATTTGAATGCCATCCATGCGCGACGTTCACTACCATGTAACAAGTTCTCGAATTGTTTGTCTGCAATAACTTTCCTAATCTGAGGTCCTACAAAGATACCTTCCTTTATCTTTGCATCGCTAACTTGCGGAAACTTTTCTCGAAGATAAGTGAAAGCTTTGCTCGTTTTATCTAACGCTTTTACAAAATTCTTCATGAGCCCCAACTTTATATGTAACAGTGGTAAAATGAAGGTGTCTTTGTTAACTAATGGCTCGCGTATTACATTTTTATGCTCGAGTTGCATACGATCCCGGATAGGCCACACCTTTCTTGCATAATGTTCCTGTCTGTTGCGGCTGTCCCATTCACATCGGAAGCAACAAAATTTAGTATACCCAGTCTGCATGCCCGTGAGAATTGCAATGACCTTTAGGTCTCCACAAATCCGCCATTGGTAGTCATTGTACTTTATTTTTTCCAAACGTATAGCCATATTGTCATAAGTTTCTTTCATATGAACAGAGTAGGCGACTGGAATTGATGAAAAAAAAATTTCTGTTATGCAATAACACGGCTTTTAGACTAGTCTTGGAAGAATCGATGAAAAATCGCCATTCGTTGACTATGTGCTCATGACCGTTTACATCTTTGCAATAGCAAATGTCATCATCCATCTCAAAGTATTGAACAAGTTCTCTGTGTCTATGACGAAATTTAGATATCGGAGTATTGGGCGCTAAAAGATTCCATTCTTTGAGTCGCGAACCGAGTAATTCCGCTTGTCCTTTGGTAAGAGCGAGATCACGTATTAGATCTGAAAGTTCTGAATGGTTAATTAAGTAAACACCATCATTCACCGGTATGTAATCTGAGTCAGAATTAGTTTCTAAAGCAGGTAAACTATCACTTTCTGATGGTTCATTTACGTCCAACGGATATTGTTCTGGTGGTACTTGGATCGGACACGTGATTGGATCATGAGGCACTGGTTTCGAAACCGATTCAATATTTGGATAAACCACAGACTTTCTAGTTTTAAAAGTGAAACCATGGATATTTGTCAAGCAGAAGTAACAATCAGTAGTGTGATTTGTATGTTCACGCCATATTACTGGCACGCCAAAAGGCATCGACTTATGCTTCGGCGATTTTCTTAACCAACCTGCCAATGTATCGAACAAACCGCATTTGGCTTCCAAGATTTATTTGCATCATCAACTTTCGAATCAAAATAAAGTTCATATGCTATCTTTAGTAATGGTGTAAAGTTTTTCTGGTTAACACGATCGGTAAAATATCCGCACACGTAACAGAACAGATCAGCCGAATTTCTACAACTTCTAGAAGTCATATTTTGCTCAGAATTATTTCAAAATACAGTAACTATTTGAAAAATCGCGTAACATATGTCATGCATCTTTTAGCAGTATAAAAAGTAGAATTATGTTGCTTTTTATTAATTTTTAATAAGTTATATAGTAAAAATGAAACGGAGCAAATAACGGTTTCCCAAAAATATATTTATTCACAAATATCTTAAGAACCCGACGTGATAGAGATAAACGGATTTCAGATTTGAAATCAGCGCAAGAAATTGACCTAAGAACACTTATTCTTATATAAGAAAGAAAAATGTTGTTTGTCAGTGTAATTTGCCCCCTACATTTGAGGACTTAGTTGAAGCGATGCGATGCAAATCATCCTCATATCAAGTCTGTATTATTGCATATTTTATAGTACTTAAATATTATATGTTTATTTGAATTTCGTCTTATTAAGGTAATATACTTTACCATACCCATATTTTGGTGTTAAAAAAAAAAAAAAAATCATTAACATGTTCCTCTGCTTTAAATGCTTTCTTCGTTTCATACGCAAGCGGAGTTATTTTATTATTTATTTAAAAAAAAACTCTAAAAGTCGTTACAATTAAATATTGTTTTTGGTAGACTGCAACCTCATGGAAAAAGTAGAAGTAGACCCAGGCATGCTAAGGGGTGTTCAGGCCTGATTTACTGCTTACTATCTGAAGCATTAGATCTAATGACATTGGCTTCTGATTTTCTTCCTGCATTATTGTCAGCAGTTGCATAGTATAATTTTAAAAGAGTTACAGCAACGCGCCAAGTGATTTTCTGTTTCATTACGTTAACGATTTATCGAATTTCAAAATTATTAACATTCGTATGCAGTCATTTTTAATAAGACCTGTATGGATAGCCAGATAATAAAACGATTTATGGCTATAATACAAATCGCGCATTAAGAACATACATTTCCAGTCGTTTCTAACAACTTTAACGCCTGCATTAGCACGAAAAGCACAGTCCCAACATAAAGACAAGCATACATTTTGCGTGAAGTTTCCCGTATGGGAGCAAAGCCAGAGAATGGCTAGATTAGAATTTTAACATTTGTAGCGCCCCGGGACCAACTCTCAGTTCATTTGCACAGTGAAAAAGAAATCCCAGTAGAAATACCGTTAACAACGATTGGTAGAAATGTGTTTTCTAAAAAGTGCGAGTGATTCATGACCTGTGGCCTTCGTGCCCAACGAGCGTGTTTTAGAATATGTGGCTTGTCCACTAACTTATGTGTAGTAAAGTCTGCGTTATGGCCTTCGTGCCCATCGGTAGTGTTTCTACTTAATGTGGTTTTAACCATCCTACAGTGTATTGCAACATGTGGCCGCTGCCACTTAGTTTTTATTGATAAGAGATTTAATATATCTACAAAAAGAGATGAAATAATTCAATTGCCGTAAAATGACTTTTTTGAAGGCCGTCGTGCCAGAATAATCAGTAATTGAAGTGATAGTAATAAATATGGCGTGGTAAGCTGTGATGATTACTGTATATTTTTTATTTTTTAACTCGCCCCAGTTTTCTTTTCCATGTAATCTATTTTGTTCTTTAGTTGTTATTAGGCGTTCGAGTTCATAGTTATTGGTTCTGGGTTTATTTTGTGGTTGTTAGAAAAAATGTGGCCACCCGCACCTACCCTGTTTAATTGTGGTGGAGGGATATTATGACCAAACTGTTATGTATTTATTTCAGGGGGAGTAAAATCAATTTTTTCGGGAATGGTAAAACAATGCATAGGTTTGCTTATGATATCATTGGCCAGGTCCGATTTAAATTACTTGAAAAGATAGTTGCAAGAACATGTAATGGTCACCAGATTAACGTGGAACCAATACAATTTATTCTTTGTAGCTAGAAGGGTCAGAGGGATGACCAAATGTTATAGTATTTATTTCAGCACGTGAATGAAATAACAAATTTTTTGTGATTGGCATGTGACAATGAGTCATAGTTAGCTTATGATATGATGGCTTGGTAGTGTAATTGGTGTCTATAATTTTTTCTGTGAATAAGTTAGCAGTATCTAGGATTTGTGTTAGCGGCTTTTGAGATAGTTTAACAAGTCTGTTGTAAGTACTAAGTTTGCTTGGTGTAATGTAACTATGAGGTCCGTGTAAAGAGCTACATTTGATTATTGATTTAATTTTTATAGTGTATATAAGCGGGTACGGTTAGTGTAATGTATTAATTTTTAGCAGTTGTGTTTTGAGATAGTTTAACTGTGTATTGATCTTGTGTAGTCAGGAGACAGGGGTGAAGTGGATTTAATATTTGTACAAAGATGGTGTAAGTGGATTTACTAAGTGTGTTTAATAATTGTGTTAAATTGATAACCTTCCCGGGTCAGTCTTTGATAAGAAGTTAAGGCTGGGAAATTATCCTGTACCGGGGGATTTTCGCTTCAACGAAGCTGATGTTGTGACGCCTCAATGCGAGACCCGCACACAAAAGATTCAGGTCAGCCGCGTCTGGGGTTTACATAACGGACAGCGAGTTAACTGGTGCGGGAGAGAGATAGGAGGGGACTGTAAATTAGTTTGACCCTTGGGCAGAAATATCTGTTTATTTCTTGGGCGTAGCTTGTGTGTAGGGGAGAATTATTAATTTAGGGAACACCAGGGTGTAGATGGAGTTAGGTGGTAGTATGTTATGTATTAGAAGATATTGAATTGTTGTATAGATGTTGTGTTTTTTTTTTGTCTCTACAGCAGTCACGGCTTGGTGGCGGAGGTTATAGATAGACCTAAGTCTGCCACGGACTTTGCCTTCTAAGGAGAAGGATGCACGAGACATCGGCGTAATTGCATAAACCTGGGTTCGCGACTGTACCGGCGCCTAGTTACGTCTGCAATGCTGAAAGGAAGGAGAAGTTCTCTTGCAGTGAGGGCAAATACCTCAGCGGGAACTTGTCTCTAGATCAAGAGCTCTTAGCTCGTTAGGGCACACCAAACAGGCACGTCACCTGGTGCTTATAATACTGCCATAATAAAGCAGTGGGCCTAAACCCGAACCGGGTTAACTCAGCAGGTTGAAGAATTGTCATCAGCTGTGAAAACATCTACATCATTTGGCAATTACCTCGCTATCTTATTAACAAGCCCTCATCATCAGTATTCGGGAAAGGAGAGAGGGAAAACATACCTTTCCAAATGCTAACGAGAAGGGGGTGTGACGGAGAAGCAACTCATCAGATCCTCAGACGAAGACGGTAGCGTCAGAGAGGCACTGAAACCAAGAAGGAGGCGAAAGGAAGGAGATTAGAGAGGAACAGTAGATTCAGATAGAAAGACTTAGAGGACAGCCTCTGAGTTAGCGCTGAAGAATCAATTAACATAGGATTTTCGTGTGGTGCTAGTTAATTGCGCAGGATCGCCAAAAGCTTTGAGACAGTAGTTATTTAGTTAGACACCTTGTTAGAGTCTTGGCGATTACCTTTACGTTTATATAGATGTACAATTGACGCATCTTTGAGATCGTGTGGGATAGTTTCACTCTTCCACATTTGCTGGAAGATCATGTGAAGTTTCTCTACCAGAACTGTACCGCTATCGTTATAGACCTCAACAGGAATTGAATCGGAGCCGGGGGCCTTTCCACTAGAAAGTTGACGAATCGCTTTTTGAGTTTCCTCCAGAGTTGGTATATCATCTAGTGCTTCATTTATAGGAATTTGGGAAATTAATATTAGACAAACATAAAGGTATGTTTTCAGGCACTTGTAAGAAATAAAGAAGTAGAACACTTGGACAACAGAAAAACAACAGACGTGAGTGGCTTACCCAGGGTTCGAACCCCGTACCTTCCGTACGACAACTCCGCCTAGCTATACTAGCGAATCACACTGACCCCACGGCCAGCTAGGCATCCCCAAAAAGGAACCAGTCATCAGTTGCGAAACACAAGACAATTTTATGTCAGTCCAAACAAGACAAAGACCTTGATACTGTGTCCAGTAAATGATAGAAGACAGGACACATTAATAACACATAAGGAAGGGTAACCGAATGGTAATCAGTGTTATTCTGTGTGTCCAAGTTATGATTTAGAAGGCACTCGTAAGAAATAAAGAAGTAGAACACTTAGACAACAGAAAAAACAACAGACGTGAGTGGCTTACCCAGGGTTCGAACCCCGTACTTTCCTTACGACAACACTGCCTAGCTATACAAGCGAATCACACTAACCTCTCGGCCAGCTAGGCATCCCCAAAAAAGGATGCTTTACTGACCGGTCATCAGTGCGAAACACAAGACATAAGCCTTATGTGTTATTAATAGGAATTTGGGGCAGGCGGATGATGGCTTTGTCGTTAACAGATGATGGTTGGTTCAGAATATTATTAAAAGGTTCGACCCAGCGTTGGAGAATTTTTTCTTGTCTGTAATTAATGTTTTCTCATCTGCATTAAGGAGGGGAAATGATCCTGATGATGTTGGACCATAGACCGCTTTGAGTGCATTCTAAAAATTTTTCAAGTCTTGGCTGTCAGCAAAGCCTTGGAGCTCATCTGCTTTATTACTCAGCCATGAATCCCGCATCTGGCGTAGTTTATGTTGGACGATTCTACGCATGTTGTTGAAAGCGTCTTTCTTGGATGTAGATTTTGGATCATTTAAATATGCTTTATGGAGATGGTGTTTCTCAGCCAACATCTTCTTTATATCATCTGAGTTCTCATCAAACCAGTCATTTTGTTTCTTGATGGCGGGACCCAGGACCTCTGTAGCAGTGTTTTAGATCTGTTCACTTAGGGCTGCCCAATTTGTTTCCACACTTTGGCCGTCTAACGAGATAGATTTGAGACGGTCTTCTAGGGTGTGGGTAAATGACTGTTTGATTTTTGTCTTCTTTAGTTAGGTGACATCCAGCCTTTTTTGAGTTTTATTCCCCCGAGGGCGCCTTGCTGGTTGGATACGAATTTTAAGTTTAGATACAATGAGGCGATGATCAGTCCAGCATTCGGCACCACACATGGACTTGATCACCCGGACATCTTGCCTGTCCTTCTTCCTAACAATTACATAGTCAATTAGGTGCCAATGCTTTGAGCAAGGGTGCATCCAGGAGGTCCTGTTGCAGGCAGGAAGTCGAAAAATGGTGTTGGTGACAAGGAGGTCATGTTCTGCGCAAGTCTGAAGGTGAAGAAGTCCATTGCTGTTACAGCGACCCACGCCGTACTTTCCGATAGTGCTATTCCAGGAGATGTTATCTGAGCCTACTCTTGCATTAAAGTCACCAAGAATGATGAGCTTATGTGCTTTAGGAACTGATGCAATGACTGCATATAGTTCTTCGTAAAACTTATCCTTGACGTCATCCTTATTTGTCATAGTTGGTGCATACGCGCTAATGATGGTGGCATGTTTCCTTCCATGAAGCAGGAGGATCTTGACCGTCATGAGTCGGTCATTTATTCCCTTTGCAGGCCCCGCTAACTTGCCTACAATTGCTGTTTTGATTGCAAATCCAACCCCTGCTTCTCGTCTTTCTTCAGTTCCTCTTCCGCTCCACTAGAATGTATAACCTGCACCCTTTTCGCAAAGTTGGCCCTCGCCTGCAAGTCGAGTTTCCCTCAGTGCTGCTATGTCAATTTTGTATCTGACCAGTTCTCTCCCAATCAGGGCAGTTCGCCTCTCAGGTCTGTTTGCGTTAAAGTCTTTGTCAAGGAGAGTGCGCACATTCCATGCGCCTTAATGAGGAGGAAAAATCTGTCCTTTCTTTTTCTTATGTGTCGCCCGCCGAAGTAGGGTACTCACCAACCGCGGTAAGCTGGTTAGGTAATGGTGGAGCAGGCAATGTTTAGGGCACCTTTTCTAGCCTCTTCCTCATGCCATGGAGGTGAGCAGTGCTTTCCTAAAGAGAGCTGCTCAGTCACTCATTGGGCTGCCAAATCCCACTGCTGCTCCGATCAGTGGAAGACGACCATATGGTCTGAGCCGCTTGTGTGTAGGTCTGCGACTACGACTGCCAGCGTACCCACGCCTGCCGCTTCGCCGCTCGCCCATCGCTACAGGACTTGTTGTGAGTAAATGAATGAAATGGATGAAAGAGTGACTTGCGCAGTGGTTTGGTTTAAAGTGAGGAAGAGTTGCGCAATTCGTCGACCTCACTCTCTCGCCTGGGTTCATCTGAATCCAGTGGCAAAACAAGTCAAGACGACTGGAGATGAAGTCAGGTGCAGTGGATGACCAGTGCTTTCTACATGCCTCGCCGTGCTCCTTACGCTCCATAGCGCGTTGCTGGTAATCGCCATCATGCCCGTTGAACCAACAGGTGGTTTCTTCCGTGCAGTCTATCGAATCCAGTCTTCACATGCATAGGTAGGCAGACCCTAACTCACCGAAGGTTTATAACCTGTCGGCTACCCTCACCTAGTTTAGCCGGCCTGTCAAAGACGTTTCCCGGGGGTGGCCGCTGTCGCATGCTGACAGCTACGAGGAGCCACAGGTGAGAGCTGGATGCTAGGTTTGGATCAAAGGTGGCCGAGCTGCCCTGAAAAGGGCATGACAGCTCCTTCACCAGAGGTACTACCAATACCTGACATCCCAAACCCCCCCCCCCCCCCCCTGAGACAGTAGCTAGTAATTAAGTCACAAGTGGCGAGGGAGAGTCAATCTCGGTTCTCACCCTCGAAGCTATAAGTCTCATCCTTCCACATTCACATTATTCTCATCTAAATCTATCTTCTCATACTTTCTCATTTCTAGTGTCTTGTCTCTGTACTCAGACAGACTTAAAGCCACTTCGTGACATAAGCCAAACGAAAATATCAACTCAGAACTAAATTGAGTCTAACAAAGCTAGAATGATTATGCAGACGTAAATAAAATGTGGATTATTATAACTGAATAATGTTTGACGCGATGGCAGAAGAGATACAGAAAATTAGGAAGTCTGACAGTTGTAATTGATTCACAATAGTCTGTGCAAAGTTGTTATGAAGATGACCAAATATCTATTAACAAAGTAACAGTGTGAAGTTAAAATGTTTGTTACAAATAACTGTACTCGTTAATAAATATGAACAGTCGTCCACGATCGAGTTTTCTTATCGGTGAAGTTGTATCCGTTGAAAGCATTGATGGATTTTCCGTTATTCCTTCACCTTGATGTTAGTGTTTGACTTTCGACCATGCACGTCATCTAAACAGAATAAACCCCTAGTGACACTTGGTGCAAGATCACATTATAATATCAATTTGAAAATATACTAACACTAACTTGAAGCAACAAAGAATAGACTCTCTAAGAAAATGATAACGATAATAATAATAGTCTTTGAGAACCCGAAGGAAGCTTATCAACAACCAAATGTTTGCAACACTGAGAACCTAAGCTTCATAATAATCGAGCTTCAAACATTGAGGAGCCAAGCTGGTCCCTAACCGTCATCGTATAAGGGATACAAGCCGATCACGATCTTCATCTTAATACAGCGAAGGCGACATTCAAATTTCTCGGTAGGCTTGTTCTTGGCAATAGGGAGTGAAACATTTTTTTCGTTATACAGTGCAATCTGGCACGCTGAGCCGAGCAACCAAGGGAATTTCCGGCAAGGACTGAGACCATTTTTTTTCTCACACAACACTCATCTTATCAGACATTTGAATGCAGCGTTTTCTGGTATGTCGTCGGCTATGCCCTGTCATAGCTACCAATAGAACTGGCAAAGTTCCCGCCTTTCAACTGGTAGATTTATCGTCACGCCACTTGTGGCGGATTTGCATCGACGCAGTTCTGTATCCAGCTGAAATTTTATTTGTCTGCACGATTGATCGCTGCCTTGGAACCATGGAACCAGCTATGATCTGAGATCGGGAGGACTGGTTATTCACTCTTACAGATAAGGGTTTGATTTGTTTGTTGATTTGATACCTCATTCTGTCCTACAGTCCGACCCTTGCTCTTCAGATCCTCTCTCACTGTATGTAACATCTTTATGTTTTTCATTATATGTTTACTTGTTTAATCTTGCGGGTTGGTCGGAAGGGATCCATGGATATAAATTCTTTTCATGAGAATTTATGCACAGGGGTGTTCTTTTAGTGACTTTTCGTTTGCTGTGCATGCAGAGAATTCCAGTGTTTTTTCACTGATAGAGAATTTTTGGTCCCTGCTTGCTTTCAAACGATTTTTTTATTCACGTTTTAGCTGTGACGTCACGTCTCACGTGATTCTTCTTGTTAGTTAATCTAATTTCGGTAACGTGATACAGTATTTACATTCGTTCACTATTTTTTCTAGTCTTCGTGTATTTTTTTTTTGGACAACTGAAGTTTTCATCTCGGGCTATTTTTTTTTGTAATGTCTTATTTTTTATGTTTCCATTTATGTTATCATTTTGTCCACGTTACATTTAGTTTCTTTTTACTTTTCATGTTATGTCCTGTGTTTCGACATATCGCTTCGTTATTTTCATCGACCGTGCCATTCATCATCAAATGTTCTCGTTCCTTACTTCACTCTGTTTTTGTTATTGACCCAATTTTTGACATTGTATTGAAATATTACAATTATTAATTAGTCACATACTGATTACCTTATCACTCGTGTGGTGATAACCATAGACTAAGAATGTCTACACTGGAAGACTTTATTTAGGAAGGAATAAAGAAAAGTAAATCAGAAGATGAACGTGGTGCTTAAGCTGATGCAAAATATGAAAATTATCTTGCTTATGTTGAAAGGATTGAGCAACGTGAAGCACAGAAAAGAGCAGAAGAATTAAGAAATCAAGAAAATGAGATAGAAAAATTGAGACTTGCTCAGAATGATAAGGATCAAGAATTCGAAAGGGAGAGACTTGTCCATGAAATGGAATTAGAAAGAATGAAAATTGAAGCTAGGGAGAGAGAGAGAGAGAGAGAGAGAGAGAGAGAGAGAGAGAACTTAGATTAACTTTGGAGAATTCTAGAGCAATTGAACTTGCTAAAATTCACGCTCAGTATAATGGTAAACAGCCTAAAGGTTCTGGTACAAATCCTTACTGTTATCCGAAGCTCAAGTTAACTAACTTTGATGAGAAACCCGACTGTATGGACAGTTTCATCTTAAGGTTTACTATGAGAGCCACTGATATGAAAATACCAAAAGAAAGATGGCTATTATGTTCTCAGACCGCCTGACAGGCGAAGCTCTGAAATGTTTTATGGCTCTTAACGAAACAAGTAGATCAGATTTTTATGTGGTAGCCAAGACTTTATTAACTAAATTCTAATAGACGGAAGATGGGTTTAGGGAGAAATTTCAATCCACTTTACCTTAAAAAAATTCTGATTTTAGAGAGTTCCTCCATGAATTTATATTTTAATCACTGGGTAGAGCTTTCCGGAATAAGTAAGACTTATTATGGTTTACTTGATTTGATGTTGAGAGATAAAGTTTTGTCGGCCTGTAGCACCGACCTTAAAGCTATTTTTGAGGAAAGACGTCCAGAGTCCGTTGATGCATTTGAGACACTTGGCAGACAATTTATGAGTGCTCACCCTAACAAGGAGATGCACAAATCTTCTTTTCCTGATGCACTGCCGAAGGTTTAGGAATGATTTCTGTCCTTCCTTCAGGGATAATTATAACTTCGCACGCCAACGCTCTCCATCACAGTTGTCTCGTCGAGGCTATTAGGGGTTCTCAACCCGTGGTCGTGGTAATCACAAAGGCAGGTGCTATGATGATATGCATCATAGATGTTTTGACAACATGTATTTATACGACATGCCGCATAAGAATGATCGACATGACGACAGCAGGTACGGTAAGAATACATATTCTAATAAGAAGTCTGGTCAGTCTAACTCTGGTTATAAAGATAGGAAAAGCATACTCGTGCTAAAGCATGCAATAATACCAGTAATGATATATCTGGTCCTAATCATGCCAATGCATGTGTGTTTGGGTCATTAAATGATGAGACCTGTTTTGGCTGTAAATCCCTTTATGAACCACGTTCAATAATTCAACTTATTTGTGGTCACATCCTTCCCGCTTCGAGTTAAGGAATTCCATTCTCACTAGATGTTTTGATAATGGTGTTTCGGTGATACATCAAATTGTGGTTCCTAAACAATTAAGACCACTTGTGTTACGAACCGGCCATAATTCGCCAATGGCTGAGAATATGGGTAACAAACGCACTCTCCATCACATTATTTCACACTTTTATTGGCCTTGTGTCAATAAAGATGTCAAATTATGTTTTAGATTGTGCACAACATGCCAAAGTGTGGCACGTAGAGGTAAGCATCGCATGGCACCTCTACATGTTACTGACGTGACTGAAAGGCCTTTTAAGAAACTTGCAGTCTACATTGTGGGTCCAATGTCTGTTACATCTTATAACGGTTTTAGATACATTCTCACGTGTATTGATCTCTGTACACGTTGGCCTAAAGCTGTGCCATTAAAATCTATAACTACAACTGCAGTTTTTGATGCTTTATTTGCTATATTTTGTCGAATTGGTATACCTGAAGAGATTTTGTCAGACAGAGGTTCCCAGTTTACCTCTCATGTTATGAAAGAGTTGGAAACAATGCTTTCTATTCATCACTCGTTCACCACTCCTTAGCATGCAGCGTCGAATGGCGTTTGCGAGCGGTTCAATGGCTCGTTAAAACAACTCTTATGTAAAATTACTGAGTTATGTCCTCGTGACTGGGACCGTCTCTTGCCTGCGGCTCTATTCACATACAGAGAGGTCCCTCATGAAAGTTCAGGTTCTTTATCTATCAAATTAGTTTACGGGGCAAACCCTCGTGGTCCCATGTTCATACTAAGCGATTTGTTGGTGGGGTCTACTGTTGATCATGACACTCGTACTAGTTATGAACTAGTCATCGACCTCCGTCAACGACTTATCGATGCATGTTCAAATGCAGGTTGTCTAATTAAAATTGCTACGCAGGGAGCGCGATTATAGTATAATCAGTCTAGAACATTTCGTTCCTTTGAATCTGGTGAAAAGGTCTGGTTGTTACTTCCTCAGGATGATAAGAAGTATTTAATATCCTGGCAAGGTCCTCTTGAGGTGGTCCGTATGATTACCGACGTTGATTATGCAGTTAATGTGAGAGGCAAAACAAAGACTTTCCATGTCAAAATGCATAAATTTGCTGTGGAAAGACCTCAAGAATAAATGACTGTTTTTGATTCTGTGTCTGACTTTTCACCCCGTCATGCTTCCACCACTGTTTTGCAGGACGAGGATTCTGTTTCTCACATCCCATTGCATTTTAATTTACTGGCTCTTAATTGCACTGAATCGTGGCAAGATGTCACTATTTCTTCTACTTTATCTTCCACTCAACAGAGTCATGCTTTATTCTTTCTCCGTTGTGTTGACTGATATCCCTGGTCGCACTTCACTCATTATACATGATGTAATTCTCACTGACTCTCGACCTATCAAACTTCGACCTTACACTATCTCACTTCACCACAGAGATAGAATCGAAAACAAACTTAAAGAAATGTTGCGCATGGTTGTTAGTTCTCATTCTGAGTCTCCTTATGCATTTCCAATGGTTATAGTCAAGGAAAAGGACGGTTCTTTGCGTATATGCATTGATTTTCGACGATTAAACAGTATCACTGTTACAGACGCTGAACCGATGCCTATATTGGAAGATTTGTTAGCACAAGTCTCACAAGCCACATACTTCAGTAAGCTTGATCTTTCCAAGGGATGTTGGCCGATCCCTGTGTCCGAACATGCCAAACCTTTCACTGCTTTTACCCTTTCATTCGGATTGTTCCAATGGAATTACACGTGTTTCGGCCTTGTAAACGTTCCTGCAACTTTTATGCGCATGATGCGACACTTAGTGGGCGATAGAAAAGACGTCATTACTTATATTGATGACCTCTGCCTTTTTCATTAATCCCGGCAAGAAAATATCGAGGGTCTATCCTCTCTTCTCATGCTCTTACGAGAACACAGTTTGACAGTGCGGCCTTCAAAGGTCCAAATATGTTGTCGGGAAATTTCGTTTCTTGGTTACCGTACGGTCAGCATCATTTATATCCGGTGATCAAACTATCAAGCGCATACCAGATCTTAAAGTTTCTCAAAAAAAAGCAGGTAAGAAGATTACTGGGTCTTATCAACTTCTACCATAAATTCATTCCTGACTTTGCTACCCTGTCTACCCCTCTATCCTCGCTGATCTTTGAGAGAAGTACTCGAACATTCAATTGGACAGGTGAGTGCGATCAATTTTTAAACAAAATCAAGCACTTATTTTCACAATCACCTATTTTATTATCACCTAATATCCGGCGTCCTTTTGTATTCAGGACTGACGCTTCTCAGTACGGCATCGGGGGCTGCCTGGAGCAATGGAAAAACGAGATGCCGCATCTCTGTTTTAATGTGAGTCGCAAGCTCACCCCAACAGAGACCAAATACGCCACTGGAGAAGGAGAAATGCTGGCTGTGGTTTGGTACCTGTACAAACTGTCGAGGTATCTCATCGGCACACACTTCTTCCTGTAGACAGACTACAGCCCGCTGTCTTTTATCACAACGAGATCGCCCAAGAATCCCAGACGTCATAGATGGTATGTCGTGCTTCAAGAATACTCCTTTGAAATCATCATAATCGCTGGAGTGGACAACGTTCTTGCTGACATTTTATCGCGGAACGTGATTGACATTTAGTTACTTTTATTATATATCCATTCTTATAGTTAACTTAGGACACGTTTCACAGATTTAGTGACACTATTAACAGTAGTTTCTCAGTGTTTTTTCTGATTGAACATTCTCTTCGCGTGTGGTAGTGTTCTGCATTTATCTATTTGCTTTGTTTTATATTTCTTGTGCATATAAATTTGGTATCGATTGTGTTGTCTCCACCGTACTCCAAGTGCGACACAGGTATCACGCTCTGAAACGAGAGTGTAGATGTTGAGGTAATCATGGTGGGTAATCATCATGGTTGGTTTATTTTCGGTCGGGATGATCGCACCATGTAGCAACCCATCTAAAGGACACTTACACGTATCGCGTTTAGAATGATGACGCAAAATACATAGTTACAAGGAGTCTGCCTGTGGCCTTCGTGCCTAACGAACGTGTTTTAGAATATGTAGCTTGTCCACTAACTTATGTGTAGTAAAGCCTGCATTATGGCCTTCGTGCCCATCGTAGTGTTTCTACTTAATGTGGTTTTAACCACCCTACAGTGTATTGCAACATGTGGCCGTTGCCACTTAGTTTTTATTGATAAGAGATTAAATATATCTATAAAAAGAGATGAAATAATTAGATGGTCGTCGAACGACTTTTGTGAAGGCCATCGTGCCAAAAAAATCAGTAACTGAAGTGATAGTAATAAATATGTCGTGGTAAGTTAAACGAAGACATGAACTCAGAATTAAATTGAGTCTAGCAAAGCTAGAATGATTATGCAGACATAAATATAATGTGGATTATTATAATTGAGTAATGTTTGACGCGATGGCCGAAAAGATACAGACAATTAGGAAGTCTAACAGTTGTAATTGATTCACAATAGTATGTGCAAAGTTTTTATAAAGATGACAAAAAAATCTATTAACAAAGTAACAGTGTGAAGTTATAATGTTTGTTGCAAATAACTGTACTCGTTAATAAATATGAACAGTCGTCCACGATCGAGTTTTCTTATCGGTGAAGTTTTATTCATTGAAAGCATTGATGGATTTTCCGTTATTCCTTCACCTTGATGTTAGTGTTTGACTTCCGACTATGCACGTTATTTAAACAGAAAAATCCCCCTAGTGACCTACAAGATCACATTATGAACACTAACTTGAAGCAACGAAGAATAGACTCTCTAAGAAAATTATAACGATAATAATAATTGTCTTTGAGAACCCGAAGGAAGCTTATCAACAACCAAATATTTGCAACACTGAGAATGTAAGCTTCATACAAGTTTACATGACTAAATTTATAATCATACTCAAAAAGCAAACTACAAAACTGCAAGACCAAACATGAAAACTAAGTAGGTCTGCCAGCTTGATTTTATTGATTCCATTTTCTGCATCTTCATTGAGTATGATCACCTGAAATGAGAAACCATACAAATGACATCAACAATTATTAAACTCTCCGTTATACGAACAGAATGTTAGCATGTGATGTACACTGTCAAAATTAAAGGATCTTTTTTATAGACAACTTTATGTTTATTTTACACTGTTAACTCATAAGTGATTATTAAACCTGTTTATCTGTAACTATAAATTTATTGTTAGATTAATCCATATTGAGTGAATTGTTTTAAACTCATAACCAGAAAGAGCTATTAGATTAAGATTTTGCTTAATCACAAGCAGCTGGAGGCTCAGAAATACGAGCTAAAATATATTACCTCACAGAAGGGGCGGGAGATTAATAAGTTCATGACAGCTTAGACGATCTCAGCTGTTATGCTTGCTTTTCTTTAAAATCCTGTGAAACTCCCTTAAATAGAAGCATCATTCTTCTATTGTTATGTCTGCCAAGAGTAATCTTGAGTGAAGGTTGATACCTTTGAAGGCCCTTGTCATTACACTCTTAATTTGGCCATTGTTGGACCACTACTGCGGAGCAGGGGAGACAATACCGTCACAGGGGTGGAAAAAAGTGATCAAATAGTGTATGAGTAACAATAAGAGTGATGACGTTAAAAGTGTCATCCTGTTATAGAATAATAATATGATAATTAGTGTGAAGAAGACGATAACAGATCAAAGATACCCAATAAGCAGACACTAATGATAATAATCATTAAATAAAATATAATATCTGGAAAAAAGTATATCATAAGAGACAGACAGCGAGTAGATTGGACAACTTGGCAATACCTGCAGCATGTGAGTATGTTAATAAAGTGCTTGAATAACATCAGACATTATGATGTAAAGACATCCCTGATTGCCTTAGCGGTAGGATAAAGCCGGCGTTAATAACATACGACCTCCATTTTCGGTGTTGCTGTTAGTATCATTAATCCTTACAAGCATTTTTAAGTTCATACTCACCACCATTCCTTGTCTCGGTGTGACCTCTCCTTCTTGTAACCGAATTTAGGCTGCCAGTTGCCATAATAATCTTCATCAGACTTGTCATTGTCGTAGTCCTGAAAGAAATTAAAAAGACGGAATTGAAGTAATTTTCTCTTATTTGTAGGAGAGCAACACCGAAAGATAGAGACAAAATATGACGTAAGGTTTAATAACGAGAAAAGAACATTGGTGACTAAAACTGAATATTTATCAGAAAGACGGAACACTTACACACATCAAACACAAGGAAGCAAGAAAACATCAATAAAATCAACGTCTGCTCCTTGCAATAATAACAGTCGGCTGTATATCCGGTATAATAACAGTCGGCTGTATATCCGGTATAATAACAGTCGGCTGTATATCCGGTATAATAACAGTCGGCTGTATATCCGGTATAATAACAGTCGGCTGTATATCCGGTATAATAACAGTCGGCTGTATATCCGGTATAATAACAGTCGGCTGTATATCCGGTATAATAACAGTCGGCTGTATATCCCCGGGGGGTCTCTGAACGGAAAAAGAAAGAATAAGACTTTTGCTGCCGTCGTCAAATCGTAACAGACGACTAATGTGAGGATGTGCAAGGAGCTGACAACTTCATCATCTACAACAAATAGTTAAAGATGCCAACACTGCAAGAGCGCATTAAGTCTTGGCTCCAGCTTCGTACAACGGGCCCAGTTCTAATGGTAGCTCTATGGTTCCAGCTTCGTTCAACGGGCCCAGTTCTAATGGTAGCTCTATGCATCATAAACAATTATATGGGCAAAGAAGAAAAATAATCATTGTTTTAGGAAAGTAGCAAGTTCTTTTAATAACTATCTCATTAACGACCGTTTGTAGCGGAAGATTTCAAAGAAAATACAGAAGAAGAAGAAAAAAAAAACAGTGGAAGGATAACATCGGACCAATTAATGTCGGACAACAGATTACAATAAAAGCGAAGAACGTCTACAGGTGTGAACTTACGTACCGACAATGGACTACTAACAACAATAGTATTTTCGAACATCACATCAGCCAGATCAGAAGCAAACACAAACGGAAAGACAAAGACAAAGCATCAGAAAATGACTACTTACTAATCAGGTAAAGTTAAAGAAGAATTATATCAGACTCAGACACAGCAATCAGAATTAGCATTGCCACAGACTAGTGCAGAAGTCGGATGTGTCGACCGAAAGGTTCAGATATCACAGCTTAGGCGCAAACAGACACAACGCAACCACCGTCCTTTTCAGGACGAACGAAGAAGAAGAAGAAGAAGTCTTGTAACTGTCTCACGGATAATTTCAAAATAGAAAGACTTACCGAGATCAAAACGTACATATAAGTAGCTTGGACAAATATAGAGAAATATTAGAGATAACCTAAATCAAGAAATAATCAAACCAAGATCAACAAATCACTTATGGAAGCAAAAATATTGAATGAAATTGTTTCGAGGTGTTAATGCAAAATTTATAAAAACAAACAAACGTGGTACTAGAAAAATAGAACAGGATAAAGCTATCCAGTGGTGGAACGATAAATTAAAAGAAACAATTAAAACAAATAAATGCGTTCTGCAATATCTGGTTACAATTTAATGAAAGAAGCTGACTATAAGAGACCGAAGAGCACTAAAAGAGTCAAGAAGGCAGTCAAACACTATAACCAATAATAAATAGAAGATATCAGAGAAAAATTCCCAAAATAATTCTACCAAAGAGTTAAAAAGAAGAAGGAGATGAAAGCTTCAGTCCAACTAATATTATCAGTGACAAAGAAGGTAAAGCCACACAACCGTGGAACTGAAAGGAAGACCAGTTGTCAAGAATATTATAAGGAACTACTTGATCTATCTGTAAAACAAAAAGAGACCTTTATCACCATGAAAAAGAGCGAAAGAAAGAAACCGGCTTCTCCCTACGCCGCTTAACAGAATACGTAGCCAACAAATAAGTAATATCTTTGCCCATAAAAAAAGTGGGAATATTTGTGTGAAGATTTGAACACAGCTCTCACATAATCATTGTAGTCCAACAAGTGCTCAAATTTGTCCTTCAGTTCATCCTTGTCCCACTTCTCCTCAGTAAACGTTCCGAACGAAACGACTTTCTTCAGGAACCCAGTGAATTCGTCTAGTTTTCCCTTGCTGAAAACAAAGAAATAAACAAAAGTTGTCACTCAAGAATGGCGGTAACAGTTTGGTTTGGTTTTAAGGACTTTCTTCATTGCACGCGGACTACTCCATCAGTGCTCCGATCTCCTACCTTAGATCACACAAGGAGGATCTCAGCACAGTACACGAACTCCGTAGCACCGGCGAGAATCTCAATGTGTGTATGTAGGAATCACACATCTATAAATATTTTTGTTGTGGATAGGTTTCTAATTTTTAAATTTAGCCAGGGCAGCGGCCTGATACGCCTACTTTTTACGATTTCCAACTGCCGTGGGATTTTTAAGGTGCACAACTTGCACACGGGACCTACTATTTTTTCACCCTTATCTGAGAAGACCAGGAGGGAGTATGACATCATTAGGACCACTGGTTCTGACAAAAAGTTTTCCTTAAATTATTTTCCCTCAACGGGGAATCGAACCCGGTACCTCTAGAACTCGATGCGGATGCCTTACCTCTTAGCCATTCCGACCCCCCCCCCCCCCCAACCCTGCGGAAGCAGAGATTATAATAAAGGTAACACTTGTAGGTGTCATGGCACGCAGCAGCAGCAGACCTTGAGATCTGATAAGTTCATTCAGTTACATTAGTGTCACAGTATATATGTTCGACAAAATATTAAGTTCGTCACGCTGTGAGTGGCGACATTGAGATAATAAAAAACCCGTTTTGGTCAGGTGACCTGGAAAGGATTGTTTATACTATGAGATTAGGTCTTATTATTGATACTTAGATATGTATAACTAATATGTAACATATGTTGTGTTTTGATAGACCAGGTTTGGACAGACGTTGTTATTTTTCACGACTACCAGTACCTGGGGTGGTTTGGTTCATGCTCATATTGTGTTTAGTACATAGGGTGAGAAGGCATGAACGACAATGGTGTTGGACAACCTTGGCATTCTCTAGGGGGTGCCGTCTCGGCATATTGTTCGTCCATACTCCGAAGGGGGTTGGGCATGACTCCTCCGGTGGAAGAAAACTTCGTTTTTTTTCTTAAGGAGGGTTGGATGTCACAGTATATATGTCCGACAAAATATTAAGTTTGTCACGCTGTGAGTGGCGACACTGAGATAATAAAAAACCCGTTTTGGTCAGGTGACCTGGAAAGGAAGTGGGCACAAATTCTGGCGCAAAAAGTTAGTGGAGGTTTGGCTAGCGTCCGAGGTAGGACGTCTTTATGTTCACTGTCAGCGTTTTCTGGGATATGGATGCCATGGTTGTTCATTGATAGTGCTTGTCATTTATTCATGTGGGCAGGATTAGTTTGCATAATTCTAGAATGGTGGTGTAGTTTCTAGTGGCATTTTCTTAGACCATTGATGATAAGTCAGTTGTATTTAAGTATGGCTTTATCAAAGTGCAGGACTTAGCCAGTGAGCGAAAGTCATTGTGATGTTTACTCGGTAAGACAAACCAGCGAATTTGATACTGATAGATTGAGTTGTTGGTTATTGCAAGTTATATTGGCATTTCTGTTGCATTGTATTTCATATGTATTGCTAGCCGTGTGTGGCTTCCGTGTGTGTAGTGCTTATTAAAAGGGAACTTACCTGTTGAAGGTGTTATGTTACTTATTGTCAGCTATTGTTTGCTGTGGTCGTATCCTTAGATATTGAGCCAAAGAGTATAGATTTATCCTGTGTTAAATCCACAGTATAAATAGTTTGTCTGACAATTAGTAACAGCACCTGCCACAGTTATCCTGCATGTTGCCATAGCAATATGTGTTTCTCATGTTACATGCTAAGTATGATACAAATATGTAAGTATGAATGTGTGCCTATGTATGTGTCATGTATTCTTGTGTTTGTGTTTGGGTAATTGATACATTTGTCTCCTGAATATTCTTCTCTGACGTACCTTTTTCTCTGTCTTATGTCATCATCAACATCATCCTTTTCATCATCCTCCCTGTTTGGCTTTACAGCTGCTGGGCCCCTAACAACGCCTGCATCAACGTATTCTTGTATTCTTGCAGTGGCGGTGTCTTAGAAATTTGTTATACGTTACAATATTGCCAGGACGCCTCTTACTACATATTTGAGGAAACAGTAGTCGGTTTTTGCCCTTTTCACCTCAAATACCACAGAATTTATACTTATGTAGACTATAAGAAATGTTATTTCTTAAGACAAACTGTAGACTATTTAACATTTTATTTACTGTCATCATCATTGGAGTATCCCCAAACACGCATTGTGAGATGAGCAAAGATTTCTGCAGTTTTGCCAATGCGGCTGTCAATTTCTGAGTCCAGAGAGATTTTGTCATTAAAGGTAGACCCCAGGTAAGAGAAGTAGTTATCGATAGTAATAACTAGTGCAACATCCACATCCTGACCCAGCACATGTGTTTTCTTTAGATTTATTCCGAAGCCTAAGTCCTTGCATGACGGAGAGAAGCGATTAACTTCAGCACCATATGTTCGTATTAACGTCTCCAATTCACATTATATTAGCAGGTGTCAGTGCTGCAATGAAAGTTCAGGGGCATGGGTGTTTTTGTTTCTGGTTAGCGTGGTGTGTGGGAGGGCGTATTGGTGTGATCAGTTTTGTTGAAAGTTTATGGTCTTGAGTAAGGGTGATACCACTTCTTATTTGTTGGATGCGGATTTCCGGAGAGCATGTCACATCACAAAACCTTGTTCCATAAAAAGCAAATGTTTGTCGCTGGGGAATCGGTTAATGTATGGACTCTATCCCCATGTGTTTAAGTCTGTGGTCATTGTTTGATTTGCCACTAATTGTTGGAGGGTTTGAGAAAAGAAAGAAGTCGGTAAGAGATTCCAAAAGTAACCTGAAATAGAAAGTATATTCGGGTATTAATCGGGGGATCATTTTTGAATTTGTTTTCTGTTTAATCTTATATTATTTCTCGTAGTTTGCATGCCCGGTTCTAGGCTCCTCTTTGTTCTTGGTTGCTCTTCGGCGTTTATGGCCGCCGTTGCTCCTTCCGATGTGGATTTTGTTTTCAAATTGGAGGAATTATTGTTTTTTTTATTTTTGGTAGGGCGATAGTAAGGAAAGATAAGTGGTTATGTGGGAAGTTCGGTGGTTTCATTCATTTGTTTGTTTATAATTTCGCTCGTGGTACCAGCTCTGGATCTATTGGTGTGTTTTTGATCCGTCAGTATTGGTGGAAGCATAGTCGTGTCTTTCTCTTGGCCCAATTTGTTGTCCGGTTTGTTTTTTTGTTGGGATGTTCCCGGTTTTTCGGTTCTTTCGCCCTCTTTTATCTTTATGGCTCAATGCCTGTTTTGTTGGTGGGTGAGGGTGTTGTGTATTTTGTTAGTTTGGGTTGTGGTTTTGTGATGTTTTGCCGCCATTTCGTTTTCCTGCCAAGTTGTAATGAGATTTGAAAGTAGTTAGAAGTCGGTCATTTTCTCTGTGTATGTCGTCGATAAGTTCTGTTGTCCAATTTTGTGTTTTATTCTTACCATCACATTTTGATATTGTTATCTTTCGTCTCTGTTTCTTTTTTCTTTTTTCACGTCCGTTTCACCATACCCTCTTATTTCCCTCCCACCTCAATCCCTCTTTATACAATGGACAAAGTATCAACAGGAAGTCGTATGCGCATGGGAAAGTTTCACAGTATTAAAAAGAAAGTGAAGGAAATACTATGAGAGAGAAGATTAGGAGGTCGAGTGGTTCGAGGTGATATCTCCATGTTTTTATGTATGTTTCTGTTGTTTTGGTGTATTTTTCGATCACACCTCATCAAAAATACATTTATATGTTTTTTTTTCAGCTCTGCTTGCCGGTTGGGTGCCGTGCCTTCTGTCTATGGCCTGTCCATTGTATTGTTTAATACTTTGTGTTCTTTCTTGAGCGCTCCCCAATCATTTTTTTATCTTTTTTTTTTTCACACGCTTCTGAGTTTTGTGAAATTGTCGTGTCATGTTATTGTGGGTCTTCACTCATGTCATCGCATCCTCCCGTCCTCCCTCTTCTCTTCAATTCCATGCTAGAATTGCTGCGTGACGTTTGCTTGCGTCTCGCTCCGTGCATGGCAAACGTTAGGTTGGTTGTTGCCCCAGATTTTATATGTGACGCACTTCTGGGGGGGCCTACTTCTCCTTAGCTGTGCGGGGGGGGGTCGCGGAAATGGGGCGTGTTACCGTCGATTTTCTAAAGATGGGGGTTGGTGGGGAGTTCGATGTCTTACTAAGTTTGTTGAGATTAATTTCTGGCCAGAATTTTTGCTTTAATTTTTATTGTTTCCCCTCACTCCAATACTCCATAATTCTTCGATTGGCACGCGCCCTTGGGGATGGTTTTTCACTCCTCTGTCGAAGTCATACTTCTGGGGCTTTGGAGGACAAACCTCACTGAAGCTAGAATGTAAAGACCATGGGAGTATGCTGTCAACATATAGCCTGGGATTTTCTTACCACTCCTGCCAGCGCTTTTTTCTCCTCCTCTTCAGATCTTGTGACGCCTACGGAAGGATATAACTGTGTGGATGGTATACAATCGTGTCAATAACGACGTATGAACAACTTGTGAGATTTATAACCACAGACAAGAACTTTATATAACAGTTTTAGAGAGATAAGGACCACACGGCGAGCAAAATAAACTAACAGTTAGTCAGGTGGTTTACACGCATACAAGAACCTAATGAAATAATTTGTTAGAATATAAAAACACCAGACAAAAATAATGTTCTTACAATTTGTGAGGAAGTATAAACACAGACAAACTTATGACATAGTTTGTGAGATTTATAAAAATAGTACGAGAATGCAATCTCCATCATTTGGGAGGCGTAAAAACACATAATGAAAATGGGATCTCACTATCTTTAAAAATGGAAAAAACACAATGCTAAGGTATCTCACAAATCATTGAAAGTAATCAACAAATATGATAATGACTCACAATCTTTAAAAAATGTATTAATCTAGACGAGCATAATATCACCACATCACGGACAAGCATTTTATGAAAGAATTTGTGAGGAAAGTGTAGAACACAGACGAGAACCATCTGTGACCGTTTGGGGTGGGAAAGTATAAACCACCAGCGAGAACCACGTGTGACAGTTTTGGTGGAAAGCATAAATAAATATTATACTAATTATATTAACATGTGTATAAATGGAAAGCTATAAAACACAAGCGCTAAACGCATCTGTGAAAGTTTGGTGGAAGGTATAAACATCAGACGAGAACCATCTGTTGGACAGTTTTGGTAGGAAATTCTACACACAAACACAAGCCAGAACCATTTGTGAATAGTTTTGGTGGAAGGTATAAACGCAGGCGCAGAAACTATCTGTGACAGTTTGGTGGAAGGTATAAGCACAGAAAGGCGAAGAACCATCTGTGACAGTTTGCCAGTAAGGTAAAAACACAGGCGAGAACCATTGTGTGACAGTTTATGGGTGGAAGGTATAAACACAAGGCAGACCCAATCTGTGGACAGCTTGGTGGAAGGTAAATAAATACAGGGCGAGCATCATCTGTAGACAGTTTGGTAGAAGGTATAAACACAAGCGAGAACTACATGTATCCACAGTTAGAGGGAATAGGAGGTATAAAACACCGACAGAGAGCCGTGTGTGACCAGTTTTGGTGGAAGGTCTATCAACACAAGCGAGAACCCCACGTGAGACAGTTTGGTGGAAAGCATAAACACAGACTACGAACCACGTAGTGAACAGTTTGGGTTGAGAAGATATAAACACAGACGAGAACCACGTGTGACAGTTTGGAGAAGGTATAAACACCAGCGGCGAACCATCTGTGAATAGTTTTGGTGGAAAGGTATAAACACCAGACTCAGAACCACGTAGTAGACAGTTTGGAGGAAAGTATAAACACAGACGAGAACTACGTGTGACAGTTTATGGTGTAATTAATAAACCCCAGACTAGAACCCACTTATGACAGTTTGATGGAAGGTGTAAACACAGGACTAGAACCACGTATGAACAGTTTGGTGTAGGTACATCATCACATACGAAAACTACGTGTGACCGTTTTGTGGAAGGGACAATACACAGAGGAGAACAACGTCTTACAGTTTTGTGGAAGTATAAACCACAGACTAAAACCTCATGAAACAGTTTGGTGGAAAGGAATAACACGGAAATCGGTTCATCTAACCCTTCCAAGATGGAGGTGACCATTCCTTTTCTTCACCTTAGACTCCGAAAGAGAAAACATCTCCCTTCTGAATAGGTTTGAATAGGTGATAGACTCAGTGAGAGTTAGTGAAAGGTAATAGAATTTCCACACACGTGAGATGATAGATTTGATATAGTGGCTGTCTCTGAAAGCGAAAAGAATTCTTCTCTCTCTCACCTATCTTCTACAACAGTTGTTACAGCGTCAGACAGACTACACCAATATACATATTACGTATATTTCTATCACTCACAGGCACGCACATACACGTGACGACAGGTAAACACACAGACGTGGGAAAACTATAACAATGATATATATATATATCTAGAACGAGCTGACCAAACACGATTATTAAGTTCAAGAGCGATTTTAATATCAGGAAAAATCGGCTCACAACATCAAAGAAAGTACATCAAGGAAAATACATATACACATATTCATAAAAAATCAAGGAAATGTTGCAAGGATGATAGCCCCGTTATAGTGTTAACTCTAGGTTTAGCCCGGCCCCGTTAAGAGAACAGATGATGGCGCCCGAGTCACAGATACATAGGGTTTGAGTCTAAGAGTTTTTCTTTGTTTTATCTCGTAATTATATGCACAGAGTTTGAAAAAAAAATCTGATTTAACCTAAGACAAAAACACAAGAACTCTAGCCTTAGCAACAAATTATGCAGATTGAAAAAAAAAAATTATTAGGACAGCAACAGGGTGTCAAAGATATAAATAGTGAAAATATCACTCAAACCAGCGTACACTCATTCATTCCGCCATGGCTTCTCATACTTGTACTCACGACTTTGCTTGCTGCCTCTGGAACACATTGATTTTAGATTTTCACACAGACTCAAAAAATGCAGTCTTCTGCCAAGAAGTCCCCAGTTCCAAAAGACGTATTTAACTTGGAGTCTCCGGGAACGACTACTTGGGTATGCAAATTTGTTCAAATGTCTGATTAAGTCACCTAACAATTATTCCAGGCGCGGGAGTTAGCAGAGCACAGTGTCAATAGCGTAGGTTTCTAAAAAAATGATGAATGTCAGGTCGGTGCCTTCCCTCAGTATAGGATTCACTTTAGTCACACCACAGATTTGTCCACAAGATATAATCTAGTCGGGAAATGATTGTTAATTAATATTCACGCCACCAGGCAGCAAATTATATAGAGTTTCTAGAAGAAATTAAGTGCTGGCTCCAAGGTCCAGTATTTATCATTACAGTCTTTGAAAACCCGTTATAGGGATATTAGTATTTCTGTCTAACTTGCACCGTCAGATCAGTGTTACTTGAGAAAACCCACGTGGTTCAAAATAAGGACTGTCTATTTCTTCACAAGTATGGAAACTACTACTAGGTGCTGGTAAAGTTAGGGTCACCCCAAAACTTTCACTGTGTGGAGGAAAAATAACACATATAATATAATAAACAGAATCTGTACTGGTTAAAACTTACATTTAAACTTGCAAGCAGAGAGCTTTGCTTATCATTTAAACTTCCCGTGACGTAAGTTATATTTAAAAATCAGCAATCCTCATAAATTAAGAACACGTGCGTATTCCGTCACCATTCATGAGGCTGGATTCTAGAGTTTATACGTTAGTTTAGAAAAATACACTCGACTGAGTATTAGCAGTTAAATTAAATTCATAAATAGCTACAATTGCCGTTATAAGCTAGAAATTTTAATTTTATTCTGCTTTCCACTGAATGCTTCCCTAGAAAATATAATAGCCTACCACTTTATTTCTCTTCTGCGCTAAAGAAATAGATTAAAATGAATTAAGCGATTTAACACTTTAACACTCACAAAATCTATATATCTATCATATTAATTACCTCAACCACAGAATTACAGGTAGTCGCACAACTTAAGAATAAAAATGCTGAAAATATTTCTGGAAGTCTAGAAGTTCGACAAATTGCCGAAACAAACTGAGATCTTCGCTAACAGCTATTCTGTTTTTCGAGCGACCTATCTACTGTGGAGTCTATGAGCGAGAATGAAATTAAAGTTTCAAACTTGGCCAATATCTTAAAATCAGACAAAGGGCCCAAACTTATTTCGCCAAGCGAAATTATCTCCCCTACTCCCAACATTTACGTCCGCTTAACGCGTGTCGTAACTGTCACCTACTGACCACGATGTACGCGTGTCAGTTTCAAATCCCAGACAGCCTGACTCCATTTCAGGGCAGTTTTCACACTACAGCTGACCATGGCCCAAGTGAGCGCCGTGTCAGTTTGGGATTTTCCAGACAAATGTCTGGATACTGACCGGTGCAGATGTAAAGTATCACACCTCACCGGGACTTATGCCGAGAAGAAGCTCGCGCGCTAGGTGAGAATGTAGACGATTTGCTACGTCCTATGTTCAGCGAACCGACTTATCACGCCTTCTGACGCCCTGCAGCCCTGACATCTACGTAATATCGTCCTAGCGCGATTCTCAGTTTTAGAGAAAGGAAAACAGGTAAAGTTTGCGAATTATATGAAAATAATATTCGCAAAACGAATGGATGAAAAATACACAGGAAAAAAAAATACAGAGATAATAAAAGAGAGAATTTATGTGAAAGTTTAAGATATGGAAGCACTCCATGTCTACGTTATGGAGTTTAATTTCCTATAACCGTAGCTTCGGGGTGTCTGTCTTCTTCCCTCTCCTCTTCCCCCTCCATCTCTGTCCAATTCCTACTCAAGTCCACTCCTCAAAGTTTCCTTCCCCTGGAATGTCTCATATGCGCGCTTGAAAGAGCGTCGCCGCTTCTGACATTTTTGAAAGATTTCCTGTGATAGCGGTGGAATATCCCTGCCACTATCGTCATCTTCGTCAGTTTTGGCGATCGTCAGGAGATGGTCGGAGGTTGGCACTGGTTTTTTCCAAGTATCTCTTTAAGAGATTTAAATGGAAAACCTTCTCCTTTCCTTCAATAGAGATCTCGTATTTAGCGTTAGAAAACTTTCTCAGTACGAAAAACGGCCCTTGCCATCCGACCTTAAGTTGGTTGTTCTCAGTAGGGAGTAACACCAAAACTTTCTCTCCTGCTTCCAGTTCTCTCTCTTCCGCGACTTTCCTGTATCGGTTAGCGTGCTTTGTGCGAGCTCGCTTAAAGTTAGTCGTTGCTAGGTCCCACCCTAGTTTCAACCGTTCCTTTAAAACCGACACATATTTACTGGCTGAGACAACTGTCTCATCAGCCTTCTCGTCTGTCAGAGACTGAATTAAGGCTTCAAGCGGGCCCTTAATGGGTCTGCCAAATAAGAGTGTAGCTGGCGGAAATCCTGTGGAAGTATGAGGAGATTCTCTGTAGCCAAATAATGCTGCATGAATACAGAGATCCCAATCTTCAGGTTTCACTTGTGCCAGCTTACTTAGCATCATGGTGAGGTTTCCATTAGCACGTTCCACGAGCCCATTTCCGGCCGGAGTATATGGCTTAGTGTGGATGTGCTGGGTCCTCAAGATCTTAACGATCTCATCCATCAACAGGTTTCGGTATGGAGATCCATTATCCGTCAACACTTGCTGCGGGAATCCCAACCGAGTGAAAATCTGCACGAGGGCTTCTGCGACATGCTTGGCATCTGCGCATGTTAGCGGGATAGCTTCTGCCCATAAAGTGCATGTATCGACTAAGGTCCTGGATGAACGGTTCCTTCTTTTTTGTCCTTTCGATTGGCCCTTAAAATGTCAATACAAAAACGGTTCGAATGGGGTGTTGTAACCCACTATTGGCATTTCTAACCCATGTGGACTGGGGGTGTCAGTTGATTGGGTTGGTTACCCGTTGGCACTGGGCACAGGATTTGACGTACCTGTTAATATTCAGTGTTTTACGCCTGGCCACCATAAAGAGTGGTTAAACGTTAGGTTTGTGGGTTCTGTCCCCATAATGAGTCCGCTGAAGGGAATAATAGTGCCCCAGTTCTAGGATTTGGCTTCTGTACTGTTTCGTTACTAGGAGCTGGTTGTAACCTTGGTCAGGCTTGCCCGTTCTGCGATAAAGTACGCCATCCTCAGAAAAAATGGCCCCGTGCTGTTTGGGTTCCTTAGCCATGGGCAGTTTCCTAAAGCAGGGTGTCAAAGTCGGGTTCCTGGTTCTTGCCTTCTTTAAGTTCCATAGGTAACAAATTTGGCGCAGGCTCCCGTTCCTTCTTGTTTGCCCTCTTGTAGTTACTGCTGCCACAATCGGCTCTTACGGTTTCCCAAAAGACACGTATCTACCGCCGGGTATGACGGGGTAGATGGGGTCATCCATAACAGCCGCTTTGATCACACCTCTGACAAAGTCAGAGTGTATCTCCACCAATGAGTGAAGCGCTGTAGGTGCCTCACCTTACGAACTCCACAAAGTTTGACGGGTCTCTCCCGGTCTCTTGACCGGGTTTAACCAGCTGTCTGCAACAATGCATCATAAGAAAGCCCCGTGACAATAAGCAAGAAGTTTGAGAACCGTTCAAAGTAACAGTACCTCGCGTTGAGGGTCTATCCCCAACAGGTTGGGAATCACTGTCAATAATTCCGCCTTGCTAGACTGTCAAATAAGCATCGATAGCGTTTCGGCCTCGGTGTGCACGGTCTGCTCAGATGTCCCGTGCGCAGGTTCTCCCTTTTGCCACCTTACCTTTCTTGGCTACGCTGCCAAGTAGGCGGATCGGTTATTCAGACAGTTTGGGGTGGTTGGGTTACATGTTCTTGTAGAACTTGGGTTTATCAGGAGGGGGGTTTTTGAGGTCCAGTTTCTCTGTGGTTTGTTTAGTTTAGAAGCCTGAGAAGAATGTTCAAGTTACTGTTTTCCGAAAATGCTCCTCTGTCGGTTTCCGCTTTGTGCCGTACGTTCAGCCAGCGCATTGTGAATAACGCTCATACTTTCCAAGATGTCTTCAAGTTTTTCTGCCCCCTGCTCAGCGAGAAATCTCCGGGTATCAGCAGACAAAGTGTTCTTTATTTGTTCAGTTAGAACAAGTTCCTCAAGACCTTCATAGGTAGAGGGGAGCGCGAAAGCTCAAGGCACTTTGTTAGATATCCCTTAAGACGAGATGAGAACGGTGAAAAGTTTCAGAACTCTCTTTCCGGCTGTTGCGAAACAGTTGCAAAAACTTGCGAGCGTTCATTTCAAAGCGCTCCAGTAACGCTTTCTTCAACACATCGTAGTCGTCTTGTTGGCTACTTTCCAGCTTAGAATAAACATCATAAGCAGAACCTTTTGGGGCCTGGGAAAGTTTCATATTCCAACGCGACCTCTCTAACCCGTACAGAGTTGCAATTTTCTCAAATTTTTCTATCCATGTGTCAATCAACTCATTTTGGACCAGAAAAGATTCGAGAGTGAAAGACATACCTTTAGTTGAAGATATGTTGAGTGTTAGCAGGGTCCAGTTAAGGAAGAATGAGGAGAAAGACTCTCCATTGCTGAGGGTACGGCAGCCCACGGCTTTGGAACTTCTAGAGTCTTAGCCCAGCCTCAAGCTGTCGGCGTTGCTCATTTTCTCTTTCCTCATGCTGTCCTCTCCTTACTCTCGTTCGTCGCCTGCGAAATATTCCATATTCTTTCATCCATCTTCTTCTGCTGTAAAAGACGGTCTTCCCTTTCCCTCTCTCTCCTTACTGCAACAATCCACATGAGGTTCTTCTATATACCACTTTCGCATCAGTCATGCTTTCCACTCCGCATCTGATCTCACCATATCGTCTCAGACAAAAACATTCTCTTCCTCACCTTCCAGTCCCACCTCTCTCGCTTCGTCCCTAGAAGTTGTCCAAAGCTTTGCCCTCTCGGCCAATTCAAGTCATGAGACTGAGACACGTGAGAGAATCTAAATAGGAAAGAAGGATACACTGGTTCCTTACCACTACTAGAAAAAAAAATTACCAAATTATTACAAAAGATATATCCTTTACCCTGGGAAACCTCCACCAAAATAAAATACTAACTAATCGCAGCTATTAACGCACTAAAGCACTCAATGCAAAACCACGACTACGCCAAATAAATGGTCCAGATACGATTACAACTGAAACTTAATTTGCAACAGGTTGGAAAAGCAAAAGCACATAGCAAAAAATTAAAGAGAAAATAACCCTTAATTTTTAAAAAATCCCTATAAGTTCGCCCCAGAAGTCAGATCGGGTAAGGAGGAAATTAAACTGACAAAAAAAGTCCGAAACACACTCCTTAACTTAGTTCAAACGACGTTCTGACTCAGTACCCAGTGAATGTTATACACTCACCACTTTACCAGCATTTAGTATTACAATCAGCAGTTAACATATATCCCGACAAAATCAACCTGTAACCAAAATGTATATTATTCAAAGAATGCTGTGGAAAAAAAAACTTAATTATTTTGTGTTGTCAGCAACGCCCTTAAACAGATATCGCCATAGTCTAAGGGATAAATTATTAGTTTTTTTTTTTAAAGATACAAAACTCCACAAGACAATCACACTCTTACTTCTATTATCAGAATACAGAAATCTTAACATTGACAAACATAAATTGTCGTAGAATTCCGATAGGAGAATTAAGACTAGGTTTGGTCCCTTCTGAATAGGTTTGAATAGGTGATAGACTCAGTGAGAGTTAGTGAAAGGTAATAGAATTTCCACACACGTGAGATGATAGATTTGATATAGTGGCTGTCTCTGAAAGCGAAAAGAATTCTTCTCTCTCTCACCTATCTTCTACAACATTGTTACAGCGTCAGACAGACTACACCAATATACATATTACGTATATTTCTATCACTCACAGGCACGCACATACACGTGACGACAGGTAAACACACAGACGTGGGAAAACTATAACAATGATATATATATTATCTATAACGAGCTGACCAAACACGATTATTAAGTTCAAGAGCGATTTTAATATCAGGAAAAATCGGCTCACAACATCAAAGAAAGTACATCAAGGAAAATACATATACACATAGTCATAAAAAAATCAAGGAAATGTTGCAAGGATGATAGCCCCGTTATAGTGTTAACTCTAGGTTTAGCCCGGCCCCGTTAAGAGAACAGATGATGGCGCCCGAGTCACAGATACATAGGGTTTGAGTCTAAGAGTTTTCTTTGTTTTATCTCGTAATTATATGCACAGAGTTTGAAAAAAATCTGATTTAACCTAAGACAAAACACAAGAACTCTAGCCTTAGCAACAAATTATGCAGATTGAAAAAAAAATAAATAGGACAGCAACAGGGTGTCAAAGATATAATAGTGAAAAACATCACTCAAACCAGCGTACACTCATTCATTCCGCCATGGCTTCTCACACTAGTACTCACGACTTTGCTTGCTGCCTCTTGGAACACATTGATTTTAGATTTTCACACAGACTCAAAAAAAATGCAGTCTTCTGCCAAGAAGTCCCCAGTTCCAAAAGACGTATTTAACTCGGAGTCTCCGGGAACGACTACTTGGGTGTGCAAATTTGTTCAAATGTCTGATTAAGTCACCTAACAATTATTCCAGGCGCGGGAGTTAGCAGAGCACAGTGTCAATAGCGTAGGTTTAAAAAAAATGATGAATGTCAGGTCGGTGCCTTCCCTCAGTATAGGATTCACTTTAGTCACACCACAGATTTGTCCACAAGATATAATCTAGTCGGGAAATGATTGTTAATATTCACGCCACCAGGCAGCAAATTATATAGAGTTTCTAGAAGAAATTAAGTGCTGGCTCCAAGGTCCAGTATTTATCATTACAGTCTTGGAAACACCCGTTATAGGGATATTAGTATTTCTGTCTAACTTGCACCGTCAGATCAGTGTTACTTGAGAAAACCCACGTGGTTCAAAATAAGGACTGTCTATTTCTTCACAAGTATGGAAACTACTACTAGGTGCTGGTAAAGTTAGGGTCACCCCAAAACTTTCACTGTGTGGAGGAAAAATAACACATATAATATAATACACAGAATCTGAACTGGTTAAAACTTACATTTAAACTTGCAAGCAGAGAGCTTTGCTTATCATTTAAACTTCCCGTGACGTAAGTTATATTTAAAAAAATCAGCATTCCTCATAAATTAGGAACACGTGCGTATCCCGTCATCATTCATGAGGCTCGATTCTAGAGTTTATACGTTAGTTTAGAAAAATACACTCGACTGAGTATTAGCAGTTAAATTAAATTTCATAAATAGCTACAATTGCCGTTATAAGCTAGAAATTTTAATTAGTCTGCTTTTCCACTGAATGCTTCCCTAGAAAATATAATAGCCTACCACTTTATTTCTCTTCTGCGCTAAAGAAATAGATTAAAATGAATTAAGCGATTTAACACTTTAACACTCACAAAATCTATATATCTATCATATTAATTACCTCAACCACAGAATTACAGGTAGTCGCACAACTTAAGAATAAAATTGCTGAAAATATTTCTGGAAGTCTAGAAGTTCGACAAATTGCCGAAACAAACTGAGATCTTCGCTAACAGCTATTCTGTTTTTTTTCGAGCGACCTATCTACTGTGGAGTCTATGAGCGAGAATGAAATTAAAGTTTCAAACTTGGCCAATATCTTAAAATCAGACAAAGGGCCGAAACTTATTTCGCCAAGCGAAATTATCTCCCCTACTCCCAACATTTACGTCCGCTTAACGCGTGTCGTAACTGTCACCTACTGACCACGATGTACGCGTGTCAGTTTCAAATCCCAGACAGCCTGACTCCATTGCCCAAGTGAGCGCCGTGTCAGTTTGGGATTTTCCAGCCAAATGTCTGGATACTGACCGGTGCAGATGTAAAGTATCACACCTCACCGGGACTAATGCCGAGAAGAAGCTCGCGCGCTCGGTGAGAATGTAGACGATTTGCTACGTCCTATGTTCCGCGAACCGACTTATCACGCCTTCTGACGCCCTGCCGCCCTGACATCTACGTAATATCGTCCTAGCGCGATTCTCAGTTTAAGAGAAAGGAAAACAGGTAAAGTTTGCGAATTATATGAAAATAATATTCGCAAAACGAATGGATGAAAAATACACAGGAAAAAAAATTACAGAGATAATAAAAGAGAGAATTTATGTGAAAGAATAGGAAGAAGATGTAGGAAATTAAATGAATATAAAACCTACGTGACATAAGGAGATTTTTAAAATTGGATACTGGAATGTAAGAACTATGTATCAAGACGGAAAAATGGAAGAAATAATTAAAGAAATGCATAATTATAAGTTGGACATATTGGGTGTCAGCGAGTGTAGATGGACGGGGAAGGGCATAAAATATATTTCAGAAGAAAAAAAGCAAATTATATACTCTGGTAGTAATGATAATCGTCACACAGAGGGAGTAGCCATCTTAATGACACAGAAAGCAGCAGCATCGCTCATCAGCTGGGTACCTATTAATGAGAGGCTAATATTAGCTAGATTTCAGACAAGATTTTTCAAGCTCTCAACTGTACAATGCTATGCACCAACTAACGACGCTCTTGATACCACAAAAGATGACTTATATGGAGCACTTCTAAGTACCATCAACACAATACCCAAGCATGACATAATAGTAGTCATGGGCGATTTTAACGCCAAAGTAGGTGACAACAACGATGGAGTACAAAGATATCTCGGTACTCATGGCATAGGCTGTATGAATCAAAATGGTGAAAGACTTCTAGAACTTTGTGAAATATCAAACCTCGTTGTGGCGGACACCATCTTTCCACATAAGAATATCCACAAGAGAACATGGAATTCACCTGATGGCAGAACTAAGAACCAGATAGATCACTTCTGCATAAGCGCAAAATTTCGCTCATCAGTTCAAGACGTCAGAGCATACAGAGGTGCAGAGATCGGAAGCGATCATAACCTCTGCATAGCTAAACTGAGAATTAAACTGAAGAAGTTATACCAACCGAATAAAAATAGAAGAATAGATGTACACAGACTGCAATCAATCGATGTAGAAGAGGTATATAATGTCAAAATGAACAACTATTTCGATGCTTTAGGCAAAATTGACAACGATATCACCACCAAGACAATCGATACTAAATGGGAACAACTGAGAACAGCAATGACAGAAGCAGCTGTAGCGACCACCGGATACCTAGTACATAAAAAGAAAAAATGGATGAGAGAAGATACTTGGGATAAAATACAAGAAAGGAAAACAGCAAAACTTAAACTACTAGCGGCAAGTACACATAATGCAGTTGAATCTTGCAAACTAACTTATAACTTGTTAAATAAAGAAGTGAAGACAAAAACTCGAAGAGATAAAAGACATTTCATCAATGAACTGGCCGTAGAAGCTGAAAATGCTGCAAGAACTGGTAATAGTAGGGTGCCTTTATCAAATTTACAAAACAACTATGTCACCAGCCTACTGCTATGGAAACACCTGTTAAAGGTAAATTAGGGAATTCAATACCAACAGAAAAAGAACAAATGAAGAGATGGGCTGAGCACTTCATGGAGGTGCTAAACAGACCACCACCAACAGTAACACCTGATTTTAATAATGAAACACCCACAACCACCTTGCCAATAACTTGCGATGAATTCACGCTGGACGAGATCAAACAAGCCGTTAAAAGATTAAAAAATTTTAAAGCTGCTGGAGTTGACGAAATTTCAGGGGAAATGATTAAAGCAGTTAATGACAACAACCTCTTGAGAATTTTAGATATTATAAATGAAGTATGGAGAGAAGAACAACCACCACAACAATGGAAAGACAGTATTATTGTAAAGTTACCGAAGAAAGGTGATCTATCAGACTGTAATAACTGGCGTGGTATATCTCTATTATCAGTACCTGGAAAATTATTATGTTGCATGATGTTAGAAAGACTTAAATTGCATGCTGACGAAAAGATCAGAGAAGAACAAGCGGGTTTCAGGCCGAAACGATCATGTATTGATCAAATATTCACACTAAGAACAATTATAGAAGAATCAGTGGAAAGGCAATCGCCACTTATTATCACCTTCGTCGATTTTCAAAAAGCCTTTGATAGTCTACACCGCCCATCATTGTGGAAGATACTTACAATCTATGGTTTTCCAACAAAATATGTGAATATAATCAAAGCGCTATATGACAATGCAAGATGTTGTGTTAGAACAATAAAGGGAATACAGAATGGTTTACAGTAGAAACAGGGGTGAAACAAGGCTGTATTATGTCACCACTACTTTTTGGAATAGCTATTGATTGGGTTATGAGAAACTATACCCACAATGAACAATTGGGTATAAAATGGACAAATGGAAAATTCCTGGGGGACCTGGATTTCGCAGATGATTTAGCATTCTTAAGTTCAACACCAAGACAATCCCAAGAAGCAATAAATAATTTGTGTCATCTCTCGGTTAAAATTGGTCTCCAAATAAATGCCTCTAAAACTAAAGCTATGAACTTTTCTAACGAGACCTTTGATATCATCTTGAACGGGGAAAAACTACAGAAAGTTGAAAGTTTCAATTATTTAGGCAGTAAAATGACTCAGGATGGTGACACAACAAGAGAAATCCATACTAGAATTGCTTTGGCAGCTAGCGCCTTCAATAGATTATCTAACATTTGGAAATTACGATCATTGAATATACATACCAAGCTTCGTCTGTTTAATTCAAATGTTATCTCAGTGTTAACATACGGCTGTGAGAGTTGGAAAATAACAAAATCATTGGAGAACAAGCTGAATACATTCGAGAACAAATGTCTTAGAAAACTCATGAACATCAGTTGGAAAGAATTCAAGACTAATCGACAAATAAGAGAAGACTCTAGGCAGAAATATGTCTCCGACTATATAAGGAAAAGACGATGGTCATATATCGGTCATGTCCTACGAATGCAAAACAACAGAATACCACTGCAGGCGCTCACTTGGGTTCCTGAGGGTAAGAGGAAAAAAGGAAGACCAAAAGAAACACTCAGAAGAACAATAATAAGAGAAGGAAGAACGTTGGGCCTAAATAATGTGCAAGAGCTAAGAGGAGTGGCGTCACAACGTACAACCTGGAGAGCACTGGTTTCTGCCTTATGCGCCGTGTTTGGCGCTTAAAGAATTTATTATTATTATTATTATTATAAAACACAGACTAAAACCTCATGAAACAGTTTGGTGGAAGGTATAAACAGAGACGAAAACCTCATGAAACTTTTAGTGGAAGGTATAAACACAGACTAAAACCTCTTGAAACAGTTTGGTGGAAGGTTTAAACACAGAAATGAAATCTAACAGACTGATAATAAAAGTATGTGCCAGCTACAGAAACATTTAATGATCTCACCTTGAGAGCAAAGAATAAAAACCTCTCATAAGTCTCATCTCTGTCATGTTCCTTCTTCTCCCAGAAATCCCTAAGGCTGTGGTCAGACAGGTGTTTGTGGAGGTAGGCAATGAACCGGTAGACAGGATGCTTATCCTTCCAATCATCATCATCGTCATCATCCCTCTGGCAGTCAAAGTCTGGGAAGCTGTCCTCCTCATCATGGCTGTCCCTCTTGTGGGAGACCAGCTTGACGAACTTGAAGAGCTTCAGAAACAGTTTACAATGTTTGCTGTCCTCGTAATGATCGTCATAATCCTCTGGACGAACATACAAAGATCGGTAATCAGACATTGTGACCAAAAGCAAGTTCCAGGGAAAACAACTTTGATCACTTATAAACAAAATATGTTTGTCAGTTATACAATGACAAGGCAACAGAAGCAAACATCTTGATCAGAACACATAAGAAATTATAACATTGAAGTTGGCTTGTCACGTAATGCAAATATGTATTTACAGAACAATAAGACAAGGAAGATAATTCTTTAATGTAAAATAGAGCCAATTCTGACATCAGGAAGTGAGTCATGGACAATTAGTAGACAAGGAGAAAAATTCCGGAGGCCACAGAGATGTTGTTTTACAGACAAATGTTAAGAATAATGTGGACAGATTGGAAGAGTATATCCTGAAAGAGATCATTGCCTATAGAACGCGTATTACTAAAACATCCATTTTCTTTTGACATATTATGTGAAGAAGAAAGCTGATATATGCTGTGAAAACGGGGACTAAAACTAGAAAGTGATATAAGATGACTGAGAGAGAGAGAGAGAGATAAAGAGAGAGAGAGAGAGAGAGAGAGAGAGAGAGAGAGAGAGAGAGAGAGAGAGAGTCGATAAATAGCAGGTTGATATCGTGGCATAAAAAAGAGTAAAGAAAAGAACTGATTAACAGCACTGGGAACAGGTGATTGTGAAGATGGTATAGTGTTTGAAGAAGATGGTATGGTGTTTGAAGAAGATGGTATGGTGTTTGAAGAAGATGGTATGGTGTTTGAAGAAGATGGTATGGTGTTTGAAGAAGATGGTATGGTGTTTGAAGAAGATGGTATGGTGTTTGAAGAAGATGGTATGGTGTTTGAAGAAGATGGTATGGTGTTTGAAGAAGATGGTATGGTGTTTGAAGAAGATGGTATGGTGTTTGAAGAAGAAGTGGAAGAATACTGATCACCTTATTGTCATCTAACACGTAAAACCTAGCGAACTGCTAGCTGGTTTGACCACAGACAGACCCGCAGACTGACAGACTTCAGTCAAACATCAATGAGAGAGAGATAGAGAGAGAGAGAGAGAGAGAGAGAGAGAGACTGACATACTGAGATGACATGCTTCAAAACTCCATAAGCAAACGCAGACAAAACAAGCCGGACAGACACAAACTAACGGGTGGACATGCAGACAAGAACGCCGACTTACAAAAACAGACTAAAAGATAATCATCAGACACGTAAACAAGACATACTAACCCACGCTGAAGAAACTCTTCCACTGAACATCGTTGGACACATCCAAGTAGCCATCATCGTCGTATTTGTCACATTCGGTGTTATAGAAGCACTTCTTGAATGAAGCAAACTTTAACTTCAGCTTCGACTACAACAAAAACAACGAGTATCAGCTACCGGAAGTGTTAGTCAACACAACAATAAAATAGTAACCGTACAAGAAGCTGCTCTGGAAAGAGCAGTAATAGCTTTTGTTGTTATATTAGTAATACTTTTGTGTTAGCATGTTAATGCATTAGCAGTAATACTAACAGTGACAGTAACAGTAATACTAACAGTGACAGTAATAGTAATATTAACAGTGAGAGTAACAGTAATACTAACAGTGACAGTAACAGTAATACTAACAGTGAGAGTAACAGTAATACTAACAGTGAGAGTAACAGTAATACTAACAGTGACAGTAATAGTAATATTAACAGTGATAGTAACAGTAATACTAACAGTGAGAGTAACAGTAATACTAACAGTGATAGTAACAGTAATACTAACAGTGACAGTAATAGTAATATTAACAGTGATAGTAACAGTAATACTAACAGTGACAGTAACAGTAATACTAAAACCCTCAAGTTCTTCTTCTCTTTTCTTTCTTTATAAACATTAACAGTGAGAGTAACAGTAATACTCACAGTGATAGTCACAGTAATACTAATAGTGATAGTAACAGTAATACTAACAGTGATAGTAACAGTAATACTAACAGTGAGAGTAACAGTAATACTAACAGTGATAGTAACAGTAATACTAACAGTGATAGTAACAGTAATACTAACAGTGAGAGTAACAGTAATACTAACAGTGATAGTAACAGTAATACTAACAGTGATAGTAACAGTAATACTAACAGTGATAGTAACAAATGTACTAGCAATAGTTCTTATTTGTGCTGCCACCTATGTATTTTTCCCTTGTTGTTTAAAGAGCGAGCATTCCAGCTATCAAATCTAGAGATTTTCCTGCAAGAAAAATAATCAGTCAGCAAATGAAGCTGCTTTTGGCCTTTTCTGAATTGCTTCATACGCTTTCTTACCAGAGGACCTTCTTCTGTCTCCGATGGCTGAGCTGAGTTATTTTCTTTGTTGAATTTTTTTTAAAACCCTCAAGATTCTTCTTCTCTTTCTTCTTTATCATTAAGTAGGCGCAACGTATTTGATGATAATCATCTTTAATTTCCTTTTGTCAGTTTTGAACGTTTCTGATATTATTTAGTGACCATGATTGTTATTTTTATACACATTGTTTTAGAAACAATAATATGGACAGGGTTTTTTTTTTTTTTTTTTTTTGCTTTGTACTCGTAATAATCGAGACATTTTTAGCAATTAAGAAGTTATAATTTTTCTTCTGCTAGTTGCTGTTGTGTTAGCAGGAACTGCTAATGCTTTTTGTCATGACAGCTGTTGTGTTAGCAGGAACTGTTGATGCTTTTTGTCATGACAGCTGAAGTATTAGCAGCAGCAACCGAATTTGTTGTCGCAGTTGTAACTGTCTTGCAGGGGTTTCATGCTAAAAGGTGTTGTAATATAAAGTTGTTGGTTATTTCAGTAGCTAAAGAAACATTGTAGAAATAATAATAATAGTTTTAATAGCAGTAGTAGTGATAATGAGACAGCAACAGCAGTAGAAAAATTAATAGATAAAGTTAACGAAAAGAATAAACAATGATGATCACCATGCCCATAAAATTATTGCCATCCACTCTCTCGTGTTATCATGCGCCGGATGCCCGGCTGTCTCATTAAGATCTAATTTCTAGCTTTCTCCATCGTTCACGATTTTAATGCTAACATCCACATATTTATGTAAACACTTGATTGCCAAAGAAATTGACTTACATCGACGAACTTCGAGAAATGTTCTGATTCGTCCTTCATGGATTTTACTTTCTCAACGAAGGCAATCAGCTCCGAGAAGATTTCAAACTGTCTTCTGGCTTTCTCCTGTCAAGTTAACATACCATTCAATCAATTATTTATGTTTGTCTGTCAGTCTGTTTGTCTCCCTGTCTGTCTGCCTGACTGTCGTTCCTTCCATCCAGTAACTGTAAGCTTTCAATAATCAATAGATGAGATAGTTAGATGAAGTTGTATGATATAATCATAAATATGTGAGATATATAATGTATACTACAAAGTGACAAGGCCTGAGCTATGGTACTTGACGCTTTAGGCAAACAAGGTCTTTCGTGCCCTAGGCTAACAGTTCATTTAGTGCCCCCAAATAGTTTATTCAAGTTACAAACACTCACGCCCAAGCACACGAAACATGCAGATAAATGTGCTTGTAAATATATATATATATATATATATATATATATATATATATATATATATATATATATATATATATATATATATATATATATATATATATATATATATACACACACACGTTTTTAGCAGTAGCGAAGAAGGGCTAAGGAAAATAAGTTCCTCGGAATTATAACTGTTATTTATTATGTCAATTTTTTTAGTTCACTTGACTTAGCTACCCCCAAAAGTTGCTGCCCTAGGCCAAGTTCGCCTAATGGTTAAGCCAGCCATGCTTGGGGTTTTTGTCTGAAAGTAGGTGTAGGTCACGCAGGAGGTCATGGTGGAAGTGGATGTAATTATATGACCCATCATTGAATAAAGTTACCAATGTAAGAGATATCTCCTTTAAACTGTTCTATGTATCTACCGTTATCTGTTACACAGAGATACGTCATCTAAAACTGTTAGGAGGTAACTCGCCTAAAACTGTTGTAATGAGATATATCACTAACAACTGTGAGATTGAGGTATCTCATCTAGAAATTTTATAGTGAGATATCTCATCTGGAACTGCTAGAAACGTCTGAGATTTCCTATATTGTTTCAATCTCTGGATAACGTTGTTTCATGAGGGTGACACGATTGAGAAATCAATTCTGTCTAATGTTCCAAACTTCCTGTCTCTCTCTCTCTCTCTCTCTCTCTCTCTCTCTCTCTCTCTCTCTCTCAGACACACGCAGTCTCTCGTTTTTCTCTCTGTGTGTGAGTGTAGTAACGACTTTTTTCTGATAACACACCATGCACATTATCTCTCATGACTAATGAGACCAAAATGAAAGAGTATATTGTTACACACAAAATGATGCATACACCAGCTCAACAGAAGAGAACAAGTGGTAATCATCAGACAGACTCCCCAAGGGCCACATCAGATTGCGATACCATCTTTCAACAAGCTAAAGATAGGAACTACCGATCAGTGTAACTGTGGCACTGATAAAATGACTGCTGAACATTTGCTTCAAAGTTGCCTAACATGCGGAACAGAGAAAGCGCAAATGAACGACACCAGTACCATTCGTGGAAAAACTGACTACTGCTTTCTTTGAAAACACTCAAGTAGACGTCTGAGAGTGTACGAAGAAGAAGTTACTCTCTCAGGCAGGTCTCAAGATGATGATACTGTAAGGATATACATGAGGCCAGTTTCCTCGTTACAGAAACAAATAATTGCAGACGCCTCCACTGCCAGAATATACGCCGTGCTATAACGTAGACATCCATGTAAGGAGGTCAACTATAGGGTTAATCTCATGCTCCTGAAGGAAAGTAGAAGTAGAAAGAAAAAGAATGTATAAATGACCTTTTGTAATTGTGAACTATTGACCTTCTGTTAGAAAAACTGGTGACTGACCTCTTGATTTCTTAATGACTTCTCAATGTCTCTTTGGGCGAGGTATTGAGCCTTAAATTTGAGATACAGCATAAACAGCTTCTTTGCCTTCTCCTCCTTAAGATCATCGTCATATTGGTAGTGAAACTCATCGTCGTCAAAGAGGTCGTCCCATTCGCCGCTGTCGTCATGGTGATCCGAGAAACGCTTGCTCAAGGCGAAACGTCCTCTGTGCTCCTTCTGCTTCTTCTGCAAGACGACCTAAGATGAGTACATTATTTACACGATTATACATAACGGTGTTAATACGTTTATTGTTGTTAATATATTTATATATACATACATACAGTATATAACGTTCAAAATGTTGTTTGCTGCGTGTAGTTCCAGTGAGTCTCTGAACAGACATAAACAAATAAATAAGACTACCGCTACCTCATGCATGTCGTACAAGTCAAATAATATGAGGTTGTGCATGGCGCTGGTAATCTCAACGTATAAAAACACTGCCACAGGAACCACATGCTTGGTACAGGCTTCATGCAAAGGGGATCAACTCCATGGCCCGTAAGTAGCGCCAAAAAAAAAAATGATACTGTTCATGAATATATTGTTTATACCTAATGTTAGGAGCGACGTTAGCGTAATGGTTACCACACTGCGCTGGCGATCGGGTGATCCAAGTTCGTGCTCTGGCGAGAACATTTGGACTTGGACTGGTTTAATTGAGTCCTGGAGAAGACATTTGAAGCAGTGCCTTCGACCAGGGGACTGGAATAACCCGGGTGGCTCCTGAGTACAAACCCTCTGTTGATGGGAAGGAGCGAAGCTCCTGACCGTGTTGGAAGGAAAGTCCACAGACTCCCCAGCCTCGCAATGCCATGAAAGTTATTTCATGTCATTGGGCCGAAGGGCTGAAACCCAAGTGCCGCTAATTAGGAAAAATACCTAATGCTAATATTTTTTAATTGTGATACAAGTGAATTAGACAGGTATATCTTATTTCTCTTAATGACTGCTCATGAGATATTGTCGCGATAGATGGACAAGACAGAGCTGTAACTGATGTTTGTGAATATTGTATTTTGTCGAACAAGAATCCTGTCACTGATTCAAATGAGAAAGTTGTATACAGTTTTATATAAACATGTTACACACATTTAATTTCTCCAGCCAGTCTAATGCGTCTTTGCGGCCTATTTGAAAAGTTTCTTTGCTGCAGCTTTCACAGTTCTTCGATCTAGACAAGCTGCACATTAGATACTTTTGAGATATTTAGCTTAGTTGAAAAGTGTTGAGCTATTTGTTTAACTTTGAAGTAATGGAAGAGATTGCTAGTGCCAGAGACAAATAATGTATATTATCCTTTTAATTCCAGATTTATCAAACTAGAGACAGAACTAGATATACCGCCAGTTATAAGACCAAACAAGGAAGTTTAAAATGCTTTGACATCAGTTAATAATTAGCGAACTCCTGACTCATTTAGTTAGATTTTAGAATACCACCTTGAGGAAAGTCTTGAAAAGTACGGTCACAGATTTGTAGTCGTCCTGTTTGTTCCTCACAGATCTAAGGATGGACTGGAAACACTGGAGCTTTGGATCCTTCTCGCCGTCCCAGTCGTAGGAGCCATCATCTCTATCGTACAGCCTCAAAGTAGTGTGGACAGTCGTGTGACAGTGCTGCCGACAAGGGCAACAAGCGAAAATAACAAAAATTATAGATGTCTTAAACAAAATATCTGAAGACAAGTCACAATAAAAAATAAAAATAAGTATTTTAAATACACGCTTTTAATGCACGAAAACGCCTAAATTAATTTTTCAAGGAGTTTATAGCTTGCAGTCAAAAAATGTAACGTCAAATTGACAAAAAGCGTGGGGCGCTTAAGGGCTTATCATATATTTTATCCATAAGTGTCTAATGAAGTATAAAGCAGAAGTTAATTTCATGCAGAATCAGCGCCGCACGCTTTTTGTCAATTTGATGTTACGTTTTTTTACTGCAAGCTATAAACTCCTTGAAAAATTAGTTTAGGCGTTTTAATGCAATAAAAGCGTGTGTTTAAAATATTTTTTTTTCTTCATTTTAGTGTGATTTTTTTGTTGTTTTTAAATTTAAGTCAAATGTAATCGATCCGCTAATGACATCATCAGTTTGCATACTAGAGAAGTTAAACAAAAGGGTGTAAAAATAGGACCACTTTAGCACAGTTTGTTTCACACTTTAATTACTTCCCTTGTATCGCTACCAATTGTATACAACACTCGTTAGCATTGACTAAATGAACATCGTCCAAAAAATGAATCTGCACATGCATGACCTCATCTATTTTGACATACTCAATGATTTTTTTTTTCTTTTTGTATTTTAACCTGCTGTAGCTGCTGTAGGATTTCGTAATGTTCTCAGCAGAATGAAATAATAATCAGAAAAGGTTGAAAACTATCCGAATAACTTGTACCAGGAAACGGTAATCTATAATTTACCGAAGAGGAAAGAGCGGTCAAGAATTATATCCCTTGTATGTTCCTATAGTACAAAAAATGATGCGGCCAAAAAAAAAATATTATTATTTTTAATTTTATTATTTTTACAACTGATTATTGTATTGTCATGGGGAAAACACAACTATGCCAAGTTTCAGAGCTTTTGCTCATCTGGAAGTCATTGAAAAAAAATCGATTGCAAGATTTGAAAGTGACACGAAAGTGACTCGAAAGTGACACGAAAGTGACATACAAGGCAAGTTAAATAAAAGCGTGTAAAGAAGAGAAAACGAAATAAGAGGCAGAAGACATTGCAAACAAAATGCAAGAACTAGAGTGTGCATTGATGTTGATTTTTTGGAGTAATATTTTTGTAAGTTTTCACCGTACAAGAAAAAGTTTTTCACGAAGAAAAATTGACTTTAAAGACATGTGCAGACCTCTAGCAATCATTAACACATCAGCTGCAGACAGCCGAGGATGAGATCCAAAGACAGAAGACTTATAAGAAAATATTTAACCTGCTGCTGATTTTAAATAAGTGAAGTCTCTAAAGTGAATCAGGAAAAAAAAAACAATAATGGAAGAGAACTGGAAACAGATTTAAACCCTCGGGAAAGTTTCACGTATTTACTTTCAATGATACGCCCGAAGCACATATGACAAGTTTCACATATTTACTTTCAATGATACGCCCGAAGCACATATGACAAGTTTCACATATTTACTTTCAATGATACGCCCGAAGCACATATGACCAGTTTCACGTATTTACTTTCAATGATACGCCCGAAGCACATATGACAAGTTTCACATATCTACTTTCAATGATACGCCCGAAGCACATATGACAAGTTTCACATATCTACTTTCAATGATACCCCCGAAACACATATGACAAGAGAAGCTGAAGTATACACAAATGTATCGAGTCCATTTTTATGTTAAACCGGTATGAACATGTCTGATGACCATGTCGGATGACCAATATTCAGAAGAAAACCAAAACGTATTTGAAGCATACCTTGTTGCTTAACCACAAATATTTCTGAAGAACTACGGCAATTTCACTGTTAAATACGTCGACAATGGTAGGAAACTATATACAGAGGGCTACAACAGAAGGCAATCCGATCATCAGAGGTTGTTCCTCGTCAGATTATAGTGTTGTCCCTTTTATCTTCTTTACACTTAAAGAGGAGTGGACCCAGTAGGGTTATGGCTGACAAGTTTAGCTCCATGTTGTCTTGTCATACCTGCGCTGGGTATAAAGGCATCTCCACCTTGGTTGTGGCTTCAAACTTGACTGAGTAAACATTGTTGTATAAATAACTTACTGTCCTAAATTCCACAGTCCGCCGCGGTTGTTCCACAGTCAGCTGCGGTTGTTCCACAGTCAGCTGCGGTTGTTCCACAGTCAGCTGTGGTTGTTCCACAGTCAGCTGCGGTTGTTCCACAGTCAGCACCATGTCTTTTCTGCAGCTTCGCCCAGCCTCTTAAGTACCATTGTTCTTGAGTGTCCTTTCAAGCCCAGTTGTGTCAGTAAATCATATACTGATGCAGCCACGAGACCTCTTGCACTTAATGTTTGTTACGAACCTGTTAGGTCTGAAGTTTGTTACCAGATCATCATTTTTGGCCAGTTTGAATGATTATAATCTGGAGCCAAGACGAAGACGTAGCACTATATCTGGTCGTCTTTGGGACTTCCTAATTATTTCCCAGTATGTCCCTCGCCCAGATAGATTTACTCATATCTGCCAGTTATTTGTAAAAGTACAGGAACAAGTACAGGAAACAAATAAGTCACCCTGATCGTCATGACGTAATCGTGAAAGACGGAATATATTTCCAAATTTGGAGATAGTAGCGTGTTTGCTATGGAAAAAAACAGAAACAAAACAACAATAACAATACTTGCCACAAACATCTTGGACTCTTGTGATAGTTATTATTGATTTTGCAAATTATTTACATTTTATGGTAGCAACACTATAATCTTCAATTGCAAAAAAAAAAAAAAAAAAAAAAAAAAAAAAAAAAAAAAAAAACACACACACACCAAACTGAACAAGTACTTGAAATAAAGAAATGATACCTGTGAACTCGCGTTATAGCCGAAATTTTGTGTTTAAAAAAATAAAACTATAAATTGTTTTTGAAATCTTTGAAAAACTATTACAATTTTTGTTTGTTTATATTTTACAAATAAACTGTATAAATCACAGGATGTGCACTTTTATTGGAATAGTAGTGGAAGTAAAATGCAGCTGGAAGAAACATGTCGGTGTATGCCATAAATACACTGGCTAACAAAAAAATAATTTTTTTTTCTTTCTCTAACATTTCTATGTTTTTCTGGTCAATTTTAATGCGCTGTTTTTAAATCTGCAAACCGTTTTTCTCTATCAGGTCGGGATCTCTAGAAATACGCAATTGAAGTTTTTTAACAACGCATTCAGTATTACAACATCATTCGTACAAGAATTATAATAGTTATGTAGTCTTGAATTTCTTTGCAGTCGACTTTCGTCGGTGAATGGCATGTGGTACATCGCGATGAAGCCTCCAACAATAATCGGCAAGCATGGTCACACTCCACCGTCCTTGATAACGTGACTCCATTACAGCGATATCTTGATGGAATCGTTCTCCATGTTCATCGCTAACTTCGCCAAGGTCGTCAGGGAAAAAGTCAAGACGCGAATCGAGCAAATGGATTTTGAGGGACATGTTACAGCCCATAATTATGTATGCATCTATGCACTGCTTAACAATATGCACATAGTCGACAGATTTGTGATTTCCCAGAAAGTTATCGATGATCGATTTGAATGCCATCAATGCGCGAAGTTCACTACCATGTAACACGTTCTCGAATTGTTTGTCTGCAATAACTTTCCTAATTTGAGGTCCTACAAAGATACCTTCCTTTATCTTTGCATCGCTAACTTGCGGAAACTTTTCTCGTAGATAAGTGAAAGCTTTGCTCGTTTTATCTAACGCTTTTACGAAATTCTTCATGAGCCCCAACTTTATATGTAACGGTGGTAAAATGATGCTGTCTTTGTTAACTAATGGCTCGTGTATTACATTTTTATGCCCGAGCTGCATACGATCCCTGATAGGCCACACCTTTCTTGCATAATGTTCCTGTCTGTTGCGGCTGTCCCATTCACATAGGAAGCAACAAAATTTAGTATACCCAGTCTGCATGCCCGTGAGAATTGCAATGACCTTTAGGTCTCCACAAATCCGCCATTGGTAGTCATTGAACTTTATTTTTGCCAAAAGTATAGCCATATTGTCATACGTTTCTTTCATATGAACAGAGTAGGCGACTGGAATTGATGAAAATAAATTTCAGTTATGCAATAACACAGCTTTTAGACTAGTCTTGGAAGAGTCAATGAAAAGTCGCCATTCGTTGACTATGTGCTCATGACCGAGGTGCACCACTAGACCGTTTACATCTTTGCAATAGCAAATGTCATCATCCATCTCAAAGTATTGATGAAGTTCTGTGTCTATGACGAAATTTAGATATCGGAGTATTGGCGCTAAAAGATTCTATTCTTTGAGTCGCGAACCGAGTAATTCCGCTTGTCCTTTGGTAAGAGCGAGATCACGTATTAGATCTGAAAGTTCTGAATGGTTAATTAAGTGAACACCATCATTCACCAGTATATAATCCGAGTCAGAATTAGTTTCTAAAGCAGGTAAACTATGATACCTATCACTTTCTGATGGTTCATTCACGTCCAACGGATATGTTCTGGTGGAACTGGGATCGGACACGTGATTGGATCATGAGGCACTGGTTTCGAAACCGATTAAATATTTGGATAAACCACAGACTTTCTAGTTTTAAAAGTGAAACCATGGATATTTGTCAAGCAGTAGCGTGATTTGTCGGTTCACGCCATATTACTGGCACTCCAAAAGGCATCGACTTATGCTTCGGCGATTTTCGTAACCAATCTGCCAATATATTTGCACAAGTCGAACAAACTGCTTTTGGCTTCCAAGATTTATTTGCATCATCAACTTTCGAATCGAAATAAAGTTCATTTGCTTTCTTTAGTAATGGTGTAAAGTTTTTCTGGTGAACACGATCGGTAAAATATCCGCACCCGTAACAGAACAGATCAGCCGAATTTCTACAACTTCTAGAACCCATATTTCGCTCAGAATTATTTCAAAATACAGTAACTATTTGAAAAAAGCATAACATACGTCATGCATCTTTTAGCAGTATAAAAAGTAGAATTATTTTGCATTTTATTAATTTTTAATAAGTTATATAGTAAAAATGAAACGGAGCAAATAACGGTTTCCCAAAAATATATTTATTCACAAATATTTTGAGAACCCGACGTGACAGAGATAAACGGATTTCAAATTTGAAATCAGCGCAAGAAACTGACCTAAGAACACTTATTCTTATATAAGAAAGAAAAATGTTGTTTGTCAGTGATATAAGAGGCGGTAAATACCGAAATCCATGGCTGCTAGCTTCTACAGTGAGAGTAGTGTGTAATGACTGATACGACAGTAGTAAACAACAGCGGTAGTAACACAATATGGCAGCAAACGACTAGGCCAGTCATTTTATAAATAGCCATGAACCACTACATTTACATACTCTTTCTGATGGAGAACAATGACATCAATCTCCAGAAATAAATACTTCAACGACCATATTGTGTAGTAACAAATGATGATACATTTGACGTAATGTTCATAGCTTAGCTAATAATATAATACTCATGACACGTAACATAACACGGATACAACGCTATAACAATCTACAAGTACACTATTAAGATAGTGTCGCAATAAGACAACATGAAAGTACCACAACCCTGACAACACTCACGTGCAGCTCAGACGAGTCCGATTCGTCGCTTCCAGAATCAGACCATGGCTTGCTGCTTACTACAGCCACAATGACAAGGAAGGACGCTAGGATCAGGAGGCCGTGTGACAACATCTGAAAATGGAATATTGTCAATATTTCTACTTTAATATGACACCTAATTTCGCTGTCATTACAAATGTGTGACTGAGTCTGTAGAAGACCAATAAGTGAGTCATCAAGGAGGTGAATCATCAGCATCCTGTGCGCTCCTTACAGTGCACGAGGCCACCACTGTAGTGGTTTCTGTAGCAGTGTGTTTTATATGTTGACATATCCAGCCCCCCATACACAAGCTCGTATTAATGACCTTGTACGACAAGAATGAAGGTATAGTAGTCCTATTCTTTGTCATTTTACACACCCCAGGGAATTTCATGTAGCTAGGAGGTGAGTAAATGACTAGGCGAGTAATGAGGAAGTGATTAACAAGTGAGTGAGTGAGTGACTACATTGTGAGCAAGTAAATAAATTAGTGTTTAGTAACTGAATTATGAAATACAGGAGTTGTAATTGAGCATTGAGCATGAGAAAGAGTGGGGAAAGAATAGTAATTTTTTTTTAACTAAAAATTTCAGTTCCATCAAGTTTGCAGTCTTCGAAGTTTGATAGTGCTAGTAAGGACTTTGTCTGTCCGTTATAAGAAACTGGTTCTGTTATTTAAGTCCGTCGCTACTCCAACATGATTCTCACAGACGGTTGTGAAGATAACCCATCTTGTTTGCACCAACCATATTTGTCTTTCTTGTCTGCTTATTACTTCTTTGAAATCAATTTTACTTGATGTCAATCTGTTTTCTAAATTACCTCTTAAAAACACCCCAAACAAAAGTTAACTTTCTAAAGTGCGTTTAAAAAGATTCATTCTCATGGCATACTGACCATTGCCACAACATTATCAGTTATAGATGTAGCCTCTTCTGTAAAAATATCTCTCTCTGGTTTTATTGTTATTTTATTGTTTAATTATTATCCACTTCATACGGGTTTTTTGTTAAATGTTACGATTGGTGATAACTATAATCAGTTGTAATTACGTTCAGTTCTAAAGGAAGAATGACTAGTATCTGTCTGAGCTAATTAACTATTGTTAATGATTTATTTGGCATCAGTTGATAGCTAAAACTATTTACTTGTTCTCAATGCAAATCTAATTTTATCACCGACGCTGCTGTCATGTGGAAGAAATATCGGAATCATTGTGACAAAACGTTTGTACATGTACTTGTAAGCCCCTCTCACTCCTTCATCCGCTTTTTATTTGGCATATCTTATGCACCTTCATTCATTTTTTTGCTGTGACCACTCCCAGACTTGTTTACGTTTCGCCATGTGAACCGTAATAATACCAGGTAAATTAGACCGGTCAGCGGGTAATACTTTTATCACGTAAGTCGCCTAGCCACCGTTGATAGAGGCGATCTGTGTTTGTACAATATGGTCGCGCATGGTCGATGTAGGGAGGCCATATTGTCTGTCTGAGAGATCCGTCTGGGGGATCTACGCAAACACAAGTGATAATTAGATAATCACTTCAGCTGGCCCGTCTTAGTATCTATATTACCGATAATCTGTCTAGGGAGCCAATATGGCGAGAAAGCGTCTAGACGGGAAAAAAGAAAGAGGTCACGCGTTAGAATTTTAAAATGTCATATTTTAAAACACGCAGGGGTATTATGATTTAAACACCCCAACCCACATAGTGCTAAAGAGCTTTCGATTGGTTTGATTCGAGAAACAGAATAGACATTAACTTTCATTGGAAAATTCGACGGAAGTACAATCTGGGATATTGAACTGAGAATTGGAAATATAATCTAGCGAAATCGGAGTTACAAATCAGACTGCATCGCCACGTCAAGCTAGCAATTCACCAGAGCCGGAAAGAGAAGGATCGGACAAAGGATTCCAAAATTATAAGTGACAGATCGAAGTAATTTGGCAACTTTGAAACTTAAAAAACTAAATCCGCATTTTTAAAATACAAAGACTGGAGTCCTGAGGAATCAGATCACCCGTCATAAGAGGAATAAAAAATTGTTCCAGACCAAGTGATACGAAAGCATCCAAGTGCTACGTCCATTCTAAACTGTGCCAGAAGATTGTGTTCCCAAAAGTTACTTTGGGGTAAGTGTAAACACTTCTTTTACAAATGTGAATTTAACATGTTTTTCTTGCTAAGTGGTTATATATTTGAGGCTAGCAAACTCAATATATGAAAATAGTATATTCATAAACCACCACAACAAGCGCTGGTGATTTCTTCTTGCTAGTCGCAAAGACAACCGACAGCAAAGGTGACTCCAGACTCTGACGAGCTGGGATGAGTGATGATTACATCACAGGTGCCTCGAGTGTATCACATCATTTTGTGAGATATATGCACCTTGTTAATTGTAATTTAGGCAAATCATTGCATTTCGCGCTGTCCAGACACATATTTTCACATTTTAATACCCAGAAGAATATTGGTTACTTTGGGGTGAGTGTAAACATTTATTTTACAAATGTGAATTTGACATGTTTTACTTGCTAAGCGGTTATATATGAGGCTGGAAACCTCAACATATGGAAATAGTATGTTCATAAACCACTACAGCAAGCGCTGGTGTTTGTTTTATGCTAATTCGCTCAGTAAAGCAAAAGCAGCAACAACCCCAGACTCAGAGATGAGTGATGATTGCATCACATGTGCCTAAAGTGTATAATATCATTTTGCGAGAAATATGTACCTTGTTAATTTTAATTTCAAGCAAATCATTTCTCGGGCTGTCCAAGCACGTATTTCCCCAGTTTAATACCCAGAAGGATATTGGTGATTTCTAATCATGTTCCCTGAGTTACTTTGTGTGTACTCAAGAATATAATTATTCAGAGAGGCTAACATTGGTGGGTAGACAGCGAGACAATGCGGCTGTTAATTTTCAGCTCACAACTGTACTTAGCAGAGGCATTTGTTCTCTTTATTTTGTCTAAAGATCGTGGAACGAAACTATCAGACTGTTCGTGATACGAAGCTGAAAGGCGAAAGTTCTACACTAAAAGCAGGGAATCAACACTAACCGCCTAAATTGGACAAATTGTGCGGAGAAGTGCCCTCATCACAGAACTGACGAAACCACGGCTGCATTAGTCATCGATTCTAAGCTAAGTGCTTACTAAAAGGCAACATCAAAGAACATTAACATTCCTCTTTCCAGTCTCTATGAAGATAAAACTTTCATCTAAAATTCACCATCATTTCATCTCTATTTTAGCCTGTTAAAACTAATTGATTGTTAAATGTGTTACATATTATTTTAAACATAACATCATAGTTGATTCAGTTTTTATAAGTTGTCACGAAGTGGATTTTGGACTAGAGGCTGCCTACCTAAATAGACTAGACCCTAGTGGAAAGAAAGACTAAGAAGATAGATTTCAGAAGAAAATAACAGTGACTGTGGGAGATGAGGCTATTGGCGTCAAGGGTCGAGAACCTAGATTGACTCCCTTGCCACTAAGTGACGTAATGTTTTGCGATAACCTCACTACCTCTAACTACCAAGACTGGGATAAGGTTTAATTACTTAACACCACAGACACCACTTACAGACAACATACAGGTTGAAGTAAGTGACTGATCCAGCCGGAAATTTACAATGGATTTTATTTACACCACACGAAAAATTCATATAACATACTACAAAAATAGAATAAACATGCGTGTTCACACACCTGGAAAGAACATAACAATTAATTTCAAGTGATTAGGTAAGGTAACCCCACAGTCGCCCTCCCCTCAACCTGTAAGGAAGAAAGGTAAGTAATACAACAACATGTGAAGGAGGATCTCTAACACCAGATCCGTCTTCCTCCTAATCAACCTGATATCATGTAACCACACCCTAACTCCTACTGTCCGTCTGTCTGCAGACGTGTTTCTACACAAATGACGTGCCTACACCGCTGCTCTACTATAGGCTAATTTATTCTCTGACTATCACAAAGTCCACGACCAGAACCCGTTTATCATCTCCAACACAACTTACAGATGACTTGCTGAGTTCTAATGTTATGTTCAGTGTCTGTCTGACCCTCCTAGTTCCTACAAAAAAAAACGACTCCTACCACTACTCTCCTTCTCTCTTTCTATCTCGTGCAGTAAAGAGGGATGTTAACCCTTTCCCCTCTTCTCCGCCTGTTGTAGCTGCTAACTTGAATTGGTATTCTGGTTTCTCGACTTGGACTCTTCTGCACTACCAATGATGATTCTGGAAAAATCACAGGCCCCGTTACCCCTCTCTTGGGTCTGGGCCGTTGGTGTTATTATGACCGACCAATCACGACACCTCTAGGCCCTGCGCCTAGGTTCAGTGTGTGCTTTATATGAGCGTGAATAGCTCCGAATTTTATTAAGAACCTCTTGTTCTTGCTGAAGAAGTCTGTGCTTCCAGCTCCTTGCTCTCTTGGGTACAAAAACGTTTGCACCAGTGAACCCCTTGTCACTACTCCACTTTCTTTCCTGGCTCTGCCGACTCTTCTTCTCCTGAGAAGACCGGCGAACTTCTAGCCGCTGAAGGACTACTTAAGCCCTAGCTGCCACGCCTGGAAAATATCTGCTGTGGACAAAACAATAACAAATATATATCGCACAACAAATTTCCCATATCCTTAACACTTAACTCCCTTAACTCTCACTCTTCAACACTTAAATCCCAACTCTTCAACCACTTAAGTCTCAAATCTCTAACACTTAAGTTTCAAATCTCTAACACTTAAGTTTCAAATCTCTAACACTTAAGTTTCAAATCTCTAACACTTAAGTTTCAAATCTCTAACACTTAAGTTTTCAAATCTCCCATACAGCTCCCATGCTCTAGTATCGCTTCAGCGATTAGTAAACATGCCTACCCCCACTCTCCCTCAAATACTGTACTATCAACACTCTAATCTCCAGACTCAGCTGGCTTAATTATCTTACATGCTGGCGGCTTAGGTTAGCCGTCACAACATTCTGACCACTGTATGAAACTGTTGCCGGTAAATTCCTGGCCCTACTATTTAACAATGATCGATGTGTTTACCTGGCTACCAAAATACAATAGACTTCACCCGAGACAATAATCTCCCGTCTCCATGAATTCATCAGTATAAACATATGTCTATTAAATAAGGGACTAATTAAAAATCCCAACTAGACCCGTAACTGCTGACTTCAAAATGTAGGTTTTACCCACACAGAGAAAAATACACAATTTCCCATGCTGTAACATTTAAAGCCACTCGTTCTATTACCACAGCGTTACACAAATTAGTCCGCTGGTAATTTACACACACTTGAACAATTAAGTACACACCAAAACCCTAGCGTATTATTCGCTAATATTATAACTCAAATATTGAGAAATCTTCACCCACGTGTCGGGAATATTATTTACACCCGATTACGATAACAATATACATTAAAATCTCTAAAGGAACTTAAATCCTATTTTACAATGCATGCCTCGTTATCTCCCTTCTCCTTCCGTTATCAGATTCACCCCACTAAAAAAAGACACGCAGCACGTGCTTAGGTACCCCTCTCCAAATCCTCGAAAATCACAATGAAATTACGTGCATCGTGTCTCAAAATTATGGTATTTAACATCTCACATCGTTAAGCTTTCATTATCTCATACAAAGAATGAATGCACTCTGATAATAATTTAGATAAGAGGGTAACTCATGGCATGTCCGTTACGAACTAATATTAATTTAATTCCGCGAGCGTGTTATTACGCTGCACCATTTAAAATCACAAATCCAGGAAAAATAAATATCCCTGTCTTCTGACAATTAACAGTAATACTCCAATTTATACAAACAGCTACTCTGAGGAAACTATCAAAATTCCCTACTACCTTTTCACAAAATATCTAATTGCGCAGTCAGTTTTATTCAATTAAAAATTAGCATTGATGGCTCTACTTCTATGAATTAACTTTAACTCCTAGAACCACTCTGCAAAAATCTTGTAAACTATTAAAGCTAAATTAACTTCATATTTACCAGCAAGAATTTCTCTCGAAAGAGCAAGTCGGCTCTGTGGCAGTTCTTTCCCAAGGCGTAGAAGTTCAAAAAATCTCCCTCTTCTGCCAGGGAACCCCGCTTATTTATTACCCGAGACCACGCTACGTGTGCGTCACTCCCTGGCTTTGTTCTTAAGCGGGTCGATCTATGAACCAACCAACGTGCCAGGAATCGACCGCGGTCATGATCTAAATTTAGAACTCCAAGCGGAAAATTCCGTTCCACGCGCTCATTGAGAAAGGGCCAGAACTGCTCTGCCATTAGTTACACTAGAAAATCTCTCCATGAACGAATTATCTAAATGAAAAAAACCGCGCTGGTGCCAGTCTAAAAGTTAAAACTACTATCTCTTCTAGAAACCGTAATTCTTAATCTACACAAAAAATCCAAACTCGATTATTATACAAAGAGAAATAAAAAAAACGAAAAAAATAAAAATCCCACCGTAATCTTTCCCTGAAAAACGTAAATAAATGCAAAATTTAAAGACTTGGGGCCTGTTGTAAATGCAATCACATTAACTCCTCACATTACCCCCCTCTTCAAGTTCGTGGTACACGATCTAATTTAATGTGATCTTGTATTTCCAGACTGGCCCCTATACAAGTCTACAGATCTGACTGTCAGTCCTGAAGTCTCATGGTCACGACTGGTTATTTCCTTCTGGCGACTACAACTCCCATGGTTGTCCTGCTACTTTCCTCTTCTACGTTTCCTCCTTCTTCTTCTTCTACCAACTCCCATGCTCCGGTGGAAGAGTTGATCTTTCTTCGGACCTATACCATCCAATGGTGGGTCTGAACCTTCCTTGGCTATGTCCGTGAAAAGGCTGTCTTGGTCGGCTGCCCTGACCAACTGGCTTTGAGGCTGCCTGACGATGGCGACTACCTTGCTGCGCCTCGGCGGGTTTGAGACCGCAGGTATATGGCGATGAACGTGCGAACTATCTGGTGCTCCCAGCATAGATTCTCCGCTCGCTTCCCTCCCCTCTGGTTTGCCTAGAGGTTGCGTAGAGATTGCTCCTGTCTCCACCCTCTCACCAGGGGTTCTCACTGGGTTGCGCCTGACCTCAGCGATATCCATTTCCCCTACTAAGCAGAACGCATCTGGTAGTACGTTTGTGCTTCTTGCATCTTTGCAAGAGCCGCTTTCTGTAAGCAAGCTGGTAGCGGGATGGGGCCCATCTTCGTTTATAGGCAAACGGTTTCTCAGATCACTGTCCTCCTCCGTCTGAGTAAAGTGCTGGTCGGATGGGGCTCCAGGGCTGGTTGGAAACATATGTTCGCTCGATTCGCTGTCTTCTGCCCTATGAAGATTGCGCTGGTCGTGTACATACGTTCTACCACTCTTGTCAGTATGTTCCTCGCTCTCAGGAGGTGATACCATCGGGGGCCTAATTCCCGACGACAACGAAGGTATTTCCAAAATCAAAGGCGTCGCCGCTGTTTGGCCCTTCGGCTTAACAGGGCTGTCAGAGGGATACGCCTCTGAAGAAACCATTCCACTAACCTTGGAGGTATTTAACCTCTCCATCTCAATGCGTGGCTGGTTGAGCTCTCGTGGGGCTCCGTAAATCCGGGACATTCCCTTTTCACTTCTCTGGCCTGTAGTAGGCCCAATTGCACCAGCAAGGATCGGGACTGGGGGGTTTCCCAAAACTATATATGGGGCCCCCAAGATGAAGTCATAAGCTGGCTGTTCCATTACAGCAGCTTTGATTGTGCCACGCACAAACCTGCTCTCCACCTTAATATTGGCTATCTGCAGACGCTGTGAGGTCCCTCCCCTCAAAACTCCACCAATATCAACCTTTTCCTTAGTCATTTGGCCTGGTTGTACCAAATGTCGGGCGACTATACTCGGGTAAGTAAGCCCGCTGTCAAATAAACAAGTGGTAGCAGTGCCATTCACTACTGCTGGTCCACTGTTAGAGAAACACTTCTCTGCTTTGAAAGGTTCCCAATTGTTCCCTTTTTTCACTCTCACCGCCCTTAAACACGCTGTATGGTGAGTGGGTTGTTTGTTTACACACCGAGAAGTCCAGTGAGAGGTGGTACGGCAATTACGACAGTACCTGTCGTTTTCTCCCCTGTTTCTAGCGGGTTCATGAGCCGTTGTCGCCTGTGCTCTGTTGTGCGGTTGGGGCCGCAGGTTATGACTGGGATGGGGCTCCTTGCGAGACGGCCCCTGCTGCTGATGAGCAGAAGACGAAAACGACTGCGATGCTGATGCTCCTTGGTCCGGTGCTGGTAGATCTGGGTGTTTTCGTTTCTGGCCCAGTACTTCGGCCTGTGCCGTCTGGAACCTTTCAGCAAAAAGAATGATCTGGTCCAGTTGCTGAGCGCCCTGCTCGGCCGGATATCTCCTCAAGTCTGGAGACATGTGTGCTTTCACTTGTTCGCACATGACAAGCTCTTCGAGTCCTTCAAAAGTTTTTGCTAGACCCGACAATTCTCTCCAACGAGTGAGATAATTCTTCAGCCTTTCTGCGAAATGGGGAAAACTCTCTCCTTTCTCCGGCCTGCTCTCCCTGAACATAGCTTGCCACTTACGGGGGGTCCACTGAAAGCGTTGTAACAGTGCGTTACGAAGGGCCTCAAAGTTATTTTGTTCGTCACTGAGCATCTTACTATAGATGTCGTAGGCCTGGTTTTTCAACGACTGAGATAATTTGAGGCACCACAAACTCTCATCCAACCCGTACGCTTTTGCCATTCGTTCAAATTTTCACAGGAATATGTCAATTTTCTCATTCCCGTTAGGGAAAGAGTCTATTGGAAAATTCATGGCTGCCATCCGGGGCCCTCCGTTTCCTGAGGTGCCTGTCGCCCCTGCTCCGGGAGAATCTCCGTTAGCCGAACTGCCTTCCGAAGATCGGTACTGCAGTTCCAGTGAACGCAGGGCAAGTTCATGCTGTCTCTCTGCTGCCTTCTCCTGTTTCGCTGCTTCTGTGGCCCTTTCCTGCGCCTCCCTTTCTGCCTTTCTCCCCTCTGCTGCTGCAGCCCTTTCCTGCGCCTCCCTTTCTGCCTGCTTCCAATTTCTCTCTCCCCGTCTGCCGGTCCTGTTCCCTCATAATGTAAGCCCTAGTCTTCTGCGCTCAATTCATCCCATGATATGCTTTTAGAGCTGCGTCCTTCCATTGCAGTAAAAGTAGCTTGAACCAATTCCAGCCATCATTACCCGTTACAAAATCATGCAATAAAACTACCACGAGGGTAAATGACAAAAAAGGGACAGATAAAAGGATTAACTGTGTTTAGAGGCCATACTGAGAATGAAGGCCAGGAGGACGCGGTGCAGAGGAGAACCCTCACGGGTGCGGACTATCTGTGGGGGGGACTTGCAGCTCCTCTGTTCGAGGTGACGTTGACTAGATAGCTGACCATAGTTCTCTAGGAGAAACTCAGGTGGTTAGGCCATCAGTTACCTCTAGATACATCAACTAACTACAGTCTCTACATAATGGCTGACTTGATACCCACGTGGGGAGGACAGAACGAAGAAGAAAAACTACGTAGAAAATGAAGAAAAGAGACTTTCAAAAGCTAGACAATAAAGAAGTGACGTAAAAAACCAGAAAAATGGGGTCGATCCATAAAAGAAATACAAAAAAAAAAAAGAAAAAAAACAAAAAAAAAAACGGCGAAAAAAAAGGGGAGTAAGATTAAAAAAAAAAATGGTAAAATAAAAAAAAAAAAAAAAAAAATAAAAAACCAATATATAATGTACAAAAAAAAATAAACAAAAAAAAAAAAAACAAAAGAAAAAAAAAACTGAAAATAAAAAATGCGCGGTGCAACATAAATGGGTATCAAACAAAAAAAAAGGCGGTATGGGGGGTGTAGGGCAAAAAAAAAAAAAAAAAAGAATAATAAAAAAAAAAAAAAAAAAAAAGTGCACAAAAAGCATTGAGTTTCATGTGAGCAGGATTATAAAATCGTATACACTTCTATGCAAGCAGGGTACAGGGTTCTGGTGTCTCGAAGCAGACAGAGGACAGAAGAGAAAAAGTATATTTAATGTCGGAGAGCGAGTGATAGACTAGTGTGAAAAGAGAAGGTGAGTGTTACGTGGGGTAGGGTTCTCTAGTTGGAGTAGTGAAAGAGAGTCAGTTAGGGAGTGATGTTAGGGGAGAGTCAAGGAGTTTTGTATAGATTAGTATGAGGTGAGGAAGGGAGAGGTAGAGTGGACTGAGGAGACTAGTGGGAGAGAACGTTGGAGAAGGAGCTAGAGAGGGAGAGTGTGGTGGTAGATGGTTTGGGAGAAAATAGTAAGGTGATGGCGGCAGAATGGTGAAGAGATAGAGAAGAGAGTGGCACTGGAGGGGCGGTAGCGTAGCGAGTGTGGCGGTGGGAGGGCGTGATTGATCTGTGGAAGGGGGGGAAGAGGGGGGTTCGTGGTACTAGATGAGGGGGAGTGGGGCGATGGTGGATTGGGAAGGGGAAGGAGAGGTGTGTGGAAAGCGGGGTTGTAGGCAATGGCAGGAATATGAGAGAAAGCTAGGAGGAGAGTGGAGGACATGGGGGGGGGAGGGTGGCGTTAGCGGTGGAGGATAGTGGGGAAGGAAGGGAAGGGAGGGTAGTCTAAAAGAAAGGGATCGAAGGTAGTTGGTTATATCTCTAAATGGGTTTGTGCCACTTTCTCAAATTGAATTTGGGTAACCAGAATCGGCGGTCGATTTCTAACTAAGGTTGTGTGTCGGGGTATCGGAGTGGAGGGGGGGGAAGTGGTCATAAAAATTGGTGGTTTATATTTCAAAGAGGAATAAGTGGGCTGGGAGGGGATTATGAACTCAAAAGGGAGTTTAAAAATAGAGAAAAAATGATTTGGTGAGGATATTAGAATATAAATAGAGTGGGGGAAGTGGATGGAGGGAAGAACTTATGTTCTGTTGAGGCGCCCCCCCCCCCCCCCCCCCCCCCCCCCCCCCCCCCTTCCTAAGAGCGCTAGATATTGTTGTAAAGAAGAGGTTGTATGGACGGGGTAAGTTTAAGAACGTGGGTGGGGAGTCTTCTTTGAAGTGTCTCGTGGGTAGAACCAAACAGATAAAGAAAAACACCTGCATCGTTATATACACGTCTCTCTTGGTGTAAGCGGGTTTGGACAACTCGGGGTATAGGGGGTCAGTCGTCTAGAGAATGTATTAGTAGGTACGGTTGAAGTATACACTGACGTCTAGAATAGGGGTGGCCTTCTTTATGGTAATTGTTATCCCTTTATGCTCTTGATTTGTTTCTGGTTATACAGACAAAGGGTAAATAAAATCTGGTATAAAATTACCATTAGTCAAAGTGCCAGGGGAGTGTAGTGGTGGTACCTGGTAGGGGGTACTTTCGATACTAAAGGTCCCCGGGTAGTTTTGTATAGGAGGAAAAAAAAGTGATCTGTGGGATTGAATGTTGGGTAATGTTGAGAATTTGATGTTGACCCGTGAAAAACACACAATATAGGTTATTGAGATGGGTGGAAAAAAAAGAAAAATAACCTAAATGTGTGGTGCGGTTGATTGTAACGATGTACCGTGGGCAGGGGAGTAGGGAGGGTGTACCAGTTAGCAACATCTCGATGGTAGAGGGGGGGGAAGGTATTGAGGAAAGGATTTTGGGTGGCAACAGAGGGAGTGTCGGATTAGAAAAAATTAAATAAGTCGTAGAAAGTGAAGAGAAATATCCGAAAGAGGTAAAGGAGTGAAAAGTGGTTGTAGGATTTGGTGTTATTATAGGTGTTGGTTGGTGTGTAGGATTTTAACTGGAGTTTGAAAGTGTTGCAGCACGTAGAGGAATTACCCAGCTTGTAAAGTAAAGTGTGGTATTTGTAATAGGGGGTTGGGAAGATAGTATTTTTGAAGGGTCTGTGTAGAAACGCTGAATTTCGGATTATTAATTGAAGGAGAAAGGTGGTATTGTAGGTGTTGTTTTTTTGTAGAGAGGGGTGTTAAAAAAAAAATTTACGTAGGTGTTTATTCGAGGAGGGTGTGATTTAGGTATAGGGGAGTAGGATTGAAATGGTGTTGCTAGGAGGGTTATAGATGAGGAGTAGATGGTATATATTGGGGAGTGATTAGATTGTGTTTGGGTTGTGGGGATTATTAAGTTGGGATGGGATGATTGTATTGTGGTGAAAGGTGTAGGGTTATGGTATACCGCTATTGGGTAATTATGAGTGACGGATGGAATGGGGTTGGGTTTTTGGAAAATGTTTTAGGGATGTTTGTTAAGTGAATTGTGTTATATTTTGTTAAGGGGATATTGAATAAACTTTTTTTTTAGAATTAGGGGGTGGGGGTTTTGTTATGTATTTTGAAGAGTAATTTTAATTATGGTTTTATTTTAGATTGGTAGAATTTTTTCGTTGTGATAAATTTTTAAGTAGATTTGTGGTCATTAGTAAGGTATTTTAATGTAGATATTCCCGGTTGGAATTTATATGTGGGGGGGTCGTGATTGTTTTTAGGTGTTGTAGGGGGAGAGTAATTAATTGGGCGAATTTGTTTGGTGACATGTGGATTTTTATTTATAGGAAGGGGTGAATTTTAGTGAGTGGGATAGTTATGTATATAGGAAGTGTTATAATAATAAAGTGATCTTTGTTTTTTTTTGGGGTTTGTGAGTTAGAGTTTAGTAGAGGTTTGAATACGAGTTGTGGTATTTGGTATTTGAAGAGTGGGAGTATTGGGTTTAATATTCCCTTATGTTTTCGGTGAATGGGTATTATTTTAATATGTGTTATGGGATGGTAAGTTTTGGGGAGTGATAGGAAATGTTTATAGGTATGTGTTGTTAATAGATGTGGAATGTGTGAGGAGGTGGGGGGATGTGGGGATGATTTGAGGTTTGTTAGAAATAGGAATTTTGAAAATGTAATAGTTTTTCAGGTATGGTTTGGAATAGGGGTGGGTAAAGTTAGTTGAGAATATTATGATAGTTGTGATTAGGGGTGATGTTGGGGATTGGTAATGATGGGGAGGAATTGTATTGGCATGGGGAGGTAGTTGGTGTGGTGGGAGGGGGGTTGTTGAGTTGGTTGAGGATTTTTTGTTTCTATGTATTATTATTGGGGGAAGTTTGGGAGATGGGGGGGTATTTTGTTTTGTTAAGATATTTGAGGTTATATTTATGGTGTTAAGGATAGGTGGGTTATGTCAAGAATGGATGGACGGTGAGGTGGGTTATGGTTGATGGGGTATATTGAGGGGTTTGAGGGTGGTGAGGGTGATTTGGTGATAGATATTAATGGTGAAGAGGTATGGGGGTGGAAAGTGGATAGATTGTAATTGGTGTTTAAGATAAGTTATAATTTGGGTATGTTTTGTTGGGGGGTGTTTGAGGGGGGTGGGTATATGAATGGGTTGTTTGGGTGGGAGGTTGTTGTGGGATGGGGATGATGATGGTGTTGGGTTCAATATTCATAGTTTGTACAGTTTAATGTTTATAGTTTGTATAGTCCAATATTCAAAGTTCTTATAGTTTAGTATTTATAATTTGCATAGTTCAATATTCATAGTTTTTAAAGTTCCCCAAGATGTATAGTTTGTATAGTTCAATATTCATAGTTTTTATAGTTCAATACTTATAATTTGCAAAGTTAAATTTTCAAAGTTTAGGCAGTTCAATGTTTGTAGTTTGCATAGTTGAGTATTTATAGTTTGAAAAGCTCAATATTCATAGTTCTGATGGTTCAGTATTTATAATTTGCGTTGTTCAATATTTATAGTTTTAATAGTTTAAGATTTATAATTTGCATAGTTCAATATTCATAGTTATTATAGTTCAATATTTATAGGTTGCATAGTTCTTCTTCGTACACTCTCAGACGTCCACCTGAATGTTTTCAAAGAAAGCAGCAGCAGTCAGTTTGAGGCTATTTGACTTAACTTGACGGTAGCGATTTTCTAGACATTTATTTTAGAAACCTGTCAAGTAGAGAGACCACACTGCTGCCTTGCAGGTAGGTTGGGGACAATCAAAGGCAACCCAACAGAAATGCTTTGAAATCGGATGCACCGGGCCAACGAAAAAGTGCAACGTACGCACTCGATGATGACGTCATTACATAGTAAGCATAGTTCAATATTAATAGTTTTCATAGTTCAATATTTATAATTTACATAGTTCAATATTCATAGTTTGTATAGTTCAATATTTATAATTTGCATAGTTCAATTTTTATAATTTGCATAGTTCAATATTTATAATTTGAATAGTTCAATATTCATAGTTTGTATAGTTCAATGTTAATAGTTTTTATAGTTCAACATTCGTAATTTGCATTGTTCAGAGTTCTTAGTTTGCGTAGTTCAATTTCATAGTTCAATGTTCAAAGTTTGTAGTCACTTTTAGATTTCTTCAGTGTTTCTTCGTTTCTAAAATCCTAATTTAGTTTTCTTCTTTTATTTTAATCATAATGTTACTTATTTATTGAATTAGTGCAGTGCAGAAGTGGAAAAGAAAGGCAATAATGACTATTTTTCAAACAATGAAATAACAATAGTCTTTTGTTATTTCATGTGTTCTGTCCTTATAAATGAAACCGTAATGATGCATGGAGTCTTGGTTAAACTACAGCAAAATTCAAGACAGGAGAACAAGATTGTGGTCCAAGAGGAATCCACTTTCTTACCTTGACGGCTTTCGGATCTCGGATACGTCTGTCCCTGAAATGCTCACATCTTTTATACACACAAGAATTATGTACACCTGAGTGTCGTAACAAAGTCACCTGAGCTTCTTTCCAAGTGTCTGTCAGCAATTTTTGGGTGTGACCTGCATTCCAAAGTCGATTCGCGCAAGCAAATACGGCCTGGAGGTGCAAGGTGAGTGTGAAAAAAAAAATATTAAATGACACAGACCTGCTTGAGATGAAATGACATCTTGAGTATTTCCAGTGTTCCTGTATGAAGACACACCATTAGTAAATACACCTGATTTCCTACGTGGTACACAAAAATTGAGTATTGTTATCTACGGTACAAGTGTCCTTATGAGTCCCCAGCCGTAATGAGGCGAACAGTAAGTTGACTTGAGGTTACAACCATATCTTAAGTGAAAAGAAAGCATTAATTAAGCTCTCTTAAACCTGCTAATTAGACAACTATTAATTGTTTTACACTACAACATAGTCCCGTCATGTGACCATACATTGTCATCACATCAGTTTTGTTTCTCTCCTCCAAACGTTTATTCAGAAGTCCCTATTTTTAGCACCACAGACGACTCAAAATTTGTTGAAATTGTAACATTCCTTCTGGTTTATTTCAAGTTAACGCAGGCTGTCAAGCCTTAAAACAGACCAGTATCTCATCTCTTCACACACATGCGTATCATATCTACAATTACACGCAGAGTTTAATAGCACACATGTGCACATATGTACTCATACACATACATTCAGACACAAGCACACACACACACATGCTCACACATACACACTCAAGCTTCAGTTTGTTTGTAGTTTTCACTCTATTCCTCTCCCACACTCAGTACAGATAGGAGTTTTCAGTTTGACATTTCTGTCTTCAGTCTGTGGTTGGGTTTCCCCCTCGATTATTGGCAGCAAATTTTGGCACCCTGAAAAGGTCTGCAAGTTGTTTACAGTTTTAACGGGTAAATGGAACAACGAACAGCCACATCAATGTGCAAGATACTGGTACATTGCATAGCAAGCTCAGTGTGTAAAAAAAAATGGTACATCGCATCGCCAGATCAATATGTAAGAAGTTAATCGCATGGCCACCTGAGTGTGTAATGTAATGGTTTATGGCACAGCCACATCAATGTGTAAGAAGTTAATCGCATGGCCACCTGAGTGTGTAAAGTAATGGTTTATGGCACAGCCACATCAATGTGTAAGAAGTTAATCGCATGGCCACCTGAGTGTGTAAAGTAATGGTTTATGGCACAGCCACATCAATGTGTAAGAAGTTAATCGCATGGCCACCTGAGTATGTAAAGTAATGGTTTATGGCACAGCCACATCAATGTGTAAGAAGTTAATCGCATGGCCACCTGAGTATGTAAAGTAATAGTTTATGGCACAGCCACATGAATGTGTAAGAAGTTAATCGCATGGCCAAGTCGCATAATGGCCACATGAATGTGTAAGAAGTTAATCGCATGGCCACCTGAGTGTGTAAAGTAATAGTTTATGGCACAGCCACATCAATGTGCAAGAAGTTAATCGCATGACCACCTGAGTGTTTAAAGTAATGGTTTATGGCACAGCCACATCAATATGTCAGATATTGGTTTGGTTTGGTTTTAAGAACAATATTCATTGCACACGGACAACTTCATCAGTGCTCCGATCTCCTCCATTAGATCACACAAGGATGATCTCAGCACAGTGCACGAGTTCTGTAGCACTGGCAAGAATCCCAATGTGTGCACATAGGAATCACAAATTCTATAAATATTTTTGCGGTGGGTAGGCTTCTAATTTTAAAATTTGTCTGATACTGACATTGATTTGTAGCATAGTCATCTCAGTGTGTAAATGGTATATTGTGTTGCCACTTCAGTGTTCCTGCAGCAGTTGTTGCTTTACTTATGTCATTTACATAATGTGATTGCTAACCATATGCTCCATCCTTGTAGTCGCGCACTACGACTTTTATTGATGGAGGAAGTACAGAAGAGAAAGAAATAAAAGACACAGTAAAGAATGAGAAATAAAATAATAAGAGTAAGAAGTAGGAGAAGAAACAAAAGAAGAAGACGAGTAGACAGAAGAGTAATGTACTTAAAGCGATATCCTGTGTGTGAGTTAGCTGTTAGATGATGACTGTAACCGACTCACATGTCAACAGACAGCGAAGAAGCGAATATCAATGAAACAGTGGCAGAAGAAGGTAGGTCAAGAAAGCTGCGAGTTTTTTTTTTGGGCGTGAATCAGCCAAAAATCCTTCAAGCAACAGGACGAGTTCTGCCACTAGTGAATTTGTTTAAACTTGGTAATTTACATCTCACCCCCTCTCACTCACTTAAGATGAGTGCAGGTGTGAGACAAAGTTGATGTCGTTCAGGGGAACTCGGAAGGTGACGAGGTAGCTCACACTTCATAGCTCTACACTTAAGAGCATCCTCCAGGAACGACAATGTGGCAGAAACGTTCTGATGAGACTGTTGTTATGTCAGATTAGCAAGTCAAATAACTAGAAGATTCTTGTATAGTCTACGTGGTGTGAGTAGCTGACAAAACCAGTGACCAGGCGAGGTTGACAGCTGTAATCATCAGGTTAGGTTTTCTTTTCGGACGAGTTTTGCTTTATTTTGGTGAGGTGCGCTCCGTTCAACTTATCACAAAGTATGTCGGTTATATTAGGGCACATGTCCAAATATGAAATACCTCGTGGTGTGAATAATGATGTTATCAGACTCAAAACATCTTTGTGACTATGCAGTCACATACACTCTTTAAATACGTCTTGGTCTTCTTCTGCTTTGACTATTACTACCATTGCTGTTGCTGCTACAACAACTCCTACTACTACCACCACCATTACTACTACTACGACTATAACTACTACTACTTACCTATTACTACTGCTGCTGCTTACCCACTAGTATTATTACTACTAGTACCATTACTGCTTCTACTACTATTACTACTACTACTATTACTACTACTATAGATACTACTACTATTACTACTACTATAGATACTACTACTATTACTACTACTATTACTACTACTACTACTATTACGATTACAACTATTACTACTACGACTATTGCTACTACTACTTACTCTATTGCTACTACTACTGCTAACTCTATTACTACCACTATATTACTGTTACTATTACTAATACTAATACTACTGCCAACGCTGTTATTACTGCTACTATTACTACATCTAATACTACTAATACAACAACAACAACTACTACTGTTACTACTACGGTTACTACTTCATTCATTCATCAACTTTCATCTCCTCAAGCAGCCTAGGCCTTCAACAAAGTCATGCCAGGTCATCCTGTCCCGTACCATCAAGTTCAAGGTTCTTCCATGTCTTTCTCATCATGTTCAGTTGTCGCCAATTCTCTATCTCTCCTACTCGGGATTCTAGAACAAGTACTGTCTGGTAATCCCATCATCAAGTTTGCTGACAGTGTGTCCTATCCATCATTAGCATCTGCTCACCAATTTTGTCACTGGCACTTGCCTGGTTCTTATCATCAGTTCCACATAGGTGACCTTGTCGAACCATTTCTACCTTTCTATTCTATTCTTCTTCTTCTTCCTCGTTCACCTTCAGACTTCCACATTTATGACTCTAATAAAGGCAGTAGTCAACTCAAGGTTCCCAACATCTCCAAACAGTTTTTCGTTGACAGAAGTGGGTTGTTGCCATATGCTACTCCGTTCATTACTGTAGGTTGGGCAGTATTGCAGCAGGTGTTCGACTGTCATTGGGCTGGTACCGCAGGTGCAGAGATCTGTTGCACCAATTTTGTATTTGTGGTACAGATGGTATCTCAATCTGTTGTGACCAGTGCGTAGCCGAAAAATGATGACCTGTTCTTTTCTGGATAGTTGATGATATGCATCATTTTTCAAATGTCCCGGGTGCTCTCTTTCCCATTTGGACTTGAATGTAGCCTTTATAGTGGTCTTTGCCGTTGCGTTGTAGTGGTGTTGATGGTATTGTATGATGGTGATATTACTAAATGTAATTGTATGAGGCCAGCTGTGAAGGCTCCTGAGATAAAATGTAGTTGAGAATTGTCAGAAGGCCTTTCTTGCTACCACTACGACCTCACACTTAATTTTTTTTTAATGAATGTGGCTACGTAAAGTGTCTAGGGTTATGATATGTAGTGTGGTGTAATAGGTTATAGATATACCCACAGATATTTAACAAGACTAATAATATTAATAAATGTTAAAATACACTGAAGTAACTCACGTGTGTAAAATTTCTTGATAGAATTATATTACATTTATTTTGTTCTGTATCATTTTTTAGGTTGACCAGAACTTAAAAGGATTTAGAAATTATGAAAGAAATGCATGGAATATTATATCATAAATGCAATAGTGTACATATATATGTACTATACTAGTTAGTTTTATTAAAATGTTCTAGTAGTCATCTACTTGGGAGGATAGTTACTGTTTGTGCTGTTGGGGTGGCCTCATCACACCTGTCTATATTGACTACACAGTGTCCAGAAAATGGTGGGAATTTTTATGGGGATATTAGTAACTACTAATCGTTGGTGAATGTCCAGCAGACCAGAGGCTCACTCATCTGGTAGTTGTAGCTCTGGTGCTGAATCAGGTGGTCCCACCTCTCCGTGCTGGCGGGCAATAATGGTGGTCTCTGTCACAAGTACTGCACAGATACACTCGAGTAAGTCACCAACTGAATAGACACTGCTTGGTTGACAACAGAAACTCACAGCTCTGCAATCAAAGTATGGGCCATGTGTCAAAATCTATTCTCTACCCACGTCTGGACACAACACTGACACAACAACCACATCATACAGACAGGTCAGATCTCTCTGACCAAACAGCACATTTACCATGGTGGGTTTACATCAGATAGATCCTCCCAGACTATAGATTCTGAAAAATATTTATTAGTTTTCTGCCCTAAAAGAGGATAGGTAGTATGTTTCATTATTCTCAACACTTGATCTGTCTTGCCTAACTCTGGCTGGAGTTTATGTACATTGTTGGTCCCTAGACCCTGACTTGGGCGGGGGGTCTAGAGCAAATCCCTACTTGTTTGTAAGGCTAGATTTCGATATGGCAGTATCAAATCACTCGAACATGAAACAATATTCAAAATATATAAGGAAATAATTTCAATCTTACCAGATTATGAATAAATAACACAGAATTGCTAGCAAAACTCAGCTGAGCTGCTGGCTATAGTATGGCGTCCCTAAACTTCTTACACTTTCTTTCATATGGAAATCACCACACTTTAAAATCTGTGTCTATCACTGAACAATTATTGAAGAATGGCCCCAAATCCGCTCTGAGCGCTAATAATATGATTGTCTGTGGCCAATCACTGCCTAGGTTTATTTTAAATTCAAATTTTCTACCATAAAGTCATTTCAGTCATGCTTCAGTCAAGTATGGATGTTTATCTGTTAGTCTGTCCGTCTCTACTTGTGTTTCTACAAAATGTACTTGATTTTTGAACCAACCTTTCTCTCCCCTCCAAAATTTTGTCGTTAAAAGTTATATTTAGACACAGCTACCACCCAAAAACCCTCTCCTCCATACTAAGTAAATTTGAACACCTGCGTTTCGAGGTCGTGTTTTTTTGTGCAATTAGCGACACTTTTAGATTCAATACAGTCTGTCGATGATGTGAACAACACTGTCTTTTGTCATTATCTTCAATATTATCTATCCGTCTGTAAAATTAAGAACATATTAGTTCACTGCTCAGAATAGGCCATCCGGCCAGCTAATTTTTATATTCCTAACATTAATATTAAGAAAAAAGTACTTTTTAAATTTTGTAATATTCCAAATATCTGCGTTTTAGCCGCTGAATTCAAATCAAGGGCTTGGTATTGCAAAAGCGTCCAATAAATGACTGTGGCGTAACATATCTATGGTCCCTTCTGTCGAGTTGCTTACTTTTTATGTCAACTTGGGAAACGTGACTTTTCTCCGTTTCCCCCCCAATTGCGTCTCCTTAGCCTTTCTAGTCTCACGCAATCTTTCCAGTCATATTTTTTTTCCTTTTTGATCTGCCGTTCCCCTCCTGTCTAGCAAGTCAATTTTTATGGAGGATGATGACCCGCGGTCTAGGCGATCATGTACATCAGCAGCCTACGCATTATGTTTTTATCCTTATATGTTATCCTTGGAGGTATTTTACCGTTGTATCTCTGTCAATTTCACTACACATCTCCCCACTTGAAAACATGCCTATGACAAGTTCCAAAACCAGCGATACACATAGGTAAAATTACTCCTCACGTCTGCCACTACTCTAATTTTGATCACAGGGGTGCCGACTGAGGAAATCTGCACCGACATTCAATTTGCCTGGGATATATTGGATACTAAACTGATAAGGTTGAAGCAATAAAGACCACCTCAGCAATCTTGCGTTTTCATGCTTAGCCTGAGACAAGAACACGAGAGGCTGATGGTCCGTCTCCACCAAAAAAGTCCTACCATACAGATAGATTTGAAACTTCTTTATTGCCCAGATTAATGCTAAACATTCTTTTTCGCTTGTGGAGTATCCTTGTTCCGCCTTATTCAATTTGCGGCTTGCATAAGCGACTGGTTTAAGTTCCCCATCAGGTGAAGATGATCTTTGCAACAAAGCCCCTCCGAGTCCTACATTACTTGCATCGGTTCTTAAGACAAAGTCCTGTGTCAAATCAGGCAGTTTGAGAATAGGCTTGCTAGTGAGTTTTTCCTTTAACTCTTGGAACGCTAGTTCACATTGTGCAGTCCAAATAATTTTATCTGGAAGTCCCTTGCGAGTCAGATCAGTCAGAGGAGCACAAATAGCGTTAAAATTTTTGATGTATTTCTGATAAAATCCGCATAACGACACGAATGATCGCACGTCCTTCTTTGTTTGTGGCCTAGGTGCTCTCTGCAGTTTTTCCAAGTTCTTAGGATCAGGGGTCATATTACCCTGATATACAGTGTGTCCCAAGAATTCCAACTCTTTGCATCCAATACAACATTTTGTTGGCCTAGCAGTTAAGTTCGCCTCCCGAAGTCTATCAAACAACATCTCCAGAGCTTCAATGTGTTCTTCAAATGTCTCGGTGGCGACGAGAATATCATCCATGAAATTCGTGATACATGGGTTATTCAGGGGATCCAACAATTTGCGCATCATCCTTGAAAACACACTCGGAGCATTTTTCAGTCCGAATGGTAGCATATTGAATTCATAATTTCCATCCGAAGTGCTAAAAGCCAAATAAGGTCTCACTTCAGGCTTCACTGGGATCTGGTAATAGCCTTTACTAAGATCCACCTTTGAAAAATATTTTGCCTTGTTCAGTCTGGCAAATAACTGTTTTGTGTCTGGTAATGGATCCACTTGTCCTTCTGTGACAGCATTCAGTTTCCTGTAATCTATGCACAGTCTGTGTTCCACAGACGGTTTCCTCAACAAAACGACACTAGAACTAAAAGATGATTCACTGTGCGAAATAATCCCCTCCTTCAACAAATACTCTATTTCTTCCTTCAATGCCTTCTCCTTCGCGAACGGAATAGAATAGGCTCTCATACAGATTGGGTTTGAGTCTACCAGTTTCATGTCATACTGTAGCAAATTTGTATGGCCTGGTTTATCTGTTAATACATCTGTATGTTCCTCCAGAACCTGTTGAACTCTCTCCCTCTGGTTTTTAGTCAGGTGCTTACTGACTTTTACCTGTGCTGCGGTTTCACAAGGATGTAATGGGTATTCATGTGAGGTGAGTGGTTCTTTTTGCATCTGGGTTGCAATAGCCAAGGTCAATAAGGGGGTGCTTTCCTGGAGTGGTCTGTCCAGATACTTCTTTAACAGGTTTACATGATAAACTTTCTCCTTCCCCTTTTTGTCAATTTTATAGTTTGTTCTAGACATCTTCTCTAGAACCGTATATGGACCTTGCCAACCAATTTGTAATTTATTCTGGCTTCCGGGTAGTAGAAGCAGCACCTTCTTTCCGACTGCCAGTTCCCTGTCCTTTGCCTTCCTATTAAAATATGCTGCATGTTTCTTCCTGGCTTGCTTCAAATTATCATTTGCCAGTTTCCATCCAGCTTTCAAACGAGTGGTCAGTTCGTTCACGTATTGATACGATGAGGTAACAGTCTCTTCCGCCTTCTCATCTGTCCAGGTCCTTAATAAAGCTTCTAAAGGACCTTTTATTGGCCTCCCAAATAGCAGAGTTGCGGGAGCCATCCCGGTTGAACTATGTGGTACCTCCCGGTACGCAAACAATGCGGCGGGCAGGAATTGATCCCACAGATCCGGTTTTTCGTGTGCCAGCTTTCTCAGGATAGAAATGAGAGTCCCGTTGAACCTCTCTACCTGGCCGTTCCCTTGTGGATGGTACGGACTACAATGAAAGTGCCTGGCTTGAAATAGCTTAAAAACTTCTTCCGTTAGTTTCCCCTTGAACTGAGATCCATTATCCGTCAAGATTTGATGCGGGAATCCTAATCGGGTAAATATTGTAAGTAGTGCCTCTGCTACATGTTTTGAATCAATTGATGGCAGGGCTACCGCCTCTCCCCACATAGAACAAGTGTCCACCAGAGTAAGGATGTAACTGTTTCCTCCTCTTGGTCCGAGTGAGAGGTCCTACAATATCCACTGCAACCCTCTCAAAAGGTGTTCCCACTATGGGCATTTCCCCTAGAGTTGCAGGAGCAGTCCAGTGCTTTGGAGCTACCCTTTGACATTCTGGGCAGGATTTGACATATCTTTTTATATCCTCCGTTATCCCTGGCCAGAAGTAATGACAAGCTATACGCTGTCCTGTGGCGCTGATCCCCATGTGACCACTGAAGGGAATCGCATGCCCGAGTTCCATCACTTTATCTCTATATGAAGTGGGAAGAACCAGCTGGTTGTGACCATTTGTTCCAGTTCCGGCCTTCCTGTATAAGAGTTTGTTCTTCATGAAATATTCCCCCTTGCTCGGAGGTGTGTGGCATTTGGGCAATTTTTTAAAACAGGGCTTGAGTGTCCTATCCTCAGCCTGCGTCTTCCTCATCTCCTCTGGATGAGCATTTATAGGTTCACCTTCTTCCTCCTTCTTCTGTGACCTGGTCTGCACTGTCGCCATGATCACAGGTTTCTCGGGATTCCCCAAGAAGACGTATCTACACCCCAATATCAGAGGGTAGATTGGTTCATCTATCACTGCTGCTCTGATTTCTCCTTCCACATAGCGAGTTTTCACCGTTATCCTTGCGATGGGAAGTGTCATGAGTGGTATGTCCTTAGTCGCCCCTTGTATTTCCACTGTTTCTGTGGTATACTGACTTGGGTCCCCTAGGCTAGACTTCACAACTGAATCATAATCCAAACCTGTATCATAAAGGCACCTTATGGTGACCCCATTACAAATAACATCCTCACAAACTGGGGGGTGATAAGGTTCCTGTTGTCCCTTAGGATTAACCTTTAATCTTTGCGTCCCCGACTTCATTGCAGCAATGTTTGAAGGTTTCCTTTTACAAAATTCGGTGTTATGGTTATCCTTCTTGCACCATTTACACCATCTTTTTCCTTGGTTCAACGGTTTTCTTTCATTGAACTTTTGGTCATTGAACTGTGAGTTTCTGTCGCGATAGTCATTTCTTGGCCGCTCAAAGTTTGTCCTACCTTTATTTCCCTGCTCTCTATTATCAAATTTATTAAATTGCTGTGGAGCTTTAAAATTGTCTATGTGCTTCTTCTTAGCACCACTTACCTCTGCCTGGGCTGCCTGATACCTCTCAGCAACATTTAAAATTTCCCCCAACTTCTCTGCACCTTGTTCCATGAGAAATTTTCTCATGTCTGGAGCCATGGACTCTCTCAATTGCTCAATCATGATCATTTCCTTAAGATCTTGGGTCTTCCCCAGAGCCGTCCATTTCTCCAAATAGGTTTCTAGTCTAGCAGAGAATTGGTGGTATGTCTCCCCAGACAACAGTTTGGCATTTCTAAATTTCTTACGATAAAATTAACCATTCTTCTCGTACCTTAATAACAAAGCCTGCTTTAACATGTCATAATTGTCTTGGTCTTCCCTGTTCATTTTAGCAAATACTTCATAAGAAGTACCTCTCAATCCCTGTGATAGCTTTAAGCTCCACCTCTCTCTCTCTCTAACCCATATGTAGTAGCTAATAACTCAAAACGTCCTAGGTACCCCTCTATGTCATCGTCTTTTTCAACAAAATGGTCTAAATGAAACCCCATAGCTGAGTTTGAGGCTCCCAGACTGGGCGTAGCATCTGAGGCAAAAGGGCTGGCACCATTTTCAGGAGCCTGGCCTTGTAATTCCAGCTCCCTTAGTCGTAATTCGTGCTCCCTTTGCAACCTTCTATCTTCTGCTTCCCTTTCGGCCTTTTTTTCTTCTGCCTCCCTTTGCTGTCGTTTTTCTTCTGCCTCCCTTTGCTGTCGTTTTTCTTCTGCCTCAATCTGCAGCCTCTTAATTTCTCTATCAGGCTCAATTTGTAATCTCTTCTCTTCAGCTACCTTTCTATCTTCCCTTTCAATATATTTATCACATTCAGCCGTTACGTATTGAATTAAAATCTGACCATCCATTCCCATCTCCTTCGCGGTGAGCACAGCAGCTGATCTAAATTTTGCCAGCTCCGCCATACTTTTTAGACAATATAATAATATACAAGATAAATCTCTAACCAGTAAATACACTAAGTACTTCTTATGACTATAGTCTAACTAATTCTAACTAACCAGTTAACTAATTAATTATTACTGGCTGTGAAGATTCACCAACTTTTATCTGCAGGGACACTTTTAATTTTAAAGGAAATTTTACAATTTATTTCCCTACTTTTATTTCTCCCACCAGGAGATCCTAATATTACTGATGGGCTAATTATCCCTGGACAAGACCCCAATTTATGTAGTGGTGTTGATGGTATTGTATGATGGTGATATTACTAAATGTAATTGTATGAGGCCAGCTGTGAAGGCTCCTGAGATAAAATGTAGTTGAGAATTGTCAGAAGGCCTTTCTTGCTACCACTACGACCTCACACTTAATTTTTTTTTAATGAATGTGGCTACGTAAAGTGTCTAGGGTTATGATATGTAGTGTGGTGTAATAGGTTATAGATATACCCACAGATATTTAACAAGACTAATAATATTAATAAATGTTAAAATACACTGAACTAACTCACGTGTGTAAAATTTTTTTGATAGAATTATATTACATTTATTTTGTTCTGTATCAATTTTTTAGGTTGACCAGAACTTAAAAGGATTTAGAAATTATGAAAGAAATGCATGGAATATTATATCATAAATGCAATAGTGTACATATATATGTACTATACTAGTTAGTTTTATTAAAATGTTCTAGTAGTCATCTACTTGGGAGGATAGTTACTGTTTGTGCTGTTGGGGTGGCCTCATCACACCTGTCTATATTGACTACACAGTGTCCAGAAAATGGTGGGAATTTTTATGGGGATATTAGTAACTACTAATCGTTGGTGAATGTCCAGCAGACCAGAGGCTCACTCATCTGGTAGTTGTAACTCTGGTGCTGAATCAGGTGGTCCCACCTCTCCGTGCTGGCGGGCAATAATGGTGGTCTCTGTCACAAGTACTGCAAAGATACACTCGAGTAAGTCACCAACTGAATAGACACTGCTTGGTTGACAACAGAAACTCACAGCTCTGCAATCAAAGTATGGGCCATGTGTCAAAATCTATTCTCTACCCACGTCTGGACACAACACTGACACAACAACCACATCATACAGACAGGTCAGATCTCTCTGACCAAACAGCACATTTACCATGGTGGGTTTACATCAGATAGATCCTCCCAGACTATAGATTCTGAAAAATATTTATTAGTTTTCTGCCCTAAAAGAGGATAGGTAGTATGTTTCATTATTCTCAACACTTGATCTGTCTTGCCTAACTCTGGCTGGAGTTTATGTACATTGTTGGTCCCTAGACCCTGACTTGGGCGGGGGGTCTAGAGCAAATCCTTACTTGTTTGTAAGGCTAGATTTCGATATGGCAGTATCAAATCACTCGAACATGAAACAATATTCAAAATATATAAGGAAATAATTTCAATCTTACCAGATTATGAATAAATAACACAGAATTGCTAGCAAAACTCAGCTGAGCTGCTGGCTATAGTATGGCGTCCCTAAACTTCTTACACTTTCTTTCATATGGAAATCACCACACTTTAAAATCTGTGTCTATCACTGAACAATTATTGAAGAATGGCCCCAAATCCGCTCTGAGCGCTAATAATATGATTGTCTGTGGCCAATCACTGCCTAGGTTTATTTTAAATTCAAATTTCCTACCATAAAGTCATTTCAGTCATGCTTCAGTCAAGTATGGATGTTTATCTGTTAGTCTGTCCGTCTCTACTTGTGTTTCTACAAAATGTACTTGATTTTTGAACCAACCTTTCTCTCCCCTCCAAAATTTTGTCGTTAAAAGTTATATTTAGACACAGCTACCACCCAAAAACCCTCTCCTCCATACTAAGTAAATTTGAACACCTGCGTTTCGAGGTCGTGTTTTTTTGTGCAATTAGCGACACTTTTAGATTCAATACAGTCTGTCGATGATGTGAACAACACTGTCTTTTGTCATTATCTTCAATATTATCTATCCGTCTGTAAAATTAAGAACATATTAGTTCACTGCTCAGAATAGGCCATCCGGCCAGCTAATTTTTATATTCCTAACATTAATATTAAGAAAAAAGTACTTTTTAAATTTTGTAATATTCCAAACATCTGCGTTTTAGCCGCTGAATTCAAATCAAGGGCTTGGTATTGCAAAAGCGTCCAATAAATGACTGTGGCGTAACATATCTATGGTCCCTTCTGTCGAGTTGCTTACTTTTTATGTCAACTTGGGAAACGTGACTTTTCTCCGTTTCCCCCCCAATTGCGTCTCCTTAGCCTTTCTAGTCTCACGCAATCTTTCCAGTCATATTTTTTTCCTTTTTTGATCCGCCGTTCCCCTCCTGTCTAGCAAGTCAATTTTTATGGAGGATGATGACCCGCGGTCTAGGCGATCATGTACATCAGCAGCCTACGCATTATGTTTTTATCCTTATATGTTATCCTTGGAGGTATTTTACCGTTGTATCTCTGTCAATTTCACTACATGCGTAAGTTGTCTCTATATCATTTTGTTGTAAGGCACCTCCTTCCTTAGCAAGTCTATCTGCCTCCTCATTTCCTGGTATGTTGCAATGGGCTGGTATCCACTGGATAGTGCACTTCTTGAAGCATTCGGCCAGTCTTTCAAGGGAGATTATCAGATCTTTCAATCCTTTAGTTTGGTGGCTCTTCAGCGCTGATATTATTGAGAGGGCATCTGAAAAGATTACTACCTGTTTTTCTGCCTGTGCTTTGCATTCAATAAGAGTTTCAGCTGCCTGTTTCAGGGCTTCTGCTTCAGCACAGAAGTTATTGCAGTATTTTCCAGTGGCAATTGCCATAGAGTGAATTCTATTCTTTAATTTTATGAGGATGCCGGCACCCCCATTTTTAACTGCATTTGTTGCCGAACCATCAGTATATGCATGTGTCCAAAGCTTTGCTGGAAATGTTTGGTCAATATACTTGGTTGCTATACACTTTCTTTGTGTTTCTGTCTGTGTTCCCTTACCTTCAATGCCTGGAATATCAGATTTTAACTTAGGAAAGCATCTTTTTTTCCACAGTGGGATAGTCGAGCTTGTTGGGATTTTCTTTGCAACTGAGCTTGCTAGTATGGTATTATTGTTAATTTTTTCTTTTGCTTGGGCGACAAAGTTAGTTCGCTTGAGCCTGCCTCTTCCTAGCCTATTCATTCTTTGGTACATGGGGTGTCCTTCGAGCCTCTTAAATTTTTCAGCTTGTTTTAAGACTCTGCTGTCACGTCTATCCTCCATTGACTGTAGCCCTGTGATGTTTTCCATATGGTTAATTTGTGTAGACTTTAGGACCCCTGTTATAATACGTGCTGCTTGGTTTTGGAGTCTGTTTACTCTGTCAAAATTTGATTTTGCTGCCGTCGACCAAGCTGTGATGCCATATTCCATAGCAGGTCTGACTCTGCCTGTGTACAGCTTTTTGAGGATATTCTCATCAGCACCCCATGTGGTACCTGCTAACTTTTTCATGATGGCCATGCGAAGTTTTGCCCTTAGCTGTATTTTGTTAATCTGTAATTTCCATGTCATTCGGCGGTGTTTCATCTTCTCGTACTGCCTGCCCATTTAGTTGCAGCTTTGCTTGCTGTGGTTTATTTGAGAAGGTAAATATAGTGTGTGTAGTTTTTTGTTCATTTATTTTGAGCAACCACTTTTTGGACCAACTTTCAAGGGCTAGCAGTGAATCCTGCATGCGCACTCTTGCTGTGGTGATGTATTGTTCTATTCTATGAAAGCACCCATCTATGAAAGCACCCATCTATGAAAGCACCCATCTATGAAAATATAATTTCTTAGTTGTTGTTTTTGTTCTCCACATTTCGGCGCCATTCAGTTGTCAAGACTTGGCATTTAAGTTCAAGATTATTTTTGTGTTAGACTTGATTTCTTGTGTTTTACATGTTTCCCAATGCAATGAAAGCTCTTCTTGCTTTTAACATTCTTATATTGATATCGCTGTTCAGTTTCGCATTAGAAGAATACAGACATATAGACCTTTCAAGAAAACACCTTCAAGAGATATAGCAACAAGCAAGAACCAGAAGTAAATAAACAAACATGAAAAATACAAGATATATGTAAAATCTATCCCCATTCAACTAACTGTCAAAGCAAACTGTACTGTAATGAACAATAAAAAAGTTCCATCCTGTCACCTTTTCGGGAAAATGCGGGAAAGGTGAGCATTGCAACGTGAATGACAAACTGAACACCTATTAAAAGAGCAAGCAGGACTTTGAGTTTTTGTCGTGGTGAATTGACTATTGTGCCGTAAATCATGTGATAAGTTTGACTACAAAGATCCAATAAAGTTGAAATGGAATAGACAGGAATGAAATGACCACAGGAGAGTAAATGCCGTTATAAGGACATAGAGCAGAAACAGCACAACATAACTATTTGTCCGTCATGTTTTGGCGGGTTAATTGATCGTATATAACTCGCTTACAGCTTGATGCACACCTTTTAACTTACGAAGCTGTGATGAATTAATCTCGATCGTCACATTTTCCTGTGCTATCCTGTAATTCCTTCTGTGATCTTCCCTTTCTGTTTTCCCACCTCTGACAGTATTTTTTTTTTTAGATTCATTGTTTGCACTCTCTTCCTTCCATTTGTCATGGATTGCCACCTTTAGGTCTGCAGTAGAGGTCCACCAGTGTCCAACACTCAAAAGTATCTAATATGGGTCTTCAAAGGTGTCTACCTTTGCACAAGATTACTCTTGGCAGAGTTGTAGATAGAAGGATAATGATGCTTCTATCTCAAGGGAGATTCACAAGATGTTTTCAGAAGTCAAGAACAATGCTGCATATGGCAGAGCACTATTAATTTAGATCTGATCCGTCCCCTTTTGTGAAGAATTAAGCAATGGTTTTAGCCCGTTCAAGCCCCCAGCTGGTGGTAATCCAGCGGAATTCTTTTATAAGTATTTGCTCTATAGATATATGCCGGTTTATCATAGAGAACCAACCGCAGAGGTAGTCCCATGTTCCAAGAGGAGCAAGTAGTTGATGATGACAGAAATAATGTACATAATGATATTTACCTTTTTAACCAGTATTAATTTATATGTAAACATGTTCAGTATAAAAGCAATGGGTGTTTTCCGCTCACTGGGATTAACATTAATGATCGGAGAGCAAAGTTCTGAGGTAGATGGGATGGTGGTATAAAAGGTAGGGACACCTGAATTTTGTGTCAGGAGACTCAATTCTCAGGAGGGATATTTGTTTCTCTCTTGTTTCATGATATTAGTCTATGGTGCCAATTGGTGGTACTAGTCTGTAGAACAAGTGAGTAGTATTAGTGATCTTCAGTTAAAGCTAGACATCAAATTCAGAGGAGTGTTGGAGACTTGGAGAAATAGTATGGACCATTTTTGTAATTATTCCACGATACTTCGAGGGACGTGTTACAGCCACCAGACTTGACTAGTGACTAGAGAGAACCAGTCTACAAAGAACTAACATTGGCTGGAGCAGAAGCCAACCGAAACCTTACGGGCAGCTAGGTTTCCCCTTAATGCTGTCAAGTGAACTCTGTACGCAAATTCCCTAAACTAACCAGATCATCACCTGTGATGAATCCTTAAAACTAAACTTCCTATATAAACCTCCTTAGTTATTGTACTCTGTAAACTATAATTGTTTATAAAATGTGTTATCTGTATATATTTATGTATATGACCAGAGGCTAGCGAGAATAGAGTGAAAGGAACTGACCCAGCAGGAGAAGAAACTAACATTGGCAGCTAAGTGAAAAGGTTCACTTATATTATATTATATATATACGAATTTATAGTTGTTTTAATCATTTTGCAAAATAACTGCACCCGTATGTCTCAGTCCTTTTAAATATACATAAATAGAGCTTTTGAAGTAATATTTTATTGATTTAAATCAGTTGAGGGCTCATTTAACGAGCAACATTCTCGTCTTCTCAAGAAGGTCTGGGAAGATAACAATTTTATAATAATAATTGTGACGAAATGGACGACCTCTATCGATCTTTGGTTCTCTCCGGCAGTATCGGTACATTTGTGGTACAGATTCTTATTATGCGCTGTCAATTATCGCACTTTTCTGTCTTTTTTTCTTTCTTTCTTTATTTTTCTGCTAAGTATCAGATATTTGATTGTATTAAATCTTGCAAATTTTATTAAATGTCTATGTGAACATTTTCATTTTAATTAATAGAAGTTTCAACCTTTTCCACAAGTGTAAATATAGGTGCTAAATATCACATTTGCTGGACGCTACCCAGATTTGTTGGTTATAGGCGCGGCAGATTAACACGTACATCGGCCAGTGCTATCGGCTAAAATCACCGAGAAGACACGGAGTTTTCGTACTCATATGAGAGATAACGAGATTACTGTCTATGTGTTATACATGTAGGAGACAAGTGTGATATAATCGCTTCCGGTCACTTCGTTAAAAGTACTCATGGATTTATTACATTTTAGACAATATGAGTCTACAATTGTGTTAGTGAGAGTGTATGCAAGAGATCATATTACCATATATGGGAGACGTGACCTTTTGCTAAATTTTTCCAAGTAGGAAATATTTTGAAAGTGTCACACCCGACCTGTTTGAAATGATTGGATCTTTCTGATTAGATTCATAACAACATTGAGGGGAATATAGCCTGACGATTTTCGCAGTTTTATCTCACTGTAAAGTGCACGCTCGCCAAGACAACACCAGACCTCGCCAGAGTGAAGAGTAGATTCATAATTCCTATTTGTTAACCGGACCTTTTATTGGAGAACCAAAAAAGACTTATAAAGCACAGGAACTCTTTACATTTTAATAAGGAACACCGGAACTAGGAAACTGAAGAAACACGGAGTCAGAGGGGGAATCTATGGTCAAAATTAAAGACATCCCAGACGCATGTAAGAGAACGATTCGTCTCTTTTATTCATCTGAGCAAACAAGTTTGTAGCCAGGTTTGGCGTAAGTTGTGATTTACATTTCATATTTTATTACTAACATGTGAATTAACATATATGTGTATATATTACCATGTGAAGTTTAATGTGTGAAACTCGCTATTGGATGCCAAAGTCATTTGGGGCTGGCAACCTCAGTATCTAGGATGATGATTCATAAACCACCACTGCAGTGTCTGGTGATTGCTTTATTAATAGTTTCGTAAAGAGAACTAAAAGCATAAATTAGTTTTAGGTTCCCTATGGAGCAGGGAGGGAAAGATGATAGAAATGATGTACATTCTAAGTATAATACTTACAATTTCAAAGCAGTGTCAATGTCCCTATAAACATATTCACTTTAAAATTAATTTACGTTTTAAACCAGTGTACATTTCTATGTGAAAATTTTCATTTTAATTAATAGAAGTTTCAACCTTTTCCACAAGTGTAAATGTAAATGAAACATAAATGAATTTATATTGTGAAAACTTTTTAAAGAGTGGAGATGTAAATATAAAACACATTATATCTGAACGTTTAACCTTTTCATTTAAATGTAATGTAAAGCTAAAGCTATTCAGTTTAAATGTGAAGGAAAGTTATCCCGAGGGATTAAATTTATTTCTCATCGAGGGTAAATTCTGACAAGGAAGGGTAGAATAGAAGAGGGGGGACATAACTGTGTCGGAAAAAACGCCATACTCAGAAGAGCGTTTCGTTTCTATTTCAATTACCAGTTATTGGAGGTACCAGCAGAAAGTACTATCTCTGGAACCAAGTGAAGGTAGAAGTGGACTGACGTTTTGCGAGACGCCATCATAAGAGGGTCTTATAGACAGACGCAGAACCAACTTAGCCGTTACTCCTTGACGTAAAGGGAACGTGCGGCTCCTGAACTTTGACCAGAGGCGAGCGAGAATAGAGTGAAAGGAACTGACCCAGCAGGAGAAGAAACTACCATTGGCAGCTAAGTGAAAATATCCGCTGCCAAAAGTGACCTCCTTTATTCAGTTAAATCCCATCCAAGTGATGAAATTCTTTTCATAAATATTCAAATTATTTTCCAACTAATAAAACTTAAAGTGATTATTAAATTTTGTTATTTGTAATGTTACAATTTAACTTCGGTTAAATCCTTTTAAATGTACTATATGTTTGTCCCAGTCAAAGTTACTAAACACGCACTTTAAACAGAAATCTTAAACGCTTATATGAATATATATATATATTATAATAATAAATTCCACTGATTAACTCAGAGGTGGAGGCTTAACGAGCAAGAATAAGCCATTGTTAAATTCTTCATAAAAGTTTCGGCAGATTATAGAATTAACGTGCTCAGCGACAGCCAGCACTGTTTTTGCTTATCTGAATATCTTATGAAGACTCCCATGTGATAGAAGCTTTACTACTCTTCTATCGACATTTCTGCCAAGTGTAATCTTGTGTAAAAATAGACTCAATTGAAGCTTATAATAGTTGCTCTTGAGTTTTGGCCACTGTTGGACCACTACTGCAAAGCAGGGGGGGGGGGGGTATACCGTTACAATAGTAATAATATAATAGCCCCTTCAGTCATAACTGACTATGGGAATGCGCCTCTGAGGTGGCAGCCCTCAGCTGCTTATTTTCCGTGTATTCCTTTCGACGTTTTCTCATCTCTCTCTTCTGCTTGTTGTGTGAGCTTCCGTTCGCCCAATCTGAGGTGGCACCGCATATAGCATCGCTACTTGGTGCGATCGGCAGCTTCATCCTCCCAAGTTTCTGGATTTACGTCCAGTGCCCTTTTGTCTCTCGTGCACACATCTTTGAATCTCAACTGCGGTCGCCAAACTGTTCTTTTTACATTTGCCAGTTGTCCATAGAAGATATCTTTCGGGATGCGACCATATTCCGTGCGGCGGTCATGGCCAAGCCAGTGTAGTCTGCGCTGTCTAAGCAGTGTATACATGCTTTGAAGGACAGCATGTGACAACACCTCGACATTTGTCACTATTTCTTTCCACGAAATGCCGAGGATGTGGCGTGTACACAGTAGCTGGAAGGTATTGAGCCTTCTTTCTTGCTTAGCATAGGTTGTCCACGTCTCGCTGCAATACAGAAGTGTGCTGGTGACGCAGGCGTTATATACCGCAGCTTTGGTCTTCATTGTGAGTTTGGAGTTTCCCAAAACACGCGATGTGAGGCGGGCAAAGGTAGCTGCAGCTTTGCCAATGCGGCTGTCAATCTCAGTGTCCAGAGAGAGTTTGTCATTGATGGTAGACTCCAGGTATGTAAAGTGGTGCACCACTTCCAACTCGATAGTGATAAATGGTGCAGCACCCACATCCTGACTCAGCACATTTGTTTTATTTAGACTTATTGTGAGGGCAAAGTCCTTGCATGCTTGGGTGAAACGATTCCTCAAGCTCTGAAGCTCCTGTTGGCTTTGAATGATGACAGCAGCGTCATCAGCGAATAACAAGTCTCTTATAGTGACCCTTCTGATTTTTATTTTGCCTTCAGCCTTGAAAGATTAAACAGACAGCCATCTGACCTAGTGTGAAGGCATATTCCTTCAGTTGCATTTCTGAATGCATGCTTCAAGAGTAAGGCAAAGAAGATCCCGAAGAGGGTTGGAGCTAGAACGCAGCCTTGTTTAACGCCACTGCGTATTAAAAGGGCTGTGATGTGCTTCTAGCATATTGGACTTCATGGAATGACTTTATCATTTCCAGCAGTTTAGCAGGGCAGCCTATTTTCAGGAGGATTTTGAAGAGTTCATCCCTACTAACTAGGTCAAATGACTTGTGAGGTCTATAAAGGCTATATATAAAGGCCTTTTCTGCTCTCTTGATTTTTCATGTAGCTGGTGGAGAGAAAAGATCATGTCTGTTGTTGATCTACAAGCTCGGAATTCACACTGTGACTCTGGATATATGCGCTCAGCTAACGTGTAGTCGCATTAAGATGACTCTGGCAAAAACCGTACCAACAATACTAAGGAGAGAGATGCCTCTGTAGTTATTGCAGTCGCTTCTGTCTCCTCTATTTTTGTACAGTGTTACAATCTTGGAATCTCGCATGTTTTGAGGAATATTTGTCTCTTCCCAGCACTGGCACATCACCCTTTGCAGGGGATGTAATAGCGTGTTCTTACAGCATTTGATTAAATCGGGAGGAATCTCATCACCTGCCAAATGCTTTGCTAGAAGCCACACAGTCAATGTCCTTGCTGAGTTCTTCCAGTGTTGGTTCAGCATCCAGCTCCTCCATAGTTGGCAGACATTTGACAGCATCAAGGGCTGCAGGCGCGACGGTATTTTCTCTAGCGTAAATCTGAGAGTAGTGCTGGACCCACCTCTCCATCTGCTTACTCTTGTCGGTTAGCTTCTCTCCGTTGATGGTTTTTAGCCGTGCCGTTTTACTTTTTTGGGGACCAAGGGCTTTCTTTATACCGTCATACATTTGTCTAGTGTTGCCTGTTTGCGATGTGGTCTGGATGCTCTCACTGAGCTGGAGCCAGTAGTCATTTGCACAACGTCAAGCAGTTTATTGAAATTTGCTTCTCGTAAACTTGAGGATCTGTAAGGTTCTAGCACTCGGTGAACGATTGTACTCAGTCGCAGCACTGCACTTAGCTTCAATGACAGATGTCATCACATCTGATGAAGCATCAAACCAGTCATTTGACTTCGCTGTTTTCTTACCAAAGGTGGCAGGTACAGTATTTTGATTGGTGTGTCGCATGTGCTCCCAGTTCTCTGTAACAGTATCAGCATGCTGTGGACTACTGATCACTTTCTTGAAGGTCGCAGTAAATTGAGCGATCATGACAGGGTATGACATCTTGCTGGTATCGATGCGTGGTTTATCTTCATGTCTGATGCAATGGAGTTTTCTTGGTTGTGCTCCGATTTTGCAGCAAACCAAGGAGTGATCTTTATCAAGTCTGCACTATGGTACGAGCGCGTGGAGAGCACAGACCTGAGAAGTTGCCTTCTGACGTGGATCAGATTAAGTTGGTGTCAGTGCTTGGATCGTGGGTGTCTCCATGACACCTTATGCTGGGGTTTTGTCTGAAAGTAGGTGTTGGTCACACAGAGGTCATGATGCTTGTGGAATATTGTCAAGAAGATCTACAGAAATTGGCTCGTTAAGAAAGAAAGAGACCTATTGGAGATAAGGAGAAGAAGAAGAGAATGCGAATACTGCGCAATAGATAGTGTTTTCTTATAAATTATGGAATTTCCTGTTTCCCTACGACATTAACTTCTGCCCTTATATCTCAGAAAGAAAAAGCCCCCAACCTCTTCTAAGTGAAGGATTTTACCAATACGGAAGTACTTAACACAGAAAGCACAAGTGATTCATTAACGAAATAGGTAATGATCAACGCGGCTATAATGTTTATTAGTTAAATATATACACATATGGGGTAGGTAGAAAGTCAAAAGGATGATGGCGAAAGACAATTCACACATGCAGATGAAATTTAAAAATGCAGTTAATTAAATATGGGAGTGAACGTAAGTAACTAGGTGTCAAGACTAGAAATATTGTGGATTTATCACCATCAGCATATGGATCATAATACTAGCAATATCAAGACTAGCTGACATAAACGCACCATAACACCTGTAACAGGTTAAGTTCCCTTTAATAACTATGCACACAATGAAGCCACAAACGGCTAGAAATACTCGTACATATGCAATACAATGCAACAGAAATGACAATATCACTTGCAATAATCAACAGCTCAATCTATCATTATCGAAACTCGCGGGTATGTCGTACTGGGTAAACAACACAAAGACTTTCGCTCACCGGCTAAGTCCTGCAATATAATAACGCCATACTTAACTACAAATGACTTCTCATCAATGAATTACGAAAGAATGCTGCTAGGAACTACACCACTGTTCTAGACATATGTAAACTAAACTTGACCACATTAATAAATGACAAGCACCATCAAAGAACAACTATGGCATCCATAATCCCAGCAAAATGCTGAAAGGGAACGACACAGCGACCTCTCCGGTCGGTAGCCAGAAACTCAACTAATTTCCCCGCCAGAATTCGGGCGCACTTCCTTCCAGGTCACATGACCAAAACGGGTTTTAAATTTGTGTCAGGGTTGTCACTCTTCAGCGTGACCAGCTTAATATTATGTCGCACATATATACTGTGACACTAGTGAAATAATGATATGATATTTTAAGTGTTACCACTCGGTCTCTGAGTCTGTCAGATTTCCTCCAGTGAATGAGTATGCAATGGTGTGCACTGATTGTCCAATGCAGATGTATGTTACACCGTGTTAATTATCTTCAAGACGAGTACTTTTTAAAGAACATCTTTGCACGTATAGCGACAACTTGTAAGATGTCTCAACGTTTGGAAAACTCTCTAGCGTCGAAAAATCGTTGATATTTGTCTTAGGAAAATGTCTGCTGTCTGATCTTTACATGACACTTACTAGACTGGTGCTCTTCACGAAATGACCTTCTGGTAACAAGTGGGTTTCGTACAATGATGCTTATTTGAGTGAATTTACGTCGTGCAATACACGTTGAGAGTAGATAAATTCACTTCATGCACATAGTAAGTAGCTGAACTTGGTGATTTGAGCTTGATATCTTGGCGAATCACCTTGGGACTAAGTAATCTTGATATATAAATTCATCAACTTGTGAGTACGTAATCTTGATTCAGGAAATATGTTTTAAATGAATGTCACGGGTTGTCTCCACTGCTCTGCAGTGATGATCCAACAATGGCCAAAATTTAGAGTATAAACTGAGTGACTTTAAAGGTATCTACCTTCGAACAAGATTACTCTTGGCAGAGTTGTAAATAGAAGAATGGTGCTTCTATTTTAAGGAGTCTTCATAGGATATTTCAGAAAGCAAGCACGACACTGAATTTTTCAAGGCTATAGTGGACTTTGAACCTGCCCGCCCCTACTATGAAGAGAAAGATATATTAGCTTGTTCGGAGCCCCCAAGTGAATTATTCAGGAAAATATTCCTTAAATATCTCTGTTGTAAATATATTTAAGATAACAGATTCATACGTGTGCACTTCCCTCTGTCATAACTAAATCAACTATTGATTTGTAAATACATATACCAAATGTAAAAATCAATTATTCTTTAACATGAGTAAATAAATAAGTGAAGTTGGTGTATTAAAAAAAGGTGGAGTTTGTCTTCATAGAAAAAGTAGTTCAGGTGGTGGTTTATTTGGGTGGTGAGAAATATTTGTTTTGGCCAGGTTAAAATCACTTATCTGTTGGATTGGTTTGCTGACTGCTCCGCAATTATCGACTTCTGTTGTAAGTGCTCGTCCCAGGCGTAGTTGCTGGGGTAACCGCTCATACGTCAATGCAAGGATCTTCACAACCCGTCGAAAGCAGGCATTCAGCGTAGACTACAAGCTCTTGATCGACAGACTCGTATCAAGCTGGTAGCACACACTGGTAACACGAACTAGTATCACCAACTTCTACCACGAACTGATATCTCCAACGTGTACCACAGAATGGTATCTCCAACTTGCACCACAAACTTTAGAAGAAAACAAATGTCTCTCCTAAGTGTTGTGTTCCTGATACTTAGTCAGGCGCCTTCCCTGCTGTGCATTCCACCAACACTTCCCTTTTGTTTCTAAGTAATTTTACCCTCCTTGACCATCAATGATAAAACCAGTAGATAGGTTGAAAATCATCGTTAATTCAGGTAATCTGACGGGAAAAAAATGTCTTTGGACAGCGGAAAACGACTTTTACCTGGTTTACACATGTTTAAATATAAATACAAGCTTATTAAAATGTTAATATAATAAATGTGTACACACTCATGTCATCAACATCCACTCCTCGCTCCACTTGCAGCCTGGGCTACATCTGCTTTTGGTTCCCTCTGAGAGAACCGGCATGAAGCAGTCTTCAGCGCTTTCAGTGCTGGTTTATGACTCTATCATTTTCATATGCTGAGGTTGCCAGCCTCGTATGAATTTGTACAACCACCAGCGAGTTAAACGTGTCAAATATAACATATACAATGTATTTTACAATTTACCCCGTATCGGGTTATTTACAGAAGTCTGGCACAGAAAGAGTTCCACGGGCCACATTGTATGAGGCCGTCTTACAGGTAGTTGAGTATTACTTTAATGATAATCCCACTATTATCCTGTTTATAGGTTCCGAGGACTGTGTGGCTTCCAGAATTATAAAGTCGAGTTTTCTTCCTGGTTAACGTCAGTAAATCCTCAATACTTTTTCCAATCCTTGTTAACTAAATGCTATATTTCTTCGGTCTTGGCTAGTCTGAAGGTGTCGTCTTGACACAATGAAACACAGTGCTGGAGTCTGAAAATGTGCTACTCTACATGGATCCTTCCGCCCACGCTCTGTAAGCGTGTACGCGGCGGGAGTAGCCAATCAAACGTCGCCTATTTTAATATATTTTGGCTAGGCCAAGCAAATTTAAGTGTTTGGTTTTAGTATATATCTTTTCCCCCCTTCACTCATGAAATTTTGCGTGACACAGATAATTTCAAATGCCCCCATATAACATATTGGCACTTCCACTTTTAGATGACTCATGTCTGTACTTCATAACAAATCTTCCGTTTCATTTGTTATTATGAATGATGATAAACACGAGTGTCCATCCCCGGTAGGTTATGTAACTTTCCTGCCGGCAAACAGAGTTTATCTGGGGATTTTCAATACAAAAAGTATGTGCGCCAAGATGGGTTTCTTTACATTATCTCTAGCCAGGATAGGTCAAGGAAAATAACAATAAGAAACCTGAGTCATGCCTTCAATTTGAGAGAAGATGAGAGTTTAGGAAGAAATAAAAGGGCACAATATAGACTGCTGGAATCTTTGTTTACACAGTTTATTTGGACGCTCACACTGGGACATAATGAGTAAATCATGGGTGTGTTCACATATCAATTTGGCGGCATACATGGTAGATCCTATGTCATGGCACATTCATAAATAATAGGTAGTACATCAATGGCCGCATCCCCTATCTGACTAAGCGCGTCAGTGAAGGCGGATCGGTAAGTAACTAAAGTTGCTTTATATTCACAGTTTATCATATTGTGAAACCACGATAAGGGGTTTCTATCAAAATTGAGATCTCCTTGCCACTGTCCTAATAATAAGATACATGCCCCTTCTTTAGACAGTGATCCAAAAAATGCCGATGACAGAATTGTAACAAGGCCCTGGCCCCTTACTCCCCCTCAGACTATAGTCGCTCACACCGCTTCACCAGTCATGCAGGATATATATTATAAACAAGCCAAAGTTAATTTTTCCACACACACAATACATAAGTCCATAAATCTTCCATAAATGTTTCCCCCAATACACGATCGACCACACCCACAATCCAGTTACCACTACGATCCAAAACCCACAGTAATCTTACCCTACACGCGTCGAGGACGCGCCTGCCAGCACCTGTCCGATACAATATATTTGACCCCTAGCGTGGCGAAGCAACACAAATTCTGCTAGGCCTATACCAAAACTGAGATCATCAAAACAGGGACATGGCAATTACCATGGAGTCCGAAAATCATACATGGAACCGTACATTAACCCCCCCGAATGCCCTCATACTATACACAACTCTGATTGTAGAGACACAATCTCCTATAGAAGATAAAATACTCTCGTAACAAATCATTCTCGCTAATACTGAGAAGTAATATACCCAGCCACTGGAAAAATGCCGTAACCGCCATTGTCACGTTACATCGGAATACTCATCACACGACTAGACAAGACAACTCCTACTCCCGCTAGAGCAGGTGTAACTCATGAATATAGTCCTGCACTACCCATCCTAAAACACTATACAATATAGGACTGATTTCTACATTGTACTAATCAATAGATTGTGAATACAATATATGAATTCCAGGCCTTAAAACATAATAAGCAAATTAATCTTTTTTTGGCACCTAAGATAATAGGGTACAAGACAAGGGTGTCATATCCATGCGACCCTAGAATTAACTTATCAAGAAACGAAATTAACTCCCTATAATCCAAACAAGGAATCGTAAAACAACTTATGGATTATCTAAAGCCTTCCCCATAGACAGCATTTTCATAACAAAAATAGATTGAATGTCTATTGTTCTTTCTACCAAAATCAAATAGCCATATCTGATTTTTTGTCAAATATGTGCGTCAAAATATTTGCTACGCAACAGATCACCACACCACTCGGGGAAACAAAAAGGATACTGTTTTCTTTTGTTTTGAAATACATCTAGGCGCAACATACAATAGGACTCACCAAACGCTACCAAATATACAATGCGCCGATGCATAAGCATAGGTTTTATGACCTTAGAGAAAGTACTTCTCTAAGTATAAATATTTCCAGAGAGGTGTCACCAACGCATACTACAATATGAGCAATGACACAATTTCCACATTAGTTTATACATAAATTTCATCTAAGATATCTTAACATCATGATCATCAAAGACAAAAAGCATTGAAAGATCAGCGGTGAATAAAATATCAATGAACCGCTAAGTAGTGTTACCAATCACATATATGATATTACATATGTGTACACATTTCAACATAGAAACAACTGTATCAAAGTTGTATAACAGTTATGAATCATGTGGGCATCTAGACAAAATATCTGCCATCACATTTCTGACCCACGGATAGCTCGCACCGAAAAATGAAATGGCTGCAGAGCAAATCGCATAACGCGTTGATTCTCGCGCTTCTTCAGATTTTTACTCTGAATAGCCGTAAGAGCTTTCTGGTCAGTTTCCACAATGAAATGCGCGCCAAGAAGAAATCTTTGCAGTTTAAGGATTGACCAAACCATAGCCAATAATTCACGGTCTAGGACCGAGTAATTCTTCTCTGCGGCATTTAATTTCCGAGAAATATACATCACAGGATGCAGAGTTCCAGAGTACTCTTGCATTAGTGCCGCTCCAATCCCGGTGGATGAAGCGTCACTACGAAGAATAAATGTCTTATCCTTCGAAGGCAATACTAGGCTAGGTGAAGTAGAAAACATAGTTTTAACCTTATCCAAAGAGGATTGACATTCTTGAGTCCAATGGACTACATTAGGAGACCCTTTCTTTAGCAAGGAAGAAAGAGGTGACATAATGGAGGACAGATTCGGAATGAATCGTCCATAAAATTGTATTAGACCTAAGAGACTTCGTACTTGCTTTTTAGTCTTAGGATAGAAATGTTAAGTATCTTACTTGTATTATGGTCTTCTGTTTTTAGGAACCCATGACCAACACGGTGTCCTAAGAAAGATATTTCGCTAAAACCAATACATGCTTTCGATGGTTTCGCTGTCAGGTTATGCTCGCGTAAGATAGACAATAGTTCATTTATCCCATTATAGTGATCGTTCCAAGTATCACTGAAAAGACAGATGTCATCAAGATACGCAATGACATCTGAGCGATGAGATAGGATTCGACGCATCATGCGTACGAATGTTGCAGGGGCGTTTATAAGACCGAAAGGCATGAAATTCCATTGGAATAGACCCCTAGGCGTCGAAAAAGCAGTAAACGGTTTGGCGTGTTCGGATAATGGAACTTGCCAATATCCCTTAGACAAATCGAGTTTAGTAAAGAAATGAGAATTCGATAGTCTCGTAAGTAGCTCTTCTAGTAAAGGCATAGGTTCAGCATCAAATTTCGTCACTTGGTTCAATTTGCGATAATCCACGCAAAGACGTATGTTATTGTCTTTTTTTTCGTACAATAACCATCGGCGAAGAATATGCTGATGTGGATGGTTCAATAATTTTTAACTCTATCATCTCATCCAACTCTTTGTCTACCTGTGCTTAAAAAATGTATCGGAATAGGATACGGTCTGACTCTTATAGGACTATGGTCAGTAAGAATAATGTCATGTTGAATGACATCAGTTTGACCAGGAATGTCAGTAAGGACATCCTGAAATTGTTCTAACATAGTAGAAACTTGTTTCTGCTCTCCTGGAGATAATTCTGGAGAAATTGCAACATCTTTCCATGATTCATTAGAGTGAAGAGGAATCATTGGAAAAGGTAAATTTACATCCGAGAAACTCGTTTCCTCATCCTGTATTACTGACAGAGATGAGTACTGTCCATGTTGGACTGGAAAATGTCCGTTGCCTGGAAAACAGGTTGTAAATAATCAGGACGTTCATGGAATTCCGTGAGCATGTTGATGTGGAAGGTTTTACGCTTCCCATCAATATCGACGATATAGTCAACGTCGGAAACTTTTGATATTATATCGTACGAACCTTTCCAAGAAATAAGAAGTCTATTTTCCCTACAAGGTAGCAAGACAAATGCTTTGTCACCTGGACAAAGTTGTCGCAAGCATCTCTTTTTATTGGCAAATTCCCTTGCCTTCTGTTTCGCAAATTCAGAAGAAGCAGTTGCCAATTTGCATGCTTCAATAATCTTGTGTCTAAGTGCGATGACATATTCATAAGAGGATTTTGTGTCATCGACAATATTATCAGCAGTTATAAGATCATGAAGTAAGGACATAGGACCTCGCGGTTTCGCGCCAAAGACAAGTTCAAAGGGAGAAAATCCTGTATGTTCGTTGGCGACCTCTCTATATGCAAAGAGAGCCGCGGGTAAAACCCTATCCCAATCCTGAGGATGATCTTCTGTTATCTTACCTAGTAGGTTTTTTTTTGTCCTATTCAGACGTTCCACCATCCCATTGGACATAGGATGATAAATACTACTCAGCGATCTCTCTATCTTAAGAGTCGACATTACTTGAGACATGGTATCCGATATGAGTTGGGTACCATGGTCGGATAATATTTCTGCTGGAAATCCCAGACGAGAAAATATTAACCAAAGAGCATCTGCGACATCAGCAGTAGTTATGCTCTTTAGAGGAACAGCCTCCGGCCAACGTGTGCACATATCAACACACGTCAAAATAAATTGGTGTCCTCTAGCAGACTTTATCTTAAATGGACCAATGATGTCTATCCCCATTTTTTGAAATGGTCGAATTGGAATGTCTGCAGCCTGAATAGGTGCATCATGGCGTGGACCTCTGGATTTAATCTCTTGACATACTTTACAAGATCGGCAATAGATTCGTATGTCCTTATTCACAGCAGGACAAAAGAAAGATTCAAGAACTCTAGCTTTAGTACGGGAAAAACCCATATGTCCAGCACACTGCGAATCATGAGCGTGCTGTAAGATTTTAACTCTCATATTTTTAGGCACAAGGATTTGGGAATGAATGGACTTAGCGGAGTCTTGTACCATACGTACAAGTACGCCATTCTTCATCGTAATCCATGATTTACGATTTGTATCCTTATTCGGATCACCTTTTGTTGCCAGAGTAAAGAATTTCTTTAGAGTAGGATCATCTTTCTGCTGTTTTATAAAGGAATCATGGGAAATCTCCAAGGGATCATCTTGGATCTGCGCATCATTATCTTCAGAATGTGAAGATTGCGGCATATTAAGAGCTTGAGCCCTAGTGATTACTGCATTAGCAGATTGCATATTAACATTTTCCCAATTAGAAATTTGCTGTGGAGTGCATTCTTTCACTCCATGAATGCGACCGATGATAAGATCAGCGATCGGATTCGGCAAGAGACATGCTTGCACCTCTCCTGTAAAGAAAGGCGTAGCAATATTGATAATGGCAGTGGAGTACTTCTCCAATGTGCCACCAAATGTTACACATTTGACTATATTGCCTGTAGCTCGAGAAGGATTTACGAGTGATTGCCTCACTCCGATGGTAGTGCACCCCGAATCGAAAAGAATTGATACCGGAGTACCATCTATTAGGCCCCTATTAAAGACAAGAGCACCCTTCCATTATGCGCGATTGACGCATGGAGCGCGGGAAGCGGGTGACCGCAGCTTAAAGTAGAAACTGTGGTTGGATCGAATAATGTTTTGCATTGCGAACACTCAGATGCTCTAGCAAAATCGAAAGCGGAATTTGCTACACTATTGGAGTCTTTTTTATCATTATTCTGATTATCGGCGTCGTGGAACTCCTGTTGTGCAGAGTTAGCCTGGTAATAAGATTTACCATGTCTTTTGTGTTGTGATCTACCTCGGTTATAATTGTCTCTATAATTATTATTGCCTCTGTTATAACCCCTATTTGGGTTTGAATCATAATATTCATGATCATAATCATCATGCTCATTATATTGAGTATCCCTGTAATATTGGTTTTTTTTGTCTCCATGAAGCACTTGGGTAGTTCCTATAGCTACTCCCTTTCCGAGAATTTCTAACATTATGGGTACCCCTCGCGTGTCGAGGACTATCAGCTCGATTCCAGTTCTTCGAAGAAGAACTCTGATTTGAGTGGTTATCTTGGTTTTGATGCTTATTCCAATTAACCTTTTTATCAAATTTATTTTTAGCTCCTTGGAATTTGTGTGAGTAATTCTGATTATATTCTGTTGCCGAAGCAACTGGCATACTCTCTTTAATGTTAGAGTTACTAAGAATCATGTCAGGGTGTGCCGTGGCATACTGGTCACAATATTCTTCCATTTGCTTTAATGTACTAGGTTTACGCTCATGTAAGAACTCTAGGAATGATTTATTTACCGAAGACATGACCTTGTCTCTTAGCAATAATCCGTAAGACCATCAAATGTTTTCTCTGTTTTGGATAATTCAATCCATCGTGAAAGTGTAATTCGTGCTTTTGAGATGAATTCTGAGAATTCTACACCTACCTCAGGTCTCATTGTTTTAAACAAAAGACGATAACCTTCCTCAGACAGCTGATATCTCTTCATCAAAGCTGCCCTAACAGCATCATAATTATCCTTGTCGGCCTCTTCGACGAAATATAACTTACTCAGAGACTCCCCTTTTAGATTTTCAGACAACTGATTCACATACTGTGATTTGTCAACATTATGAGCTCGACAAGCACGTTCAAATCTATCAAGCCAGAATGCTATATCATCACTGGCAGAGTTGAACGCTGGTACCTTGACCTTGTACACAAAGGGTTTACCATTACCACTAGATGCCTGATTAACATTACTCATACTTGTCAATTTTAATTTCTCTAACTCAAATTCATGTTCTCTTATTGCTTTTCTCTCTTCAGCTTCTCTATCTAATCTTCTCTGTTCTGCAGCAGCTTCTAATTTCTTCTGTTCTGCAGCAACTTCTAATTTTTTTTTTGTTCAGCTGCAGCAGCAGCTTCTAATTTCTTCTGTTCTGCATCAAATCTCCTTTCCTCCACTTGCATCTGCAATTTCTTTAGTTCAGCAGCAGTATCAGCTTCTTTTTCTAATCTTTTTTCTTCAGCTAGAGCTTTCCTCTCTTCAGCAGCAGCAGCAGCAGCAGCAGCTTTTTTCTCTTCTGCAGCTAATGCTTTGTCATATTGAGCAACAGCCCATTGTTCTAAGTCTTTCCCAGTCTTATCAAGGGATTTTCCTTGTGCTATAAAGTAATCTAATGTAGACATTTTGTCTTCTTAAATCAGAAACCTGAAAAAGTAAATAAATTACCTTATGTCACTTTAATGGGAGACAAGTCTATACCATAGACTTAGTCTTAGTGAAAACTTGTATGGTTTATAATACCCAATGATAACTTGAGTACCTGTGGACAACAATAACTGTATCTCAAATACTGTGGGAGACAAGCCTTACAAAGGTCTTGTATACCCTAATGTAATCAATGATCACTTGAGTACCTGTGGAAAATAATATTTCCCTTTACCAATCACTTTGGGAGACAAGCCTTATAAAGGTCTTGTACATTTTGTTTTATAACAATAACAATCATAAAGTACTGATCTGTACTATAATATAAGTGTATTCCACTATACCTCATATGTCATATGTCAACTAAAGACATTACAAAGGACAAACAAGAAAAGACAATCTGAAAACATTTGCAGAGATCAAATTAAATTAAATAGGAGAAATGAAAAAAAATGATCACAGAATCCGTGATGATAACTGCAATAAGATAACAAGACAAATAACGCCACAGTGTATAAACATAAGGGTGTAAAGAACTGAAATGAAAGGCAAGATGAGACCTACAATTATACAAACAAATCAAACAAAAATAAAGAACAGAAAAATGTTACAAATACAAATATGAAACAGTCGTCACAACTAACCAAATATTTGCAAACTATGTTGCATGCAAATTTCAATTAAGAAATTGCTCCCTATAGAACGCCAGAACAAGACCAATATCACTTGGTATTTCCTGTTCTAGTCACCTCCCATCCAGGCCCGCAAAAACATAACAATCACACATATAAACACATAATATATAAACATAAATATATATAAATCATCAATGTGTGTATCATATCATGCAATGTGTTGTAATTGCAATGTATTGTAATGTATGCTCAGTTTTAATAAATTAGACTACCACTTTATTGAGTAATAGATTTGCTTTCTAACTATTACACTGTCCAATTTTTTTGAGCACATTAGAAGATCCACAGATGAAATTTGCACTTTATGTTCAACAATGCTCTTCTATTACAGCAGGATAAACAATCACTGGTTTAGAACACTGACTGTACTGTGCCAAATGTCAACAAGTGCTGTCCCAGATATTGCTACACTTGTCAGAACAGGTCAAGCTGACATTGATTGTATAGCTGTCCTATTGGTATTGATGTGGTCAAACAAATGTTCTTGTAACTGTAAAATGTGATTCTCAACACAAGACTGCGTAGGCTGGACCCAGGGATCTGGCTCACCACTGTAAAGTTTGGTTGCACACACTGTTACTGTAAAATGTCAGTCTGTAAAGAAGTATCAGTTGTATACTGTAAACCTTCTGTAAAGTGTGGTGTGTTCTCTTTCTTCTGTAAAGCTCCACTATCAATCACTGTAGCATGTTGTTTGTGGTGCCACTACTGTATGTGTCCATGGTAGTGTACAGAGTTGTCGAGATCAGGCATGCTCCAGTCTACCCAGCTGTAAATGGGTAACTCACCCTAGTCCTAAGTTAGGGAAGGCAAAGGCAGCTGTAAACAGTAGTTTCCCTCTAAGGCTCCAGGGGAAGCAGGCCCTAAACTTGGTCACTTCAACCGACGCAGGATGGTGTAGATATGGGTAGAAGTGTAGAGTGTGTTTGCGCGAATGGTGTACTGTTCGTGTTCTGACCAATCTAAACACTCATTCACTTGTGTCTACAAGGCACCAATGCAGACTGCTGGAATCTTTGTTTACACAGTTTATTTGGACGCTCACACTGGGACATAACGAGTAAATCATGGGTATGTTGACATATCAATTTGCAGGCATACATAGTAGATCCTATGTCATGGCACATTCATAAATAATAGGTAGTACATCAATGGCCGCATCCCCTATCTGACTAAGCGCGTCAGTGAAGGCGGATCGGTAAGTAACTAAAGTTGCTTTATATTCACAGTTTATCATATTGTGAAACCACGATAAGGGGTTTCTATCCAAATTGAGATCTCCTTGCCACTGTCCGAATAATAAGATACATGCCCCGTTCTTTAGACAGTGATCCAAAAAATGCGATGACAGGAATGTAACATGGCCGCCTACCTGAGTTGTCGCTCACTCGCTCACAGGAGGATATATATATAAGCCAAAGTTAATTTGCAATACATATGCATAATTTCATAAAGTTCCTCCATACAGATCTACCGTAATCCAGTTACCTCACGTAGACATAATTACAGTATGGAGCCTGTCATCTCCGTCGATACAAATTTGACCCTAGCGTTGCGAAGCACAAAATTCCCGCTAGGCCTAACCGACCTGAGATCATCAAAACAGGGACTGGAATTACCTGGAGTCCGAATCATACATGGTACCGTACATTAGGAAAGTCTCTAACACAACTCTAGTAGAGACACAATCTCCTATAGAAGAAAAACTACTTCGTAAATCATTTTTACTGAAGAATATACCAGCCCTGGAAAAATGCGTACCCGCCATTGTCACGGTACATCGGAACTCATCACGACTAGACAAGACAACTCCTACTTCCGCTAGAGCGGTGTAACAAGAATATAGTCCTGCCTACCCATCCAAAATATACAATATAGGACTGATTCTACTTGTACTAATAATAGGTAATACATATGAATTCAGGCCATAAACATAATAAGCAAATTAATCTATTTTCTGGCCCTAAGAAATAGGTACAGACAAGGGTGTCATATCCATGCGCCGAATTAATATCAAGAACGATTACTCCTAGAATCNACACGATAAAACAATTATGGATTATCTAGCCTTCCCCNTAGACAGCGTTTTCATACACAAATGAATGAATGTCTATATCTCTTCCAGATTAAATAGCCATATCCTATCATGTGAATTTCTGCTATTCTGGGTAAGAACGTTTTGTCTAGCATACCCTCAGGTTAGATCGACTAAAACACGCAAAGTGTGAGTCTCAGATTTTCGGCAGGACTGAAGACACAAACATTTGCTTCATATCGTATTAACCAGTAATATCTATAGTTGAGTTTCTATTATGTGATTCCTTACTATAGCATCTTTCTAGCTGATCACTCTGGTTTCAATTGACACGAGACGCACATGACATAGCGTTAAATGTATTTAAGATGAATGTCTGGTGCTCATGTAACTCTGTCATGATAAAGCTAACAATCTAGGTGGCGGTGAAAGTATTAGAACAATTGAAAATTTATTTCATTATCTTATCATCGAGTGAAATTTTTTGATGTGGAATCGACATTTAAACGAAATTAGAAGTCATTGTAAAAACAGTTTTATCTCACATTTAGCTATGAGGTTAAAGTGCAAAAAGCAATATTACCTAATGAACAAAGAAAGAAAATTAATAATCGATTTTTTCAAAAATTTACTAACCCCCTGTTGCGGTTCGCTAAATTCCTTAATTACAGACTATATACAATTTAAATTCAACAGGTATAAATATTATAAATTCACACAGAAAGTGAAAATTTTGGAACAGGCGGGGAACAGGTTAAGTCTCGGCGAACTCTCTCAATTTATGTATTCCTGGTGAACATGTTATATATTCGGGTTGCCAGTATGTGAGAAAAACGTGTTGGAATGTCAACTATTGGCTGCACCCCGTATTCCAGTAGCTAGACGTTCCATCTTGCCATGCGAACGTCGGCAAGTCGATCGCATTGCCGTTTCAGTGTACCTTCAATCGCCTTAAAAGAGGGTAGGGTTCTCTCAACCAAACATCGTCACTTCGTGGCTGGAGGTTTGGTATGCAAGGGCCAAACGGTGGTTGTGGATTGGCCGCCCTGGATACAGAAAATTATCTCCACTGGTTCGGCCAGTCTTTCTCATCTTACGACTCGACGTGAAGTGCCCTTTGGGTCTTCTTTGCTGGTGAGGCGGTGGCCTTCTGGTCATCTCTTTGTGTGTTCCGGAAATGTAAGAAAGCATTGCCGCTCTACTCAGCTTAGACTAACAATCTGGGTAGCCAACTTTTCCGTGTGGCGTCGCCTATTGGTCTGGCGGGGATGTTAGTGTGTCCAAAGTGATGACACTCGTTTTGATGATAAACAGGGAATTAAAGTATCAAACGGTATTCTTTTGTTTGTGGCAATATGGACGCTATTGCAGCCAAAACACTGATGTCTATCAATCCAGGTGTGTTCCAAAAAGATTAATGAGTAGTTTGTAGAAATAGCGAAGGTGGGAATTTAATGTTGTTCACGAAAACGTCAGATGAGATAATTAAGAAAAGAATACTTTAAAAATTAGGGAAAGAGTACACAAACGGGAGATAAATAAAATACGAAGATGATTGGAAAACGTTGCCCAAGGGACGATAAGGCCTAGGTACACTTTACCCACATGGCAAAACGTCTGTGACCGTAGATGTGACTTGTATATAAAGGAATAATTAGAAATGTTCACGATGATAACAAGTAAAGCAGGATTTTAGAAACAGGGATTAATTTTTATAATTCTGGACAGTAATAATGTAGATGTCCTGTTTCTTTCCATAATTATGAAGCAAAAATTGATTATTAAAGCATTCTGGCTTCCGACTTAGTTGGAATTAGGTTTCAGTGAAGTTAACAGTCTTCATTCCCCTACAAATGAAATGAAATCGCCTGGATATTACATAAAGACAAAAATCTTTGTCTGATTCCTGTCCCGCTTTAACACATGATATTGAGGACTCTTGTTTCACGGGTGTTAAGTTTCTTTTCTTCTTTCCACTCTGTAAGGGAAGCCTCAGTGGTGTGTTGTTGAGATCAGGCATGCTCCAGGCTACCCAGCTGTAAATGGGTAACTCACCCTAGTCCTGAGTTAGGGAAGGCAAAGGCTCCAGGGGAAGCAGGCCCTAAACTTGGTCACTTCAACCGACGCAGGATGGTGTATGTATGAAGTAGAAGTGTAGAGTGTGATTACCGCGAATGGTGTACTGTTCGTGTGCTGACCAATATAACCACTCATACACTTGTGTCTACAAGGCACCAATGCAGACTGCTGGAATCTTTGTTTACTCAATTTATTCAGACGTACACACTGGGACATACGAGTACATCATGGTATGTTGACATATCAATTTGTAGGTATACATAGCAGATCTGAAGTCATGACACATTCAGAAATAATGGGCAGTACATCAAAAGTTCAATGTCATGATATATTATGGCCGCATCCCCTATCTGACTAAACGCGTCAGTGAAGGCAGATCGGTAAATAACTAAAGTTACTTGACGTCCATAGTTTGTAGCATATATTATGAAACCACGAAAGAGGGGGTTTCTAGCAAGATTGAGATCTCCCTGTCACTGTCCGATAATAGGATAAATAATCTGTTCTCTTGGCAGTGATCAAAACATATGATGACCGAAATCTAACATGGCCGCCTCCCTGAGTTGTCGTTCACTCATTCATAGGAAGGAGAATGTAAGCCAGAGTTAATTTATAATGGGTATATAAATGATTTCATAAATGTTCCCATACAGCTCTACGGTGATCAGGTTAATTCACGTAGCCATAACCGCTGTAGGAAAGTCTGTCATCTTTGTCGATACAAAACACGACCTAGCGATACGAAGCACAATGTTCCATCTAGGTCGAATCGACATGAGATCATCAAAATAGGGTCTGGCAATACATGGAGTCCGAATTATACATTGTACCGTACCTTAGGAGAGTCTCTAACATAAACTATCGTAGAGATACCATCTCCTTTAGAAGAAAACCACTTCATGAATTATATTTCCTTAAGAATCTACCAGCCCTTTGAAAAGTGCGTACCGCCATTATCACGGTACATCGGAACTCATCACGACTTGTCAAGACAACTCATACTTCCGCTAGACCGGAATAATAAGAATCTAGTCCCGCCTACCCATCCAAAATATACAATATAGGACTGATTCTACTTGTACTAATAATATGTAATACATATGAATTCAGGCCATAAACATAATAAGCAAATTAATATATTTTCTGGCCCTAAAAAATAAGTACAAACGTAAGAGCAATCCATGCGCCGGATCAATATCAAGAACGATTACTCCTATAATCAAAAGTGTGAATCAAACATGGATTCTCTCGCTTTTACCATAGACAGCATTTTCATACACAAATGAATGAATGTCTATATTTTTCCCATATTAAATAGCCCCATATCGATTTTTTGTAATATGTGCGTCAAAATATGCACGCAAACAGATTACCACACCCCTCGGGAAAAAAAAAAAAAATGGTACATTTTTTTTTCTTTCTGAAATACATCTAGGAGCAACATACAATAGGCTCACAACGCACCAATAACAATGCGCAGATGATAAGCATAAGTTTTATGACCTTAGAGAAAGTACTTCTCTAAGTATAAATATTTCCAGAGAGGTGTCACCAACGCATACTACAATATTAGCAATGACACAATTTCCACATTAGTTTATACATAAATTTCATCTAAGATATCTTAACATCATGATCATCAAAGACGAAAAAACATTGAAAGATCAGCGGTGAATAAATATCAATGAACCGCTAAGTAGTGTTACAATCAATATATGATATATTACATTATGTGTACACATTTCAACATAGAAAACAACTGTATCAAAGTTGTATAACAGTTATGAATCATGTGGGCATCTAGACAAAATATCTGCCATCACATTTTCTGACCCACGGATAGCTCGCACCGAAAAATGAAATGGCTGTAGAGCAATCGCGTATCGCGTTGATCTCGCGCTCTTCAGATTTTTACTCTGAATAGCCGTAAGAGCTTTCTGGTCAGTTTCCACAATGAAATGCGCGCCAGAAGAAATCTTTGCAGTTTAAGGATTGACCAAACCATAGCCAATAATTCACGGTCTAGGACCGAGTAATTCTTCTCTGCGGCATTTAATTTCCGAGAAATATACATCACAGGATGCAGAGTTCCAGAGTACTCTTGCATTAGTGCCGCTCCAATCCCGGTGGATGAAGCGTCACTACGAAGAATAAATGTCTTATCCTTAGAAGGCAATACTAGGATAGGTGAAGTAGAAAACATAGTTTTAACCTTATCCAAAGAGGATTGACATTCTTGAGTCCAATGGACTACATTAGGAGACCCTTTCTTTAGCAAGGAAGAAAGAGGTGACATAATGGAGGACAGATTCGGAATGAATCGTCCATAAAATTGTATTAGACCTAAGAGACTTCGCACTTGCTTTTTAGTCTTAGGAATAGAAATGTTAAGTATCTTACTTGTATTATGGTCTTCTGTTCTTAGGAACCCATGACCAACACGGTGTCCTAAGAGAGATATTTCGCTAAAACCAATACATGCTTTCGATGGTTTCGCTGTCAGGTTATGCTCGCGTAAGATAGACAATAGTTCATTTATACCATTATAGTGATCGTTCCAAGTATCACTGAAAAGACAGATGTCATCAAGATACGCAATGACATCTGAGCGATGAGATAGGATTCGACGCATCATGCGTACAAATGTTGCAGGGGCGTTCATAAGACCGAAAGGCATGAAATTCCATTGGAATAGACCCCTAGGCGTCGAAAAAGCAGTAAACGGTTTGGCGTGTTCGGATAGTGGAACTTGCCAATATCCCTTAGACAAATCGAGTTTAGTAAAGAAGTGAGAATTCGATAGTCTCGTAAGTAGCTCTTCTAGTAAAGGCATAGGTTCAGCATCGAATTTAGTCACTTGATTCAATTTGCGATAATCCACGCAAAGACGTATGTTATTGTCTTTTTTCCGTACTATAACCATCGGCGAAGAATATGCTGATGTGGATGGTTCAATAATTTTTAACTCTATCATCTCATCTAACTCTTTCTCTACCTGTGCTTGAAAATGTATCGGGATAGGATACGGTCTGACTCTTATAGGACTATGGTCACTAAGAGTAATGTCATGTTGAATGACATCAGTTTGACCAGGAATGTCAGTAAAGACATCCTGAAATTGTTCTAACCATAGTAGAAACTTGTTTCTGCTCTCCTGGAGATAATTCTGGAGAAATTGCAACATCTTTCCATGATTCATTAGAGTGAAGAGGAATCATTGGAAAAGGTAAATTTACATCCGAGAAACTCGTTTCCTCATCCTGTATTACTGACAGAGATGAGTACTGTCCATGTTGGACTGGAAAATCGTCCGTTGCCTGGAAAACAGGTTGTAAATAATCAGGACGTTCATGGAATTCCGTGAGCATGTTGATGTGGAAGGTTTTACGCTTCCCGTCAATATCGACGATATAGTCAACATCGGAAACTTTTGATATTATATCGTACGGACCTTTCCAAGAAATGAGAAGTCTATTTTCCCTACAAGGTAGCAAGACAAATGCTTTGTCACCTGGACAAAGTTGTCGCAAACATCTCTTTTTATTGGCAAATTCCCTTGCCTTCTGTTTCGCAAATTCAGAAGAAGCAGTTGCCAATTTGCATGCTTCAATAATCTTGTGTCTAAGTGCGATGACATATTCATAAGAGGATTTTGTGTCATCGACAATATTATCAGCAGTTATAAGATCATGAAGTAAGGACATAGGACCTCGCGGTTTCGCGCCAAAGACAAGTTCAAAGGGAGAAAATCCTGTATGTTCGTTGGCGACCTCTCTATATGCAAAGAGAGCCGCGGGTAAAACCCTATCCCAATCCTGAGGATGATCTTCCGTTATCTTACCTAGTAGGTTTTTCAGAGTTCTATTCAAACGTTCCACCATCCCATTGGACATAGGATGATAAATACTACTCAGCGATCTCTCTATCTTCAGAGTCGACATTACTTGAGACATGGTATCCGATATGAGTTGGGTACCATGGTCGGATAATATTTCTGCTGGAAAACCCAGACGAGAAAATATTAACCAAAGAGCATCTGCGACATCAGCAGTAGTTATGCTCTTTAGAGGAACAGCCTCCGGCCAACGTGTGCACATATCAACACACGTCAAAATAAATTGGTGTCCTCTAGCAGACTTTATCTTAAATGGACCAATGATGTCTATCGCCATTTTTTTGAAATGGCCGAATGGGAATGTCTGCAGCCTGAATAGGTGCATCATGGCGTGGACCTCTGGATTTAATCTCTTGACATACTTTACAAGATCGACAATAGATTCGTATGTCCTTATTCACAGCAGGCCAAAAGAAAGATTGAAGAACTCTAGCTTTAGTACGGGAAAAACCCATATGTCCAGCACACTGCGAATCATGAGCGTGCTGTAAGATTTTAACTCTCATATTTTTAGGCACAAGGATTTGAGAATGAATGGACTTAGCGGAGTCTTGTACCATACGTACAAGTACGCCATTCTTCATCGTAATCCAAGATTTAAGATTTGTATCCTTATTCGGATCACCTTTTGTTGCCAGAGTAAAGAATTTCTTTAGAGTAGGATCATCTTCCTGCTGTTTGATAAAGGAATCGTGGGAAATCTCCAAGGGATCATCTTGGATCTGCGCATCATTATCTTCAGAATGTGAAGATTGTGGCATATTCAGAGCTTGAGCCCTAGTGATTACTGCATTAGCAGATTGCATATTAACATTTTCCCAATTAGAAATTTGCTGTGGAGTGCATTCTTTCACTCCATGAATGCGACCGATGATAAGATCAGCGATCGGATTCGGCAAGAGGCATGCTTGCACCTCTCCTGTAAAGAAAGGCGTAGCAATATTGATAATGGCAGTGGAGTACTTCTCCAATGTGCCACCAAATGTTACACATTTGACTATATTGCCTGTAGCTCGAGAAGGATTTACGAGTGATTGCCTCACTCCAATGGTAATGCACCCCGAATCGAAAAGAATTGATACCGGAGTACCATCTATTAGGCCCCTATTAAAGACAAGAGCACCCCTTCCATTATGCGCAATTGACGCATGGAGAGCGGGAAGCGGGTGACCGCAGCTTAAAGTAGAAACTGTGGTTGGATCGAATAATGTTTTGCATTGCGAACACTCAGATGCTCTAGCAAAATCGAAAGCGGAATTTGCTACACTGTTGGAGTCTTTTTTATCATTATTCTGATTATCGGTGTCGTGGAACTCCTGTTGTGCAGAGTTAGCCTGGTAATACGATTTACCATGTCTTTTGTGTTGTGATCTACCTCGGTTATAATTGTCTCTATAATTATTATTGCCTCTGTTATAACCCCTATTTGGGTTTGAATCATAATATTCATGATCATAATCATCACGCTCGTTATATTGAGTATCCCTGTAATATTGTTTCTGTTGTCTCCATGAAGCACTTGGGTAGTTCCTATAGCTACTCCCTTTCCGAATTTCTAACATTATGGGTACCCCTCGCGTGTCGAGGACTATCAGCTCGATTCCAGTTCTTCGAAGAAGAACCCTGATTTGAGTGGTTATCTTGGTTTTGATACTTATTCCAATTAACCTTTTTATCAAATTTATTTTTAGCTCCTTGGAATTTGTGTGAGTAATTCTGATTATATTCTGTTGCCGAAGCAACTGGCATACTCTCTTTTAATGTTAGAGTTACTAAGAATCATGTCAGGGTGTGCCGTGGCATACTGGTCACAATATTCTTCCATTTGCTTTATTGTACCAGGTTTACGCTCATGTAAGAACTCTAGGAATGATTTATTTACAGAAGACATGACCTTGTCTCTTAGCAATAAATCCGTAAGACCATCAAATGTTTTCTCTGTTTTGGATAATTCAATCCATCGTGAAAGTGTAATTCGTGCTTTTGAGATGAAATCTGAGAATTCTACACCTACCTCAGGTCTCATTGTTTTAAACAAAAGACGGTAACCTTCCTCAGACAGCTGATATCTCTTTATCAAAGCTGCCCTAACAGCATCATAATTATCTTTGTCGGCCTCTTCAACAAAATATAACTTACTCGAGACTCCCCTTTTAGATTTTCAGACAACTGATTCACATACTGTGATTTGTCAACATTATGAGATCGACAAGCCCGTTCAAATCTAGAAAGCCAAAATGTTATGTCATCACTGGTAGGGTTAAACGCTGGTACCTTGACCTTGTACACAAAGGGTTTACCATTACCACCAGATGCCTGATTAACATTACTCATACATGTCAATTTTAATTTCTCTAATTCAAACTCATGTTCTCTTATTGCTTTTCTCTCTTCAGCTTCTCTATCTAATCTTTTCTGTTCTGCAGCAGCAGCAGCTTCTAATTTTTTTCTGTTCTGCAGCAGCAGCAACTTCTAATTTTTTTCTGTTCTGCTGCAGCTAGCATTTTTTTCTTTCTAATTCTTTTTTCTGTTCTGCATCAGCTTCTAATTTCTGCTGTTCTGCCTCAAGTCTCGTTTCCGCCACTTGCATCTGCAATTTCTTAAGTTTCAGCAGCAGTATCAGCTTCTTTTTCTAATCTTTTTTCTTCAGCTAGAGCTTTCCTTTCTTCTGCAGCAGCTTTTTTTTCTTCTATTTGAAGTTTTCTCTCCTCAGCCGCAGCTTTTTTTTCCTCAGCAGCAGCTTTTCTTTCTTCAGCAGCAGCAGCAATTTTTTTCTCTTCTGCAGCTAATGCTTTGTCATATTGAGCAACAGCCCATTGTTCTAAGTCTTTTCCAGTCTTATCAAGAGATTTTCCTTGTGCAATGAAATAATCTAATGTAGACATATTGTCTTCTTAAATCAGAAACCTGAAAAAGTAAATAAATTACCCTCTTTCACGTTAATGAGAGACAAGTCTATACCATAGACTTAGTCTTAGTCCAAAAACTTGTATGGTTTATAATAACCAATGATAACTTGAGTACCTATGGACACAATAACTGTATCTCAAATACTGTGGGAGACAAGCCTTACAAAGGTCTTGTATACCTCAATGTAATCAAAGATCACTTGAGTACCTGTGGAAAAAATATTTCCCTTTACCAATCACTTTGGGAGACAAGCCTTACAAAGGTCTTGTACATTTTGTTTTATAACAATAACAATCATAAAGTACTGATCTGTACTATACTATCAGTGTATACCACTATACGTCATATGTCAACTAAAGACATTACAAAGGACAAACAAGAAAAGACAATATGAACACATTTGCAGAGATCAAATTAAATTAAATAGGAGAAATGAAAAAAATGATCACAGAAACCGTGATGATAACTGCAATAATATAACAAGACAAATAACGCCACAGTGTATAAACATAAGGGTGTAAAAAACTGAAATGAAAAATAAAAAGATGAGACCTACAATTATACAAACAAATCAAACAAAACTAAGGAACACAAAATTATTACCAAAAACAACGAAGAAAACGACACCTCATCACAACTAACAGAAATAGCAGCAAATTGTTGCTAACAAATTTCCAATTAAGAAAATGTGTACCTATAGAATACTAGTCCAGACCAATGTCACTCGGCATACCTTGTACTAGTCACACAGAACATAAACTAATTTAATACATAACAAATAACATGTAAGCATAAATAGCATATAGCATACAATATAATTTATGTCATGAATGGAATGTGTTGCAGGTATAGTGTTGTAAAGCAGGCACAGTTTATTTTAATACTAATAACTTGCCACTTTATTGAGTAATAGATTTAATTCTAAACTATTACACTGTCAATTTTTCTCTTTTGAGCATATGAAGATCCAACGATGAACTATGCACTTTATGTTCAACAACACTGTGATTCTTCTGTACGTTGAGAAATGTCAACAATACTGCTCCAGATATTTTCTACACTTGATACCACTGTCCTGTGTAATACTGTCTGTACAGCGAAAAACTGTCAACAAGCGCTGACCTAGATACAGCATCCTATCGGTAATACAGGTCAAGCTGACATCGACTGTATAGCTGTCCTACTGGTGTTGATGTGTTCAAACAAATGTTCTTTCAGCTGTAAACTGTGATTCTCAACACAAAACTGCGTAAGCTGGACCCAGGAATCTGGCTCGCCACTGTAAAGTTTCTTTTCTTCTTTCCACTCTCTAAAAAGTGTCAGTCTGTATGCTCTGTAAGGAAGAGTGGTGTGTTGTTGAGATCAGGCATGCTCCAGTCTACCCAGCTGTAAATGGGTAACTCACCCTAGTCCTGAGTTAGGGAAGGCAAAGGCTCCAGGGAAGCAGGCCCTAAACTTGGTCACTCCAACCGACGCAGGATGGTGTATGTATGAAGTAGAAGTGTAGAGTGTGATTACCGCGAATGGTGTACTGTTCGTGTGCTGACCAATATAACCACTCATACACTTGTGTCTACAAGGCACCAATGCAGACTGCTGGACTCTTTGTTTACTCAATTTATTCAGACGTACACACTGGGACATACGAGTACATCATGGTATGTTGACATATCAATTTGTAGGTATACATAGCAGATCTGAAGTCATGACACATTCAGAAATAATGGGCAGTACATCAAAAGTTCAATGTCATGATATATTATGGCCGCATCCCCCTATCTGACTAAACGCGTCAGTGAAGGCAGATCGATAAATAACTAAAGTTACTTGACGTCCATAGTTTGTAGTATATATTATGAAAACCACGAAAGGGATAAAACGGGGGTTCTAGCAAGATTGAGATCTCCCTGTCACTGTCCGATAATAGGATAAATAATCTGTTCTCTTGGCATTGATCAAAAAACATATGATGACCCGAAAATACTAACAGGCCGCCCTATAACCCTGTGTTTAGTCAGTTCACTTCATTCCAAGTGAAGGTGGGGGGGGGGGGGGGGGGGGGGGGGGAATATAAGCCAAAGTTAATTTATAATTGGCGTATTATAAATGATTTCATAAATGTTCCCCATACAGACTCTACGGTGATCAGTGTTAATTCACGTAACCATAAAAACAGCTGTAGAGAACTGAAAGTCAGGTCATACTTTGTCGATACAAAACATAACCCTAGCGATAACGACTCTACAATTTCCATCTAGGCTCGACATCGGACATGAGATCATCAAATAGGGTCTGGCAATACATGGTGACCGAATTATACATGGTACACCCCTTACCTTAGGACAGTGTCTCTAACAACCAAACTGATAAGTAGAGATACCAACTTTCTTAGAAGGAAAACCACTTCATGGAATCTCCCATATTTCCTATAAGCAATCTACCAGCCCTTTGAAAAATTGCTTAACCAATACATCCGCCATCTATCACGGTACATCGGAACTCATCACGACTTGTCAAGACAACTCATACTACCGCCAATAGACCGGAATAATAAGGTAAATCTAGTACTCATCGCCTACCCATCCAAAATATTACCAATAAATGGAATGCTTGTACATGTACTAATAATATGTGTAATACATATGAATTCAGGCCATAAACATAATAAGCAAATTTAATATATTTTCCTGGCCACTAACTAAAATAAGTACAAACCGTAAGAGCAGCACCATGGGCAAATTGGTCTAACATAAAAGAGATACAAAAACTTAGAAGTTAATTATTTTTTTACATTATTGATGTTGTGTGAATTTTATTTTATATATTTTATATATTATTTTTTTTTTGGTTATTGGGGGGGGGTTTTTTTTTTTTTTTTTTGGTTCTTCCCTCCATAAAAAATTTCAACACTATAATTAATTTAACATTTTCATGTTATGATGTTGGAATCTACTATCTTACATCTGCTCTATGCCCGATTGCAGAAAACCTGCACCAAAGCACTTAATCCAGATTTTAGTAGTGTTTTTGTCCTGGGTGGGGATAACAGATTAATAACAGCTGGGCAGAGACAATATATAATCTACCTTACTGTGTAAAACAAAAACAGGCGGTGAAATGTACTCGCTCACCAAGCTTGGCACCCATACTTCTAATATTGGTTAATTATCGAAATGATGAACTGCAAATGTACTTTGGTGCGGCGGAAATGTTATGCAGCGTTACCCGCGTGTGGACTCATGTTTATTAAGCATTTATTGATAACAAATTAACTGAGGGTTTTGTTATGAATTACAGTCCATGAGTCATCTTAAAAAGCGGTAGCGTTATTACCTTATACGGGAAGATTTTGAATTTAAACAGTGTCATGCGGAATTTATATGAGAAGTTGAAAGGGGGGGGGGGGGGGAGAGGGGGAGAGAAGATATATCTTAAAGCAACATTTTTGAATTTATTTGGGCTAGATAAAATTATTAAACTAGATTACGTCTGAGTGGCCACTTTCATCGCGTAGAAAGCTTAGAGAGTGTGGGTGGGAAAAATTTTCCTTAATATTGTAGCACAAGTTTAGACTTCTGGGCACTGTTTCCACGGAGTCCAGGACGACACCCTTCAGGACAAACAAGGATCAAAGAAAAAAGTATGATTTCAATAAAGGCGACAGGACGCAAGTATTGAGGATCTTCTGAAAATTAACCAGAAAGAAAAACTCGACTTTTATAATAATATTAATACCTCTACGGACACGGCTTTATAACCCGTGGCTGACCTTATTCGGAAGTGTGTCACGTGCCAGACGTCTGTAAATTATCACCAGTATGGGGTGAGTTGTACACATTATCATTTTATATTTTGCGTTTGCCTTCTTTAAACTTGTTGGTGGTTGTACGGTTTACACGAGGCAGGCAATCTCAGAAATATGAAAAATGATAGATCATGAACCACCACAGCAAGCGCTTGGTGAATGCTTCATGCCGGTTCTCTCACAAGGAATCAAAAGCAGAGATAGCTCCAGTCTCCACGTGGAGCAGGGAGTGGATGATTATGACATCATGGTATACAGATTTTTATTATTTTAACGTTTTTAATAAGTTTGTATGTATGTTGTGTAAACCAGGCAAAAGTCGTTTCGCTGTCCAGTCATATTTTTTCATCAAAATAACTGAGAGTAACGGTGATTTTTTTTATCCAATCCACTGTGTTTATGATTTAGGCTTCAGGGAGAGTAAAATTAACGTCGAGGAAAATTTACTGATTACTGAGAAAAAAAAGAAAGGTTCGCGTGAAAGATGACCAGCAGGAAGACGCCTGACAGTGTCAGGAAAAAACCAATACTTAGCAGAGAGACATTTGTTTATTCTAAAGTTTGTGGTACAAGTTGGAGATACCAGTTTTTTGTAGTAAAAGTTGGAGATACCAATGTGAGGTACCAGCTTAACACGAGTCTGGTGGATCAAGAGCTTGTGGTCTACGCTTATATGTCTGCCTTTGAGGGTTGTGAATAAAACGTTGCCTTCACTTTCGGAGCGGTTACCCTGCAACTACGCTCGACGGCCTTGCATCACATAAGTCGAGATAATTGGCGGAGCAATCAGCAAATCAATTTTAAACATCTTGCCAGTTAGTTTTAATTTACAAGGCCAGCCAAAGGAACACATAATTCTTTACCCCCACAGCAAACCACCTAAACCATGTTTTGCTGTCGACGAAAAACTCTTTAGTTTAAAAACTTACTTACATCACGTTAATTATATTAACTCGTGTGTAAACCATTAATTGAAATATTACATTTGTTATAACCCATAAATGTATTTTACAAATTAATAGTTGATTTAATTATTACAGAGAGAGAGAAGTGCACATGTTTGAAAACAGTTATCTTAAATTATAATAAAAAAAAAAAATACCTTGTACAATAGGGCTACTTAAGCAACATTTTTACTGAATACATGTGTGTGGCTCAGAAACGATGAAAGGAAATATATCTTTGTCCATCGTTTGAAGGGACGGGCAATTAAAAAGTTCCACTACAGCCTTGATACATTTCAAGCGTTGTGCATTGATTTTCTGAAATTTCATATGAAAGACTCCCTAAAATAGAAGCACTATCCTTCTATTATACAACTCTTGCAAGATTAATCTTGAAGCGTGGAAGTAGAGACCCTTTAAAGACCCTCATTGTAAATCTAAAGTTTAGCAGTGTTGAACCATTTACGGCATGAGCAGGTGTTAGTAATCACGTGACAGTGTTTCATTGTAGTAGAAGTTGTGTTTTGACAAGTAAACATTGCCAGCCCTATGGCACAGCCCCAACCATTAGTATCATCTAACGGACATGCCAGAAGTGAAGGAATTCTACTCATTCTTCCCTTTCTCATAGACACCCCCTCCAGCACACAACGAAGGAATGACGGAATGACGTGGAGGATTACATTAAGCCAGAGTTTTTCTCTTGTTTCTGTTCAATCTAAATGAGGTATTAATTTTCTAATAATCTAGGTAGTAATGTTTCAGTCATTTTGTGTTTCATCTGAGGCTCTATGTTAGCAAGTGTAATTTGCTGGGGAGGCTAAGATGTTATACCTAAAAGGAATGAAAGCCTTGTCTGTGTCAACCGTGTGAGGTCAAGCAAATCGTTAGGCCCCTGACTCGAAAAGATGATGATGATGTATTATCAGGGAACGCTAACGCTACCCCTCCCTAGAGTCTCACACTGTTGGTGTTTTTTTGTATTCTTAGTGGCGGGTGTATGATGTGTACTAGTGTCTAGGGGTGAAATGACAAAGTGGTGGTACTCCCTAAGCACAACACACTACACTTTAACTCACTAGATAAGGAATTGAATAAGACTGTGGTTAAAGTTTTCTTTAAATTGAATTCGCTTTTTCTTTTGTGACAATTTAATCTGCCTTTGTCCAGTGCCAATCTCTTTTGGACAGGTCTTTGTGTGTGTATGAAGAGAAAATAATTTTACATATTATGATTACACTCTAAATTGTTGGACTCTTTGTCCTATTAAGTATATGTCGCATATATTATTCCTGTAGTGGGATATCACTGGACTAAAAACTTTAAATATCTACTAGGGTTAGTCAATTAACCCCCAAGAGCTGTTGTTTCATTACGCCCCATAGAAAGTCTGGTATTCTTGGAAAATAAACAATTTTTATTTGAATGGAGTGTCAGATGTCTCAGATGTTACACATCACTTCGGGATTCTTGGTATGAAAGTTAACAAGTTCAGTATGTCACTGCAGAGATTATATTAATCGGCAGCACCACAAGTCTCCTTCAGGCTATTGCGCTGACAGCATAACTTTTGATCTTGGAGATCTTTTTTCTTTTCTTTTACCAATTATCATCAGTTTTCACTCGTCACGGCTGGTAAACAGGTAAATAAAAGATGCCTGGCATTAAAAGGACACCTGGCCTTTTTCAACTAATATGACACAATTTCTTATCACTATGTACAACATGATGGTATGGGGTCAGCTCGTGTGAATAAAGTGCCACAGCCCCGTTATTTATATGACTCACACCTTTACTAGTGGACCACAATCGTTCCGCTATGGCAGATACGCCACTGTTTACTTTTACATAGTTTTCTTTCAATACAATAACGTGGAGGTAAACCACATCTCCTTTTTTATGATTTTCCTTTTCTTTTCTTTAATTATAAACGCTCTAGGACATGTTGAAGAGTGTTCATTGGAACACTGAGGCTCACTACCGAATACATCTTCTAATACAATAATATTTTTACATAATCATAACAATTATGCAACAGTTCAAATACAGTTCATTTGTGAGGACTTAATAATCTTTGCTCCCGGAAATGTCCTTCACTTTCCAATGCAGTAACTAACTTTCGCGCGCAGTTGTCTTTTCAATAAGCATGTTAATACATCTTAAAGTCATTCTTACCACAAATTCAAAGAATTATGTCACAAATAACGTTTGACTGGCAAAAGATATGGCCTCAGTTTTCTCTGCCCTGTACCAGACTGTGAATTTAGTATTTTATTTTAAAAGGTACATCACATCTGCTTAACACTTGGAATGTTATAAAAATTTCCTTGTCAAATGGCCAGAATTACCCCTAAGGCCTTAATCTGCCAATCAAGTATTAGAGCTGGCCAATGAAATCAGTGCAACTACATATAAGAATTTGTTTATTTCATTTTTAGATTCCTGTTTTGAATAAAAAAAAAAAATTCCAAACAAATATGTGTCTGTAGTCCATTATGGTGCTGTCTGCGAGTATAGTTATGCCAATACAAAAAAGATGTTAGTTTTGGTTTAGCATTGTTCCTACTACCCCCTTTTCTCCTATACTCTTCATACCTACCCTAATGGATTTGAATTACTCAATGCTCTAATTTTTAAAAGTTGCGTCCCCTAATAACTTTTATTTCTAAACGAGCAAAACACAGTCTGACAAAATCCCTAGCGTTCGTAACATACAGTTATTATCTCAATAACTTGGCTAAAATAATTGGATACCATACATTTCAAAACCATATTATTTCTCAGGAAGACACCAAGCTATCCTAATATTCTGATTTTTATGGTCAGTTTCATTTATGGTTTTTAGATTTTCAGCTTTTGTACTGTCAATCGTCAAATATAAACTTTTACACAGAGCGATACCATTTCCAAAACCTTATTCCCTATCATTTGGTTTAGCTATTATTCATAATAAGTAAACCAACTACTTTTGAGTGACGTCAGAAAATACACTACCTTGGCGAGATTTAAAACTGTCCCGTTGTTTTATCTGCTGAGCTTTGCCCACAGTGTGTATATAGTTAAAAATCCGCATCTCAGAGCGAAGAGGGGTTTTTCAAAACGTTTTGTAGTATTTGCGTTAATTAATGTTACAGGTATCGTTTTGTTCTTACTATGGAAAAATGTCCGAGTAGTTACTACTAATTATAACGTTAAAGTTAACATAATTACGTAAAAATCAGACGATAAGTTTTGAGGTCCCACATTAGGCAGATCGTTAATTATAAAGTCTATCCGCAGTTTTTGTTTTTAGTATGACTGCAGATCGGGCAAGATGTTAAATCTGATTAACTGTATCGTCTCGAACCGAAACTAAAGGCCATCAATGTTAGATTTTATGGTAGGTCATTTTTTAAATCATTTCCACTGCACAATAAATGGCAGGCTTCTTGGGTATAAAAATGCCAACTGATTAATTACACATTAGGGGATTATGACTTTTAGAAGCAATTATCACTCGGATAAAATTCCTGCCTTTCAAAAACAAAAAAAAGAAATAAGCTACACTAAATTTAAGGGGGGGGGGGGGGGGGGGGGGCTAAGCTATGGGCCCCTCCATGGGGGGATCAATGCACTAAAAGTGTTCATATATAAAAAACATAAAACCCCTAAAGCTAGTTTACTAACAAAATAAAAATCTTAAATTCATTATTATCTACAAAAATCAAAAAAAACTTTATTCCCGCTCCACCCCCATCCCAAAACGTAAAAATAACCCAAAAATTTGGCATGCCTTACTCTTTAAAAAAAAAAAAAAAACAGAATTCGAGACGCTTCGACTTTCCAAAGGAATAGAAAGTCAAAAAAAAAACTGTACCCGGCGGGTTGTATGTGAGGCCCATTGGAATCTCCGTAGATTTTTTTTTTATGAATGGGGGGGAGGGGTGAGGGGTCATGGGCGAAAAAAAACGGGGGGGGAATTCCTACCCAAAAAATTTGGCTTCTTTAAGAAGCAAAAATAAAAGAAAAGGGGGGGGGGGCGATCTTTAATCTGGTAAAAAAAAAGTACAAAAACATTGTGGGGGTGGGGGGGGGGCTGGGGGGTTCCCTTGTATAAATTGAAAATAACCTTAGTCTGTTGGGGCCCGTGCAGAGTCTGAAGAATACCTCTGGTTCTCTTCTGTTGTGAAAAAAATAGACACACAAAACAAAGTTGGGGGGGGTTGGGGGGGAACTCTTTGGGGGCTGTTACAAAAAAAAAAAAAAAAACTGTATTAAATCCTCCCCTGATTAAAAAAAATCTAAAAAAAAGGGGGGGGGGGGGGGAACCTTTATATAAGGCTAAAAAAGGGGGGGGGGGGGGGTTGCCTGAGTTTATTTGCCGGTTGAAGACATCATGCAAAATCCTTTTTGGGTATGGTTACGGGCCTTTAGTGATTTTTGTTCCCCCCCCCCCCCCCCCCCCTCATTAAAAGGCGAATTGGGGTGAGGGGGGGTACATATAACTCAGTAAAAAAAAAATAAAAATGGTAATAAAAAAAAAATATGGCCAACCGCCACCCCAAAGACCCCCAAAAAAAGCACCCACTCCCCCGCCCCCACAAAAAAGGTTGAGCCGTAATTTTTTAAAAACATAATTACACACAGGATGAACATTTCAACATAGGGGGCGGGGAACGGGGGTCCGTATCACAGTCATGCAATAAATTAATCATAACGTAGGGAAGGGCTGGATTATTACGTGTCATGTCGTTTAAGGATACCAAGTGAGTACATTGTCGTCAGAACATCACACAGCTATATGCAGGCGCAGATAGAAATGGCTAATAAAAACAGTGAGGACTGTGAGTCTGAATATATTGGATATAAATAAATAAACGATTTTCCTTCCTCCTTCTGGGGATATCTAGGTTAAAAACACTAAACATCCGTAAGTTTCCTTTCTTCGTAGAGTTCTAGGACTGACCCTGCGTCCATGCATAAATACACATATTAAATGGTATAAATCATGACATTGAATTGGGAAAGGTTAGAAAAACGCAGCTTATTCAGCTTGTACGCGTCAAGTAACACAAGGGTTAGCGTCTCCTAGTTACCGTTACTGTGACCCAAACAACGGTAGGGACACGCCAAAATCGATCGTTTGGGGGTTAATCACCCCCACCCCTATCGCCCACCAAACTATTATAATGTCTTAAAACTTTACAATGCATTTTTCCATAAAAAAAATAGCAGATCCCCGTTATATCATAGTACGTAAACTGGTTATTTTTTGTACAACGGGGAAAAATAAACCCAAGAAAAAAGTTTTTTTTTTTTTTTCTTATCCGCCCCCCCACCCCCCCAGCCCCCCAAAAACAACAAACACTAACCAACAAACCTAAACAAATGGCAAACGATTTTCTGAGGTAAAACCGTAGGTCGGGTCATAACAAAAAACAATAAATCTAAAATAAGCTAAACATTATTTCAAAAAATATATAAAAAAAAGCAATATTTTAAATCAATCTTAACAGTAAATTAATATAAAGGTCATAACCACTGAATTGATAAAATAAAAAAAAGCTAGGCTCTGTCGACTATTATAGTATGGTCGTAGTTCGTCGCTGTTCACGTTAAATTTATTCACTGTCTTTCATTATGGGAGGCAAGAAAACATTACACTTAAAAAAACCCACTGCGTTAAAAACACATTACATTATTGACCCCAATGGGGGGGGGGGGGCGAAAACGGGGAGGATGTTATGAGAGCAGAGGGAGAAGACTCAAAGTACGGAAATTGACCCCCCGGGGGGGGGGGGAAGAAGTTTAGAAAAGGTTTTACGTATGCCCAAATTGGTATGTTTCGACTAAGTAAGGTGGTGGTGTGGAGTAGTTGTTAGGGAAATAAGATCTGATAACTTGATCCAAATTTGTAATTAACACAACTATAAAAGTAAAAGCTGTACATGGGTAACAACATAAGGTTAACTTAGTCTACCCCGATGGAGGGAAATACATATTTAGGTTAAACTCAGTCCTTTCTTATTTGTTTAAAAATATTTCTTACTCTTTTTTTTTTTTCAATAATTTTCTAACCATTCATTTAACAGATTTTTGTCGTAAACCCAAACCTCCGCAATTGTACCCCACACAACTATGAATTCACTGATAAAAACCAACAAAAAACTTCCTTAATAATCAATTAAACAACATACTCCCCCTGTTATCCCATATTAGGGTAGTGTACTTTTGTGCTCCCAAATACTGTGACATCGTGGTGTGGAATCCCCCAACACCTTAATTAAAACAGGGGGGGGGGGGGGGGGGGGGGGTGGTGGGGAAACAACCTAACTCCCCATAGGGTGGGGGGTTACTCAAAAATATAATTCCTAACATATCTCCAACCTTCCACAAACTCACCTCCAACCACATCTAAATATCAAACTGGTGTTGACCCACCATCTCACCCACAAACTACTTACCACACCCCAAAACCTTAATTCCCTCCAAAAAAAAATACCACTTGCCAAATACCAACATTACCCACTAACAAAATCTACTAACAACTACCAACTCCCCCATCCCCTATCTAATCTTCCACCACGCCCTTCCAACATTGGGGGAATAACCATAACAACCTCCCCAACTTCTACCACTTCAACCTCACCCACCCTATAACCACCCACACCCCTTTACCACTTTAAAACACCCCCACCACAATTGGTATCCACACTAAACAAGCCTCCATTTTATTCCATCACATTAAACCTCCAATCAAAATATTTCCTTTTTGTCCCCCACCCCAAACCTTCCTAATTTTAATACACCATTTTAAACAACCCCATCCACCCCCACCAACTAAATCCCAATCTCACCCCCATCCCCTGACCAATAACAACCCAAAAATCTACAAAACCCCTAATAACCATTCTTCCCATAACTTGTGGGGGTGGGGGGGGGGAGTATACCACAACACCTTAAATTTCAAACACTCCAAAAAAATTTAATTAACTAAGTCATGCCTTCCATCCCCCAACAAAACCACATTAAAACTAACTCCCCCACAACAAGACCCTCACCCTACAACCCAAATCTACACCCACCAAGGGGGGTCACAACCCAAAATCCATCTAAACCCCTAACCACCCCTGGGGGGGGCTTATAACCAAGGGGGGGCCAGGGGGGGCAGAGGGGACTTAAAATTTCCGATAAAAAACCCCAATCCTCCCTCATTAACAACTCCACCCCTAAATTATACATTAATACCCTAAACCTTATACCCCAACCCCCCAATAATATATCATAACCACCCCATCCATAATCCTTAAAAATCTACAAACCACCCCTACATCTAACTTCAAAACCCTACTACCATATCAACATACCCCCCCCTAACAAAACAACCCTCTCAAATACCCAATTAATACTTAAACTCATAACCTCTATAACATCACCCCACCAACATCTATTCTCACACCAAACAACTACGCCTAAAAATTTTACCCATACCAACCCCTATCTACCTCCCACTCCCACCTCAACATTTACCCCACATAAAACCCTAATTACCCATCCACTCCCAAATACTCCACCTTTCTCACATCCTCTACTATTTCCACCCTATCCCCCTTCCACCCCCAACCCCTTCCACTCCCATTATTATATTCCCCACTCTATACTACCATCTCCAAAACCCTATTACACAATCCCAACCCAAAAAACCTTACCTCCCAACCACAAAAACTTAACCATAAAAAAATCCTATTCCTCCAACTACTACCTTAACATATTAACTCATACCCCTTTATAAATTCCAAACAAAACACACCTTAAAAACCCCCCCATCCTACTTATATTCACAATACATACAAAACTTCCCCACCCACCATTCTTACCCTCATTCCCAAAAATCCTCACATAACACCCA
>JAMPIV010002609.1:5000-74382 GCA_024509875.1 Oreohelix idahoensis | reverse complement strand
ACATAACAAAGAAATCTTTTGAATTCAAGTGATCCTCAGTAAACATTGTAGTCAGTGTGACATTTTCAAAAGCTACATAACATAGTGAAATATTTTGAATTCAAGTGATCTTCAGTAACAGTGAAGTCATTGTGACCAGTTGGTCATATCTATCACCCAAATACTGAAGATAAAATTCATGTACCACATTATTAACATTGGTTCCAGTATGTGAATTAGTTGAACTAGACTATTTTCATAACAAAGGGAGCCTTAGCAACAAGGAAAAGACTTTCTTTTAGTAACTGACTTTTATTTGGTGTACATACATGCAACATCATCAGTGTATTTTTAATTTTAGGTTTTGTGTTTACACAAACAAAACTCAACAGATGAATGTACGCGTACATAAATAAAATTAAGAAATTGTAGTGCACTGGTTTGACTACTTTATGTCAACTTTGAATTCATTTTACTTTGAATTTAATTAATTCCCCTAGATACCATAACAGCCCATAGGTATAATTCCGAGAAAGGCACCATAGAATACTGGTACTGAATATTACTATCTCGGCCAGTAATTCTTTACAGCCTGACTTTATACCTATGAACTCTATACACCATTGCTCTTTTCTGAGAATGGGGTATTTCTTATAAGACAGACTCTTCTCTGGCAACTATCCTTGTATCACCTGATACACCTTGTTGTCTATATTCTTCATAAATTATTTAACCTCTCGCGACACCATTAAAAAGAACGTTTGCCTTGTAATCTTTTCTTGGTTAATTTTCTGGAAAATGTGGAAACAGCGGCCTTGCACAGTGAGAAACTAAATTAAACACCCATTACAAAAGCACGCATGCTTTTCAGGATTTTTCCCCATGGTGCATTAACAATTGACCACAAGTCATGATAAGTGTGACAACGAAGATCAAATGAAGTTGAAATAGAATGGAAAGAAATGGAATAACCACGTGAGAAATAATGCCATCACCAGAACATGCAGCAGAAGAACAAACTATTATTCCTTTCCATAAGAACCTTATCAGACTTAATTAAAAGGTGAACGACTTCTTGATTTTATTAACTGTTTTTAAAAAGTAACATTTGCAACTGATCCGACATTGTTTTTAACAATTTGCCTAACTGAGTGGATTAAAACAGGGGAGATAATGCCACCATCAAAACATGCATCAAAAAGAGCACACCATAAATCACTCCCGCTAGAACCTTACCGGATCTTAATTTTAAAAATAAACGATTTCATGGTTGACGAATTAGAAGAAAAAAAATATAATATTTACTACTGATCCGACATTGTTTTTAAAATGTGTCCAAACCGGAAATAACGCCAAATTTCCATAAAGAATAATTATGTGGATTGTAACAAAACTTGTAAGAATTAAACCAATGTTTAAAATTACCGACAGTATAGTAATAAAATACTTGAATAATTGAGATACCGATTGGAACTACAGCGTATTTTACGCTGTACAACCAATATAAAGGTATGTTATCAGGCACTCGCAGGAAATAAAGAAGTAGAACACCAGACAACAGAAAAACAACAGACATGAGTGGCTCACCCAGGATTTGAACACTGGACCTTCCGTGCGACAACCCCGCCTAGCCATGCAAGCGAATCACACTATCCGCTCTGCCATCTACGCATCATCAAAAATGATGTTTCAATGGCAGGTCAATAGTGCGAACCACAATACACGACACCAGAAGTCCTCCATGGGCAGTTCAGCCTTTTAATGACGCAATCACTTCTGTTGTATTTCTATCAAGCAGTATAGGCCGAATCCAACAAGACCCTTAGGACCTTAATACTGTGTTGGATTCGGCCTATACTGCTTGATAGAGATACAACAGAGGTGATTGCGTCATTAATGGGCTGAACTGCCCATGGAGGACTTCTGGTGTCGTGTATTGTTTTTCGCACTATTGACCTGCCATTGAAACATCATTTTTTGAGGATGCGTAGATGGCAGAGCGGATAGTGTGATTCGCTTGCATGGCTAGGCGGGGTTGTCGCACGGAAGGTCCAGTGTTCAAATCCTGGGTGAGCCACTCATGTCTGTTGTTTTTCTGTTGTCTGGTGTTCTACTTCTTTATTTCCTGCGAGTGCCTGATAACATATCTTTATATTTGTTTCATATTAATTTACTGTTTACAGGCCTCAGGTTTCCCTCCCTTATTTGTAATAAATGTTTGTACAATACCAAACCTACCCACTATCCTGTTCTCACTGTTCTAGTCTACTATCATTTACTGGACACAGTATTAAGGTCCTAAGGGTCTTGTTTGGATTCGGCCTATACTGCTTGATAGAAATACAACAGAAGTGATTGCGTCATTAATAGGCTGAACTGCCCATGGAGGACTTCTGGTGTCGTGTATTGTGGTTCGCACTATTGACCTGCCATTGAAACATCATTTTTGATGATGCGTAGATGGCAGAGCGGATAGTGTGATTCGCTTGCATGGCTAGGCGGGGGTTGTCGCACGGAAGGTCCAGTGTTCAAATCCTGGGTGAGCCACTCATGTCTGTTGTTTTTCTGTTGTCTGGTGTTCTACTTCTTTATTTCCTGCGAGTGCCTGATAACATACCTTTATATTTGTTTCATATTAATTTACTGTTTACAGGCCTCAGGTTTCCCTCCCTTATTTGTAATAAACGCTGTACAACCCAATGCCTAGAATCCGGCTTTTGGCTGGGATCATGTGTCTAGACGCAGGGACCGGTACAGTGACATTCATGTGTCATTAGGTCCCTTGTGTGAGAACACAGAGGATCACTACAGTGACACAGTTTGCCATTGGGTCTTCTTGTGTTAGGACATGTGGTCTTGACCAGGGCCGGGTTTGGGCAAGTAGAGTTTTGAATAGCACGATATTATCATAATAGTGTCTGATGGTACCCCGCTCCTGAATGATTGTCAACCCCTCCCCCCTTCCCCCCCCCCCACCTCCGCGCAATCTCATGCGAGGAAAAAATATGCGACCTCAAGCGAGGAAAAAAAAAAAGATAATGTCTTGTCATTAGTTTTCAGTTATTATTCTGACCCTTGTAAATTAATCAGACAGAGACATAGAGATAAATAAAGGGGGAAACCCGAGGCCTGTGACGAGTAGGCTAAATAAATAATACGCTTAAATAGGTTGTTGTCGGCGGTTGAAATGAATATTTATGGGCCGTCTGTTCGATGCAGCCTTAAAAAAAATTCAGAGGCGCAGGAAAAAATCCTCCCATAAAACGCAGAGAAAAGTATACTCATTTGCAAGTAGATTTTATAACAGTACAATACTATCATAATAGTGTTTGGTGGCTTCCCCCTTCTCCCAAATTCTGTATTACACCAGGGGTGGATCTTTCATATAACGACCTCCAATAAAACATACAGAAAAATATACTGAGCTTGCAAGTAGAGTTTTGAATAGCACGATATTATCATAATAGTGTCTGATGGTACCCCGCTCCTGAATGATTGTCAAACCCCCACCTCCGCGCAATCTCCTTAGTGTGCCGCTGTGTGGTTGAAATACAATCATTTAGCTTTCTCCAACCTCTTTTAATACTCCAGCCAGACTCAAAATACATGATACTTGTGTGCTGCTAGTATTAAATCCAAAATGTCTAGTACATGTTTGAATAAGAAATGTGGAGAGCGAACAAAAGATGCTTTTGACTCACTACAACACAAATACCGTCTTGTATAAGTTTCCGTTTTGGCTTCTCTTAATCAACAAAAAGGCAGAAAAATAATGACTTTTGTTCTTTTATTTGGAATATTAGTTGTAATGAAAGAACGAGTGGTTGGCATGGAGTCATGCCTGTCCAAAATCATTACATATACGAATCCTTGTTCTGGAACCCCCAGGGCAAGAGAGGCAGAGGTCGACCAAGAAGCTCATGGAGAAGAGAGCTAGAAACAGAGACGAAAATGATGAGGAGAACGTGGAAAGAACTTGAGATGATGGCACGTGACAAGAGGACTTGGCAAGTGTTTGTTGAAGGCCTATGCTCCTTTGGGGGTGGAGGGTTATGAATGAATGAATGAATGGGTGTTGGCCTGCTGCTTTATTATGGCAGTATGTAAACAATACCAGGCAACGTAGCCTGTTCAGTTTTTTGTCATACATGCTAAGAGCTCTAATTCGTAGGCAATTCCACGTTGGGGTATATGTTTCCTTACGTCATGAGAACTGCTAATGCCTCTCCGTATTGCAGACGTAACTAGGGTGCCAGTTTCTATGCGTGTACCCCAGTTCTCTTCAATTACGATGTTGTCTCTTGTCTTCCTCTCCGAGAAGGCAAAGTCCGTTGCAGGCTAAGGGTTACCTAACCTCCGCCATGAATCGCCATTCAGATCAAACGTATGTATGTGTGGACAGGCAGCACAGACAGCCGAACACATCCTACAAGACTGCCACATGTTTAGTCAATTGCGAACTGAACATTGGCTTACAGAGACGCATATCCACACAAAGCTGTTTGGGAGTCTTGAAGAACTTTCAAACACAGCAACATACATCCAGAGAACCGGACTTCTTGTGTAGACATTACTAAACAACAGCGAACGAGAAGAAGAAGAAGAGAGATCAAACGTGGCATCATATCTCTTGTTCAATTATTATAAAAAAAGTAAATTAAAATTTCAAAATTGTGTGCGTGTGTGTGTCCTTCCTTAACCCCTAAATGATGTTGCGACACAGCAACAACAAAAGAAAAACCAAAATATAAACAGAAATAACAACAACAAAAGGGGGGTCTTGGGAAGGGTGTAAAAGCTGAAGGGTTTGATTTAAAATTTAACTGACTTCCATCTGTCATATATAATATGTTTTATAAGAACCCTGCTGGACTGACATATATAATATGTTTTATAAGAACCCTGCTGGACTGACATATATAATATGTTTTATAAGAACCCTGCTGGGCTGACATATATAATTTGTTTTATAAGAACCCTGCTGGACTGACATATATAATATGTTTTATAAGAACCCTGCTGGGCTGACATATATAATATGTTTTATAAGAACCCTGCTGGACTGACATATATAATATGTTTTATAAGAACCCTGCTGGACCTTTACTAATCACCAAGAGCTAACACTCAGTGATAGTGGATCAAAGACAAAACCTTCACTCTCCCAGCCATATCCCCACTATTCACTATATATTAAGGTGACCACCTGTCCTCTTTTCCCCGGCTTTGTCCTATTTTCCACCTAACGATCGTGCGTTCAGGAGGCTTTTTTTTTTTTTTTTCAAAAGTTCATTTTGTCCGGAGTTTACCCTCAGAGATTGAAGATGACTTCTGCAAGTATATTCATTAAGGATTATTTTAAACTGATTCTGTACGTAATTAGATTGAAGATGACTTCTGCAAGTATATTCATTAAGGATTATTTTTAACTGATTCTGTACGTAATTATTTTCTCCTCTGGACGGAATTATTTTTAGATCCCAAAAGTTTGCATTTACATAAGTTAACTTTATTGAGATAAAATATCTAATTATAAGTAAAGTATAACTTATTATATATGAAATTAAAGAAAATGAATGGGCATTATAAACATATTAATTGTTTTCACTAAATTTATAATTACTTACTTACTTACTTAGTCGTTCCCCTTCTACCGTGAGGTGTAGAGGTTAAATTTATAATTTATTAGTTTTATTAGATTAAAAAGTACATATCCAAAAAAAAAAAAAAAGGACATGAAATTATGAATTTTTTCCCCACTTACGTAAGTGGGAAAAAAATTCATAATTTCAGGTCATTTTTTTTTTTTTTGGATATGTACTTTTTAATCTAATAAAACTAATAAATTATAAGGTCTCCATCAGAAATTTTTGTCACATTACAGTAAATATGAAACGAATTGCAAAGGGGCAGAGTTGGGTTACTGAAGTGCAAAACTGTTTATTGACCATACATGCAGTGCCAACATGTTTATTTGTGCGAGCTGTTGGGGAATATTTAATTGAGAAAGATGTTGCATTTGACGATACAAGTAATATGATCAAAATTAACAACCTGATAATATTTGTTGAAAGTAATATCAATTGTGAAGGATTTATACAGTTGCTGCCACATGAGAAGTGAACCAGATTTTTTAAAAAAATATAAGTAAATGTTGAATTTCATTCTGAACTTTTAATGATCGCACAATATTTGTTTGCGGTGCCTAGTCACAATGCATACGTGAACAGGCTTTTTTCATTGTCGGAAAGTCACTGGACAAAAGACAGAAACATGTTCAATGTGAATTCCGCCAGCGGAATTTTGCTTCTACAATATAATTTAAAATAAGTTTCATACGGTCGATTCCATGAATATTTAATAGAAAATAATGAACTGTAAAAGAAGACAATGTTCACAAACGAAATTAAATTAATAATAATAATAATTAGTTTATCAATAATGATTAATTTGTTAAAATCATTTTAAAAACCAACATTTTAAAGGACAATAAATTTTATTTTCCTAACTTTTATAAAACTAGAACTAGCTCTAGTCATCAAAGTCGTGCATTAAAACTCTTACAATCCGGCAAGCCCCGTGAAGTGGCGCGGGTTTAGTACCAATTTTACGGCTCGTCCCGTGAAGTGGCGCGCGACGGTAACGATAGCTAAACTAGCGCGTAAAAACGCGGTTTTAGCTCCCGTATAGTAAGAGTTTTTTAATAGATTGAAACGAATAAGTATTTTTTTGCTCCATATCTTTTGTTTTGTATTGTCCTCTTTTTTATGCCGAAAGTCAGAAAATGTCCTCTTTTGTAAAAAACGATATATTTCGTTTTTAATTAATGATGAAAAATACCCTGTTCAACTTCTGATTGGTTATAATTAGGATATATATATATATATATATATATATATATATATATATATATATATATATATATATATATATATATATATATATATATATATATATATATATATATATATATATATATATATATATATATATATATACGAGGGGCGTTCAGAAAGTAATGCACCACATTTTTTTTCTCAGCAATAATGAAGATAGAAGCATGACATTTTGCACACTTCAAATATGGCATGTGCCAATTGTGTGCACCAAATTGCACCGCAACCGGCCAAATAATAAGGCTGCCCTAAACCGTTGAAATTGAACGTGTTAGCAACTTGCGTTATAAACAGCGAATTGTGATAGAATTTCTTGTTGCAGAGAAGGAAACCGTTGTGATTATTCACAAGCGTCTATGGGATGTGTATGGACGTTTTGCAGTCGACAGGAGTACAGTCAGTCGCTGGGTTCAGAGAATCAAAGAATCAGGAAGTGGAGATACGGAGCTGCTTGATCGGCCGCGCTGTGGACGTCCTGCCACAGCCACCAACGCAGAAATGTTGAAATGCGCTGAGGGCATTGATCTTACTGATAGGCGAATCACTACTCAACAATTGGCCTTACAGCTGTCAGTCAGCATTGGTAGTGCAAATGCAGTTATAAAAACTCTCGGATTTTCTAAGGTTTGTGCAAGATGGGTTCCTCGAAGTCTCACAAATGACCACCGATTGCAAAGGAAAGCAATTTCTTCTGAATTGTTGGAGCGTTTCAATGCTGATGGAGAGAAATTTTTGGCTAAGATCGTTACAGGTGACGAAATCTAGGCCCATAATTTTGAACCTGAGACAAAAAGACAGTTAATGGAGTGGCATCATCCGCAATCACTAAGAAGAAATAAATTCAAGACAATTCCTTCAGCTGGAAAGGTCATGATCACTGTCTTTTGGGACATTGAAGGTGTGATTCTTGTGGACGTTATGCCAAGAGGAGAGACAATCAATTCGCAAGCTTAAATTAAGACATTGAAAAAACTCAATCAACGTTTTCGCAGAGTTCCGCCGCACAAGAATCCAGCAGACCTGCTTCTCCTTCACGACAATGCGCGACCTCACACAAGTCTGGCAACACGGGGAACAATCACCAAATTGAGTTGGACTGTACTACCCCATCCACCCTATAGTCCCGATTTGGCACCCTCTGATTTTCATCTATTTGGTCCACTTAAAGATGTACTCCGTGGGACAAGGTTTGAAGATGATGAAGGAGTGATTCATGCAGCGAAGAAATGGCTACATGATCAAGACAAAATCTGGTACAGGCTAGGAATACATGCACTTGTTTCGCGCTGGCATAAAGCCGTTACCATTTATGCTTATATGTTTAAAAAAAAAAGCCTCCAAACCAACAAAAACGAGATAAAACCGAACAAATTCAAACAAAAACTCCAAGAAGAATAATATTAAGCGGGAGGGGTGTAAAGGCCTGGTGGTTCCAGTTTTTTTTTGGGTATAATATTTTAATGATGAAAAATATCCCGTTCAACCTCTGATGGTTTATAATTATGATATATATTGTTTCCAATTCCAAATAATATGATTAACTGCCGATATGGGAAAGTGGCATCACACCTGTCAAATCATTGTAAATAGGGCAAATCACAATTACCAATTATACGTATATGTTTAAAAAAAAACCCAAACAAACAAAAAAACGAGATAAAACCGAACAAAATCAAGCACAAACTTCAAACAAAAATAATATTAAGGGGGAGGGGTGTAAATGCCTGGTGGTTCTAGTTATATAACTGACTTTAACAGATAATTAAATGCCTTTCACCCGTTAAGTCATACGCATTGTAAGAACAGCATCAGACCATCACATTACCAATTACTGTATATTAACCATTGTTCGTGTTAAATACAATTTGACTATATTATGCAGTTTCCTAGGTATGTCTATTCTTCTATATTTATAGGCAGTGGCGGTTCCAGGGGGTTGTCATTGGGGGTGCTGCACTGTTCATTCATTTAAAATACTATACATAACACTCACAAATTGTGACCACCATGTAAAATATCAACCCATACACAAATGATTAGTGTCTTATCTCATCTAAAATCTGTCAAGAAGTTCTGAAAAGTTATTTTAAAAGTTTACTGCAACTAGGAGTAATCATTGTCAGTTGTAGCAGCTTCCAGAGTCTCAAACCAGGTTACACAGACATGTATGCTGCTATTTCTCGTGTTTAAAATTTTCATTGTAACTTCCCTTTAATTTGCTCATTGCACTTGAGCTGTGTTCGGCTGCAGCTCCAGATAAAAAATTCAAACCAATCGTAGTTCGCCTCTAGCTGTGTGTTTGACAAGCATTCGCTTATAAGAGGTCAAGGTTACTTGAGCTGTAATCGTTTGCAGCGCTTTCCCCAATACGGTGTTGGATAATTAAAAAAAAAAAAAATTTTTTTTGTATTTAACCTTTCCGGTGTAACCTCAATTTTTCGGTCTGTCCGGATTATGTATTATAATGTAGTAGAGACAGTATGCAGTCCTTTTTTTTTACAGGGGGTGTTGCAGCTCAACAGCTCATTAAAGAAAGCCGCCACTGTTTATAGGTAAATTTTATGCCTGCAATAATCTAATATTGGTAAAAACGATATAGTCACTCCACTATATATTAATTTTTGTTCTTATTAAATACTGTTTGCTTAATTTATGCTATTAGCAGGTCTGTCTATTCTTAACACCTGTTCTGTAGTTATGGGTGAATCTGATGCCTGCAAATAATCTAAATATTTGGGTTATCTTTTGTTCTAACTCTTACATTTTAATTAATAAGAATGAACGCTTAGTTTTGATGGAGGAAAAAAAAAAAACAGCTGATCCGACATTTTTATCATTTCCGGAAATAACAGCCATTTTACATAATGATTGGTCTATGAGTCTATGACAAAAGTTGCAAAGATTCAACCAGTGTTTGTAAAAATCGTGAGTATATGATAAATACTCAGAAAATTCAAACACCTATAATTTGTCTTGGCCGTTGGGAATGATAGTAGACTGAGAGCTGCCATATTGGCTCAAAACGGGGCGTTTCCGCTTCAATATGGATTTGTGTTGTTTTATCTTTAAGACGGCCTCAGTGTTTGTCGGCCGTTATTAATTTTGAAATAACAGCTCGAAACAGGGTTGGGGTTAGGTTAAGACTAGCTGTAACGTAAATATGGATAGGCCTAGCCAGTCTGACAAAATGGCAAACTTTTTCCTACTATGAACATAAAATGTCAAAAAGCTAACACAATGTGAGTAAATTTCCATGAGCTGAGAAGGCCGCGTCTCTTCATGGAAACTATGGCAACTGATTAGTAACATATTCATCATGCTAACGTTTTTTTTTTTGGTTAAATGTTTGGTGGATAACGAGGACAGTAGACAAGGTCCGCTGTGTTGCCAGACTGGTTGCCTATATTTACCTTTGAAACAAAAACTGCATTTTTTGGCCAACATCCCCTACAAGAGCCCTTTTTTGTGATGGGTTATAATTAGGATGTATAGGGTCACTAAATCAGGATAATAATTTTGATTTCGATATCTGAATATGGCATCATCTTGTTCCTCCAATCAGTTCAAATAGAATAAAACTAATCCTACGCATGGCCACTATTTAAAGCATAGGAGAAAAGATAACTGTGAAATTGGTTTTATCAGAGGAAAGATAGAAATATCACTTTGAGAGACAAAAGGGAGTATGAGGAAAGTAGGGATTAGTGGGAATAATATTTGCATCGTTGAGCTGGTTAAATAGAATATTAGATGCATGTTACCATATCGCCCATCTGGCAAGAGGTATGTTACCTATGTCACTTGGAGTGATTAAAAAGTAGTCATGGTTGAAATGAAGAACAGTGGGATGTATGTTTGATGTTAGCCAAATAAGTCGCCCATGTCAATAGGATTAGAATTAGGGTTAGGATTCCTAACCTTTACCCCTTATTACTGCGTCTCTGAAATCTTTATTTACACACTGTTGATCTTTTCAGCCAATAGTCATTGATGCTACCCTTAACCCTAACCCTGTTTTGAGCTTTTTCAAAAGTTAAAAGGATGCAACACTTATGTAGGCCATACATTAAAAAAAAATTACTAGCTTATCTCATTACTCTACCGCTGCATCCTCAGTAAAGGGTGTGTATACTTTTTTATGCCTTGTAAGAGAGCTCATAACAGTGTCAGCAGCAGTCAGACACTATCCAAGATCCCAGCACCATATTGTTTAACCACTCAGCCATGTTATTAAGTACCAGTTGGGCTACATGACAGTTTGTATCTAGTATTCTGTGATTCTACCTATTAAGCTAAATAAGGGACTGGAAAAACAGGCATGGACATCTATCTCATTACAGTGCGGTCAGATCAGCTAGAAGTACAGACTTTTAGCAGCATCTACAGGGCAAGAGGAACCTTGCATATTAAGTAGATAGACACAAGCTCAAGAGGAAATTTAAGAGACATTAGTAAAGAAATCTTGAAACAACTTAGTGGGACATTGATCAGATAACTCAAGAAAGAGATCTACTCTCTACAGTGATCAATAGCTCAGATAGGAAAAAAGTATAAATTAAAGGTAAGTCAAGGTTCAAATCCTTTTTTTTTATGGCACACACATTATGTTTGGGAGTGAGGAATTGGTTCCAGAAGCAAGCGAGTAAATATTGATATTTTTGTACAAGAGAGTACTGAAAATGCATCCTAGCCTACATTTTGAAGAATATGCTTGTTAAATGTAAACAAGCTTATTTCTGTTAAGTCAAAATAGTTGCTTCTACTTTTGTTAGCTGTATCCTTATGCAATTTGTCTTTTGTTCTAGTTAGATAATTACCTTTTGTTTTGTTATTTGCACACCCCTCAGTTAAAATGTTCAGCATTTTAGTTTCTCCCCATAATATATTTCTGTGTATTACGTAAAGGTAGTCTCATAACAGATCCTGCTGTAAGGGAGTGAGGTGTTGCTGTAGTCTGATCTCTACTATTGTTGCTGTAATCTGATCTCTACTATTGTTGCTGTAATCTTATATATATAATGATGACAGTTGGACGTACAGACGTGGGAAAACTATAACAAATGATTATATAAATATTCTAGAACGAGCTGACCAACACGCTGCTTAATTTCAAGAGAAATTTTAATTATCATCTAAAACTTCTTCACAACACCTAGAAATTACATCAAAACATATACGCATAGTCATAAAAAAACAATGAATTGCTACAAGAAATGATAGACCCACAGTTGGATCTTATCCCTCGAGGTATGCCCACAGTCCCATTGGAAGAAAGTGATAGCCCCCAAGGAAACAAGGATACATAGGATTAGGTCTAATATTTCCCCTTCTTAAGGTATGGACAGACTTGATATCTCTGCTCTATTTTAAGGGAAATATGATTAGCAATACTTGCATACAGAAAGTTAAGATAGCAAAATGGGTGCCCAATTACAACAATAAAGAAATCACTCCGTCCTGCATTCACTTTATTCATTCAGCCGAGCATACGTGCACATGTTCATACTCACAGCTTAGATAGCCACTTCTGGTAATACAATTTTTAGGACATTCACCTACAGACTCGTCAAGGGCAGTCTTTGACCAAGAAATCCCCAGTTCCAAAAAGACAGGATGAATTCTCTGCTTCCGGGAACGACTCCTTGGGTGTTCTTATTTTTCGGATGTCTGTTTAAGTCACATTAAAATTGTCCAGGCACGAAACATTAACAACGAGCACAGTGTCAGTAGCTTAGGTTTCTAGAATTGAGGAATGTCAGATCGGTGTCTACTTTCAGGAAAGGACTATATTTGGTCACCACACCACTAGTCGAAACTCCGTCGGAATGTTACTGACGTTAATATGTTACTTGCCACAACGGCTAAATTTGTACATAGAGTTTGTGCAGAAAATCTGATCTGGCTCAAAGGCCCAGTATAAAACATTTAGTCTTTAATAAAACCCGTTAGTGAGAGTTGTACTCTGTCTATTAATGAAGACACACGCACTGTCAGACAGGTGTTAACTTGTAAACCCACGTGGTTAAAAAGATAAAAATGTTTATGTTTCTTACAGGTATGTCTCTGTACTAAACGCCGGCAAAGTTTTGGGTTACCCCAGTATACACTGAATAGGGAAGAAAAACCACATATGAAATATTTACATATTATGTACTCACTATAACTTACATTTTTTTAAAACTGCAAGCGTACCGCTTGACCTATCATTTAAACCTTCCTGAGAAATAAGTTATATACATAAAATCAATCATCATGAATTAGGAATGTTAGCTTTTAGTTTCTCCCCCATACTACGTGTTCCGTCACCACTCATGAAGCATCTAGCATTATAAGTTAGTTAGAAAAATTTATTCTCTTCTGATTATTTTAGCAGTAAAATTAAATTCCTTAATAGCCGACTGAGTTTAAGCTAGAAATATAATTTCTGTTTTCCACTGTAACTCGTCACTAAAAATAATACAGACTATATAAATTAAGCGCTCTGCACCAAATCTAACTAGTGAAATAAAAATAAGCGATTTAACACTATAAACACTTCACAAAATACTAGATATATAATATAAGATTTACCTCAAACCAGAACTACTATTAAATTAAACCACTACGATCATACTAAATGACATCTCTATTAACAGAGATTCTTAGGAATCGAACGAAGGCTTGTTCTAGTCTTGACTGCGAAGTTACTGAGTGAAAATGAAATCTAACTCCCTCCAGTATATATGAAACACCAGACAAAGAGGTACGCTATTTCCATAAACTACGCAATAGCCTCCCCTTTCCGTCTTTAACGCTTACGTTTAACACCTAAACGCATACCGTAACTGCCACCTACTGACCGAGAGGGCGCGTCTCAGTTGCGAATCTCAGACAACCCGTCTCCAGTGCAGAAGCAGTTTTTCACACCTCCCCGAGAAACTCATCCTGAGAACCATAACTGACACTTTGCTTTCTCGCACCTTACGCCAACTCTGGTCATGGAGCGTGAGTGTCATATCACCAGACACTGAGAATCTACCTTGGAAACTACATGTCAGATGCAAACTACCAGACAAATGTCTCATCATGTCTGACGGAGTGAATTCTCACACTTCAGGCCCAGAAACTTAGCCGAAGAAACACTGTCCCAGGGGAAACTGTAGACAGCTGTCTGCTCCCCTGTCTGACGGAATGCATTCTAACACTCTGCGTCTCGTGTAGGGGCTGACACGTTACGTCATAACTGCGTTCTCAGTTTAATCAGCAATGAAATGCGTTTCTAAATGAGAAACGAAACTGGCGAAAGTGAGAATGGGAAAAAATTATTTCTCGCAAACGAATGGATGCGAAAAATACAGGAAAAAGGTAAAGAGTGATAATAAATTAGGGGATACGGGTGAAAGAAAAAGAAGAGGATATAGGCAATTCAATGATCATAAAACCTCTGTGACAGTTGCTGTAATCTGATCTCTACTATTGTTGCTGTAATCTGGTCTTAAATGTCACAGAAAAATCAAATTAACCATTAACTGATTAACAAAAAAAAACAAAACAAAAAAGGTAATTTATACGTAGGAGATAACAGTGTGATTGTCTTTTATATGTCTGTGAAAACGGGAATTTATTCTTTCAGATTAACTATGCTCCAAGACGAAGGAAAGATGAAACATTTTGAGACAACAACACAAATAAAACAAGAACTGGATTATGAGGTATTTTTTTTTTTTTATAAATATATATATATGCTACAAATTATTACTGTTACTATAAGAAGATCAGACCCCCAGGACGACCCAAATCTTTGAAAGACCAAGGATTAGAATGGAACCAGGCCAGGAGGAAGACAGCCGATAGGATAGTCTGGCACTCTCCCAAACCTCTACACCTCCTGGTAGAAGGGGAACGACTAAGTAAGTACTATAAGATAGACCAATTAAAAGTCTTATTACATACTCACTACTCTAAGTAAAAAAAAAGAAATGGGCACTGGGAGTCTTGGTAGATTTTGTGAAAGCATTTGAGAAAGTGTGGAGAACACAGATCTCACAAAAAACTACTTGAACATTGAGGGTGTGGGCATATGTCCAAATCAGCAAACTCTTCCTTCAAAATAGGCACATCATAGTTCAAATACAAGGATGTCTAGGCCATAGAAACAAATTAGAACAAGGAGCATCCCAATGCAATGTGTCTTGTCCTAGAAAGATGAATAACCTTTTTTTTTATTCTCCCACCCCACAGATAAATGTTGAATATTTTCATTTGTCCCCAAAGTATATTCTGTGTGTATTATATGCACCATTATTTTCATTCTGTTTGACACACACAGCTTATTCTGTGTACAAGTTTTCAAGCAGATTAAAAAGACATAGTAGTTTTGTTCTCCTCAGACTAATGATGGTCATAACCACACAGATGATCTCGGCACTCATGGTCAGAAAGTTGGCAGTATGGATAAAAAAATACCAGCAAATGAGAAAGTAGAACAGCCTGGTCTTTATGGAGAAGAGGAAGGTAATAAAATGATAGGTGCTCAGTTCAGAGCTCACTATTCTCTTACTAATGTTTTATAACATACTATACACACACAAAATAAAGATCAGGAAATAATTTATGGGACACGGGATATAAAAACTGCCCATGAACATTTTTCTCTGTCTGGTACTCACATCTGTTGTTACAAATCAGTGTTTACATTACAATCTCAGCCACAAAATAATAGAAATGATATAATGCTATTACTTCACACATTGTATGTAACAGTTCATTTTAGAACTAATTGATGATTTTATCTGTTTACTACCAGGTGTATTTTCTATACATCAGTGGAAGGTCACTTAACAACCTTAGATATGCAGACCTAAGATGCGTCAACAGTGAGAAATGCAGTTAGCAACCCATAGCTAGACTGCTTGCGTCAGAGTTAGCAAACCAGAGCTGACCAAGACCCTACTCCACCTCCAAGTGGTGGTTCTGGAAACAGGCTGCATCACTGCAGTCTGGCTGAGTAAGTAGGGATCGAAGAGGGAAGGCTTACCCGGTCCTAAAAATGTCGTGCTGAAGTCGGATGTGTCGGCCGAAAGGCGCAAATATCGCAACTTTGCTGTAAACGGATACAACGCAACAAACGTCCTTTTCAAGATGAACGAAGAAGAAGAAGATATGCAGATGATGCCGTTTTGTTAGCTGAAAGTGAACAGGATTTACAAGAACTAGTGAAGCAAGTGAACAGTATAAGTCATGAATATGGATTGGACATTAATATTGAGAAAACAAAAAATGTGATAATTAGCATACTTACTTACTTAGTCGTTCCCCTTCTACCGTGAGGTGTAGAGGTTTGGAAGAGAGAGCGCCAGACTATCCTATCGGCTGTCTTCCTCCTGGCCTGGTTCCATTCTAGTCCTCGGTCCTTCAAAGATTGTCTAATGTTGTCCTCCCAGCGGACTCTGGGTCGTCCTGGGGGTCTGGATCTTTGGCTCTTTGTTTCCCATGCTTGTCGTGGTAGCCGGTCTTCTCCCATTCTGCAGACATGGCCAAACCATCTTAGTTGGGACTGTTCTACTTGGGTCTGCAGGGGGTGGGATTTAAGGCCTTGACGTATCGTCTGGTTGCGTACCATGTCTCTTCTTGTTACTTCAACCACCTTCCTCAGATACCTCATTTCTGAGGTTTGGATCTGGCTTGATAATTAGCATAACAAGATATAAACATTAAAGATAAGCATAAATGGTAAAATCCTGGAACAAGTCAAGAGCTTCTCATATCTTGGTCATATAATAACAGAAGATGGCAGATGTGAAACAGAAATCAAGAAGAGAATAGCAATGGCCAAAGCTACATTCAACAACATAAAACAAATACTGACATCTAAACAGTTAACTCACTGATTAAAACTGAGAATCAAAAAATGTTATATATTCTGCACTGCTGTATGATGTAGAAACATGGACAATGAATAAGCAGTTGGAAGAACGAATTGAGACTCTTGAGAAGTGGATATATAGAAGAATGGGGCGCATCTCATGGAAAGAGAAGAAAACAAATAAGGAGGTCCTAGAAAATCTAGGTATGAAAAAAGAACTAATGAAGGAGATCAAAATTAGGCAGCTAAAATATTTTGGCCACATAAAAAGGCATAACACCTTGCAGAAGACCATAATAGAAGGGAGAGTTGAAGGCAAACGTGCAAGGGGAAGACAGCGATATAAGTGGGAAGATAGCATCAAGAGATGGACAGGAAAGAGTCTATCAGAGTGCACCTTCAAGACAAGAGACAGAAGACGTTGGAGATCCGTTACAGCCAACCTTCGTTGTGGAAATGGCAGCTGATGATGACTATTAGGTAGTTAGTTCACATGTATTAACAAACAAATAAACAAATGATGTGTAAACTAAAAAAGAAACAGGTGATATAGAAGTCATAATTTTGTAACTGGTGAAAATTGACCTGAAAAGAACTAGATCTGATTGTGCAGGGCATAATGCCTTTGTGTGAAGTAAAGGTCTGTGCTTTATGCATAGAGCCACCTGCAATGAATGCTCTATGCTCTAGGAGCAAAAAAGGAATTGAATACATTTTTTAATTGAATACAATTCATAGATATTTACTCTCCTTTCCTTTCTCTGTATTGAGGGTTTGGATTTTGTATGTTTTTTGTCATTACTTTCTTTTATGTTTTTAAAACATACTTAAATTTGATTATGATTGGATACTACAGATGTATGCTATTATATTACCTTTATAATGTTCAGCGCCTTTCCTCTCCTCATAACCCTCCACTCCCAAAGGAGCATAGGCCTTCAACAAACACATGCCAAGTCCTCCTGTCATGTGCCATCATCTCAAGTTCTTTCCATGTTCTCCTCATCATTTTCACCTCTGTTTCCAGCTCTCTTCTCCATGTGCTTCTTGGTCTACCTCTGAATCTCTTGCCCTGAGGTATTCCAGAACAAGGACTGCCTTGTAAGGCTATCAACAGGTCTCCTCAGTGTGTGTCCAATCCATCGTCATCGTCGTCTTCTCATCTCTTGTTCCACTGGCACTTGTCTAGTTCTTGTCCTCAGTTCCACATTGGTAACCTTATCATACCATTTTAATGATTTCTCTTGATCTCCATATATTTCCCAATGCAATGAAAGTTCCTCTTGCCTTTTGTATTCTTATTTTGACATCGCTGTCTGTCCCTCCAACTTTGTCTATATTACTGCCAAGATATGTGTACGATTCTACATCTTGTATTGGTGTTTCTTCAAGTTCAGCCCTGTTATCATTACCTGTATTTGTTCTCATCATTTTTTAATTGAATACAATTCATAGATATTTACTCTCCTTTCCTTTCTCTGTATTGAGGGTTTGAATTTTGTATGTTTTTTTTGTTTGTTTGATTTTTTTTTTGTGGTCATAACTTTCTTTTATGTTTTTAAAACATACTTAAATTTGATTATGATTGGATACTTCAGATGTATGCTATTATATTACCTTTATAATGTTCCATGCCTTTAAACAATGCTTAATGTACATGTGGGAATGAAAGGACACAGTATGCAAGATGAGAGGGGGGAAAAGCAGAATGTTAGATGGGCATGCATGCCCAATTCTCTACCCTTGGAAAATAAAGTTTGTTTGTTTGTTCTCTGTCTTCTTCTGTCTCTGACCTTTTAGAAATATATTTATGTAATCGTTTTCCTCTATTCTTCAATTTGGAATAATTATAAGAACAGAAAATGGTGCAGGATTTTGAATACATAACTCTTTGAAAATGGGACATACTTTCAGATGTGCTACCTAATGGCCAGGGCACCAGCGCAAATAAAGTGGTTTACAAGAAAGAATGTACCAGTGTTGCTGTACTAGTAGCTGACAAGTATGGTGAATCCAGAACAGTTGAAAGTGATGTATCTGTAGATTCTGTTGTTAGTACTGAAAGTATAGCAGATATTTGTGTGACACAGAATGATTACAGGATGAAAGCACACAATGAAATTGGGCCAGATGACAGATTTTTAATAAATCAGCAAGGTGTTGGACGTTATGATATGGATGGTAGGTTAGTGAATAATTTACAGAAAGTCAGGTCAGGTTATAAGCTTTACACATGTGATGACTGTGGTGGAGGTTTTACACGGTGTAGTGATCTGAAAAAGCATAAGATAATACATACAGGAGAGAAGCCTTACAGGTGTGAAATTTGTGATGTAGGGTTTTCACAGTGTCACAATCTGAATATACATAAAAGAATACATACAGGAGAGAAGCCTTACAAGTGTGATGTTTGTGATGTAGGATTTACATGTTGCAGTGGTCTAAAAAAACATAAAAGAATACATACAATAGAGAAGCCTTACAAGTGTGAAGTTTGTGATGCAGGGTTTTCTCACTGTCATAGCCTGAATAGACACAAAATGATGCATACTGGAGAGAAGCATTACAAGTGTGATGTTTGTGGTGTAGGTTTTGCACATTGTGGTAATCTGAAAACACACGCAAGGATACATACCGGAGAAAAACCTTACAAATGTGATGTTTGTGATATACGGTTTACACATTCTGGTAGTCTAAAAGCACACAGAAGTATACATACTGGAGAGAAACCTTACAAGTGTGATGTTTGTGGTAAAGGGTTTACACATTCTGGTAATCTAAAAACGCACACAGTAATACACAGTGGAGAGAAACCTTACAAGTGTGATGTTTGTGGTAAAGGGTTTATATCTAGTGGTAGACTAAAAACACATGAAACCATACATACTGGAGAGAAACCTTACAAATGTGATGTTTGTGATGCAGGGTTTACACATTGTTGTAGCCTAAAAAGACACACAACCATACATACTGGAGTGAAACCTTACAAGTGTGATGTTTGTGGTGTAGGATTTGCATTTTGTCATGAGTTAAATAAACATACAAGAGTGCATACAGGAGAGAAACCTTACAAGTGTGATATTTGTGGTGTAGGGTTTTCACATTCTAATAGTCTGAGAATACACACACGAATACATGCAGGAGAGAAGCCTTACAAGTGTGATGTTTGTGGTGTTGGGTTCACACAATGTAGTAATCTGGAAGTACACAAAAGAATACATACAGGAGAGAAGCCTTACAGGTGTGATATTTGTGGTGTAAGCTTTACACACTGTAGTTCTCTGACAAAACACAAAAGAATGCATACAGGAGAAAAGCCTTACAAATGTGATGTTTGTGGTGTCAGTTTTACACAATGTGGTCATCTATCTAGACATAGAAGATTGCATACATGAGTTGTTACAACAAGGATTCCTGAGCTTGTCGCTCTTTCACAGCCAATGCCAAGTTGAAGAAGTTGCACATTTTTTGTAACTGTTGAGTGGTGCTGTATAGAGTGCTTGTGATTGCTGGGGAGCCCGGCAGTGGCTTTCTTTCTGTGGAGAGTCCTGGGCAAATGAACAGTGCATACGGAACTGTCTCATTTGGATGGGTACAGTTGCTGCAGTTAGGCTCAAGTGGGATTATAATTTGTTTAAGCGCTTGTTGAGTCTGGTGTGGTCTATTATATCATTATATGTTTATGCAGAAAGCCACGGAAATTCCAATGCACTGCGGGAACTCAGAATCAACAAAAAACTCATTCAATTTATAATCGGGTCATTCATTTTGGATGTTTTTTAAGTCCTAAAGTCTAGGGGTCAACTTATAGTCAGATTGACTTATACTTGAGTATACTGTACTTTCCCTGTCAAGATTCTTTCAACGTCACCTCTTGAAGAAACGATGTACACAGCTCAAGAAATTCATTTTGCTTACTTTGTGACAGGCACTGCACTTGCATGTAGTGATCACTGCCTTGGGATTCTTCAACTAGTGTTACATATGCTTTCAAAACAGTCATATTCATTGAGAGGCTCTATTATACCTGAAAAGTTTCCATTTGCACAGTCCCCAAAGGACTTGTGATAGAGATTATTATCTTAAATTGGATATATCTCAACTCGCCATTACAAGATATTTTCATGTTAAAGAAAGTGCATATTTCAAGGACCTTGCTCTGTTCCAGAAGTAACTATAAATAGTGAAATTGAGAATTCAGGTTACCAGGTTAAAACAAATCATCTCTAGTATCTAACCAGTGTTATACCTAATATATAAATTTTAAAAAATTAATTAAGTGTTATACCTAGTATTACGCCTGATTATTGAGAATGATGTAGAAGAAGTTTGAATGTTTTTTATATTATACTGAAGACAAGAAACATTATTTCTTCGTAACTCAAGAACAGCACTCTAAACTACTCATCAAACATTGCTTGTGCATATCGCTATTAACATTTTCCTTCCATACTTGGGATTAAATATTATTCGTCAGATATGGAAAAAATGATTTTTAATAAAAATCATTGGCCAACTGTTCCTGCATTTTCTTTGATATTAATGTTATATAGTTGTCTGTAAATCAATAATCTAAAAGGATGAGAATATTTTCATGCACAACGGTCACATACAATTAACAAATTCAACAAGAACCACTATTGTCACCAGTCAAGCAGTAATTAGCAGTTGCTGTACAGAAGAATGAAAACCCTGGGTTGTAAAATGATCTTATTGCTACACAATCTACACATATTCGTACCAAACACAGTCTCACCAGAAGTTCATTTGGGGGAGTCACAATAAGACAAGACTGATACATGAAAACCCAATTAGAGGGACCGCAGTCAGGGTTGACTGACCTACGTCAGGACAGCGAACCAGAGCTGGTAAGACCGGCACTCCACTTGTTCCTGCAGTACAGTCAGCATCTACACATTTGATACCACCGGTCAAAAAAAAAAATTGTCACAAAGGTGCAGATATCACAGCTTAGGCGTAAACAGACAAACTGATGCACATTTAGCGACTGTCTCCAGCCAGACTAAAAATTAACAACGGGCTTGTTTGAACTGCGGAGTCATTTGCCATTTGCCCTAAAAGTTTTGATGGGAAACTGATCTCTTTTAAGACGCCACTAGGCGTACTCCAGCCAGGACTAAAAGAAGAAGAAGACTAAAAATTAATGATACGTCTGTGTTGCCAGCATTAAATCCAGACTGTTTAGTGTCTGTTTGGATAAGAAAGCATGGAGCGCAAATAAAAGATACTTTTGACTCACTTCAACACAAATTTCATCATTTATAAGTTTCACAGTTTTGGCTTCTCTGAGTCAACAAAAAAGGCTGGAAAATAATGACTGTTGATTGTTTGGGATATTAGTTGGAATGTCAGAATGAATGATGTTGAGGACATTTTCTTTTTACACAGGGTCATGTCTGTATGTAAGTCCAAAATCATTTCATATGCAGGCGCATGGTGCAACTCAGAGAAAGCCAAAAGTAGTCTGGGTTGTTGACTAGCCTTTTTTTGTCTAGGAAAATCTCCAGGATTGGCACCTAGAATGTTCACACTCTTCACGAACAAGGAAAACTGCACAGGTAGCAGCAGAAATGTGGAATTTCAGGACTGATATCCTGCAGGACAGGAGGAGGAAAATGCTCACTAAAGTGAAGGGGTGGCTCTAATGCTGTCAAGGGAAGCACAGAAGGCACTTATAGGATGGGAAGCAGCGGGACCCTGAATTATAACAGCTATATTTAAAAAAACCAAAAAGAAAGTAAATATAAACATCATCCAGTGTTATGCACCAACAAACGATAAAGAAGAATCTGAGAAAGAAGACTTTTACACCAGACTACAAAATGTCTTGGACAAAAAGAAAAGAAAGGACATCACAATTTTCATGGAGGATCTAAACAAGAAAATAGGAACAGACATCACCAGCTTTGAAGAAATCATTGGAAGGCAAGGATTAGGTATGATGAACGAGGATGGGGAACTATTTGCTAACTTCTGTGCTTCAAATCAACTAGCTATAGGAGGTAGCATATTTCCACTTAAAAGAATACATAAGGAAACGGACATCACCAAACAACAGAACTGAGAATCAGATTGATCACATTTGCATAAATAAGAAGTTCAGGTCATCATGGCATGATGTAAAAGTATATAGAGGAGCAGATGTGGTATCAGATCACCATCTTCTTTTAGCCAGAACAAAATTAAAACTCGAGAAATTTACAACAGTACATAGCCATAGACAACAGTATAATGTGGGATATCTAAGAAGTCAGGAAATAAGAGAAATGTTTTCAGTTACAATATCCAACAAATACCAAGTACTTCAACAGCTGGAAGATGAAGCAGATACGGAAGACCATTGGCAACAAGTAAAAAATATATTGAACGAGGCTTGTGTAGAGGTACTGGGAAAAAGAAAACATCAGCACAAAGCATGGATAACAACAGAAACCATAAACAAAATAGACGACAGGAAAAACAAGAAAGCAGATTTAAACAAGCAAAACCACAAGCTCCAAAGGGACCTGTACAACAACGCAAAGAAGCTAACGGAGAAATATAAGCAAGCAAATGCCCTCATCAAAGATAAGAATGAAAAATTGCTTAGTAATATACGAGGGGCGTTCAGAAAGTAATGCACCACATCGTTTTTCTCAGGAGCTGTTTATTCAAAAAGCATGAAATTTATACACAATATACATGGATATGTCATGTAAACATCGGTATTATTCAACATAATCCCATCAACTTGTACGGCTTTATGCCAGCGCGAAACAAGTGCATGTATTCCTAGCCCGTACCAGATTTTGTCTTGATCATGTAGCCATTTCTTTGCTGCATGAATCACTCCTTCATCATCTTCAAACCTTATCCCACGGAGTGCATCTTTAAGTGGACCAAATAGATGAAAATCAGAGGGTGCCAAATCATGACTATAGGGTGGATGGGGTAGTACAGTCCAACCCAATTTGGTGATTGCTTCCATGTGTTGCCAGACCTCGATGTGTGAGGGCAGCGCATTGATCGTGGATGAAGGAGAAGCAGGTTCTGCTGGATTCTTGTTATGGATCAAAGAAGCCAAACTCTGCGGAATTCAAATAAAGCAATGAAGTTGATTGAGTTTTTTCAATGTCTTAATGTAAGCTTGCGAATTGATTGTCTCTCCATCATATTTCAAACCTATATCCCATGGAGTGCATCTTTAAGGCATAATGAAAAATCGTGCCACAAGGGTGGTTGGGGTAATTCACACTTCCTTCAACTGTCCCAAAAGACAGTCTGATTATTGTGCGGACATGACCTTTCCAGCTGAAGGAATTGTCTTGAATTTCTTTCTTCGTGGTGATTGCGGATGATGCCACTCCATTGACTGTCTTTTTGTCTCAGGTTCAAAATGATGTGCCCAGGTTTCGTCGCCTGTAATGATCTTAGCCAAAAAGTTCTCCCCATCAGCATTGAAACGCTCCAACAATTCAGAAGAAATTGCTTTCCTTTGCAATCGGTGGTCATTTGTGAGACTTCGAGGAACCCATCTTGCGCAAACCTTAGAAAATCCGAGTTTTTATAACTGCATTTGCACTACCAATGCTTACTGACAGCTGTAAGGCCAATTGTTGAGTAGTGATTCGCCTATCAGTAAGAATAATGCCCTCAGCGCATTTCAACATTTCTGCGTTGGTGGCTGTGGCAGGACGTCCACAGCGCGGCCGATCAAGCAGCTCTGTATCTCCACTTCCTGATTCTTTGATTCTCTGAACCCAGCGACTGACTGTACTCCTGTCGACTGCAAAACTTCCATACACATCACATAGACGCTTGTGAATATTCACAACAGTTTCCTTCTCTGCAACGAGAAATTCTATCACAATTCACTGTTTATAACGCAAGTTGCTAACACGCTCCATTTCAACGGTTTAGGGCAGCCTTATTATTTGGCCGGTTGCGGTGCAATTTAGTGCACACAATTGGCACATGCCATATTTGAAATATGCAAAATTTCATGCTTCTATCTTCATTATTAGCTGAGAAAAACGATGTGGTGCATTACTTTCTGAACGCCTCTCGTACAAGAACAAATGAAGAGATGGACAGAACATGGAACTTCTCAATAGACCAGCTCCAAAATCCCCCAGACATCCAGCCAGCAGAAGAGGAGCTACAAATCAGCGGTGAACAACCAAGTAGAGATGAAATAAAGAAAGTCATAAAGCTTCTGCAAGATGGAAAAGCAGCTGGCCCAGATGGCATTCCAGCAGAAGCCATCAAAACAGATATTGATACCTCTACAGACATATTGATACCTCTACAGAGATATTGATACCTCTACACAGATATTGATACCTCTACACAGATATTGATACCTCTACACAGATATTGATACCTCTACAGAGATATTGATACCTCTACACAGATATTGTTACCTCTACACAGATATTGATACCTCTACACAGATATTGATACCTCTACACAGATATTGATACCTCTACACAGATATTGATACCTCTACACATATATTGATACCTCTACACAGATATTGATACCTCTACAGAGATATTGAGCGTCCGATTGACAGAGTGGTTAGAGCGCTGGTCTCACAACAAAGGTACCGGGTTTGAATCACGATACCGACATGCTCCAGTCTACCCAGCTGTAAATGGGTACCTGACTTCGAGTTAGGGAAGGAAAAGGCAGTGAGGAAGGGAACTAGTCACCTCACCTCTCGATGCTGGACCTAGTATGGTGAAGCCTCTAACACTTCACTCCCCTACAGCAGTATCTGCTATACCTTTTTATAGAGATTTTATACAAACTACTTGGCAAAATCTAGGAGAGAGAAGAAATACCAGCAGAATGGCAGGAACGTTATCTGTTCAAGTTGCGTAAGAAGGGAAATTTACAAGAGTGCACACATTATAGAGGAATAGTGTTTCTATCAGTTCCAGGAAAAGTATTAAACAGAATCATCCTTGAGAGATTAAAAGAGTCCATAGACAAGCAACTGAGAGATGAACAAGCAGGTTTTTGACAAAACATATCCTGCACAGACCAAATACGAACAAAATCTTTATTTCATCAGGGTCAAGAAATAGGCATAATTGCCTTTTTTACATATCTGCCCTGCAATACAATTCTCAATGTTTTTACAAATTAAAATATTAATTTTAGCCAAATTGAGAATAATAGTTGAACAAAGTCTGGAATGGAATTCACCGCAGTACATTGGATTTGTGGACTATGAAAAGATATTTGACAGTGTAGAGTGTGGACAGAGAATCACTCTGGAAATTGATGAGGTATTATGGAATTCCCATGAAGATCATTAACTTAATAAAGAAGACTTATGACAACGACATGACATGCAGAGTTTTTCATGAAGAACAAATTACAGAACCGTTTAGGATTAGAATGGGAGTGCTGCAGGATACCTCTTGCCTTCATTTCTTTTCTTACTAGCGATAGATTGGGTTATGAAAACATCACACAACAGAAATGGAATCCAGTGGAATCTGACTAAACAGCTAGATGATCTAGATTTTGCAGATGACTTGGCTCTTCTGTCCCATAATCAGATGCTAGACAAAATGAAAATACTCGATGAGAGGTCACAACAAGTGGGTCTGAAAATACAGCAGGAAAAGACAAAGATATTGAGAATAAATGCAGGTAATGTTAACAAGGTTGAACTTGAAGAAACACCACTAAAGGATGTAGAATCGTACACATATCTTGGCAGTAATATAGACAAAGTTGGAGGGACAGACAATGATATCAAAATAAGAATACAAAAATCAAGAGGAGCTTTCATTGCATTGGGAAACATATAGAGATCAAGTGCAATACGAAAATAAGAATCTTCAACTCAAATGTAAATCAGTCCTATTGTATGGCTCTGAAAAATGGAGAACAACAAAAATAACAAGAAAGTTACAAACTTTTATAAACGGGTGCTTGCGTAGAATAGAAGGATTGAAATGGTATGACAAAGTCACAAATGTGGAATTGATGACAAGAACCAGACAAGTGCCGGTGGAACAAGAGTTGAGAAGAAGACGCTGGCGATGGATAGGGCACACATTGTGGAAACCTGTTGATAGCATTACAAGGCAGTCCTTGTTCTGGAATCCACAGGGAAAGAGAGGCAGAGGTAGACCAAAAACACGCGGAGAAGAGAACTGGACAAGTGATGAGGAAAACATGGAAAGAGCTTGGGCGGATGGCACGTGACAGGAGGGCTTGGCTCCTGGGGAGCTAAAGGGTAGTGATTGAAAAATAAATGTAAACTGTTAAATCATGGTGTATATGTTCTAAATCCTTAAGAGTGTTTGTGGTAATCTATGAGCAGTGTTTCCCAATCTTTTTCCAGTCGCGACCCCCTTTTATAATAACCAAGTACCCCCCACCCCTTGCCACATTTGCATAAAAAAGCATTTTTAATAGGGTAAAGAAAACATTTAAAATAGATGTTTCAGACTATAATTCTAACCTAATATTTAATGCGATGGTTGTACTTGCATCTGGGCAACCAGCTTCAAATTTCGCGGCTGAGTGTTTGTTAAAGCGAACCTCATGTCATCTTCAACATTCAGTTTGTTCCTTGCCTTTGTTTTGATATGAAGAAGCGTTGAAAATCCACTCTCGCAGAGATATATAGAAGCAAATGGAAGTAAAACTCGAAAGGCAAGCATGGTGACATTTGGATATGACTGATATATAGCACACCAGAACTGAGTCAGCAATTTTTCATAAAACAAATTACGTGCCGAGGAATCGTTCTGCAGATCCAAGAATTCATCGGGAATGCTGGCTACATTCAGGGAAGCAGAGAATGGGTTTCGTACCAGTGCAGCAGCTTCTATAAGCTCAGGGAAGTACCGCTGAAATTCCTTTTCAAGGGATTCAAGGTGCCCAGTAATCTCCTTCAGATTCTCATCCAGTTCACCTTCAGATTCCTCTACCACACTGCAGAGTTTTTCAAACATGGCAATGCTTCCAAGATTTACTTTCCGACTCCAGTTTTGCAGCTTGGATAATTATGCCTGAAGATTGTCTTGAAATTGGATAATGTGTGTTTCCTTTCCCTGAAGTTTCAGGTTCAGCTTATTTAACTGGTCTAAAATGTCTGCTAAGTAAGCAACTCGTTTCTTCCAAGCTTTTAAAGTAAGCCACAAGGTCATGTTTCCCTTGCACTTCTAGGAACAACCTGATTTTATTTTTCAACTCAAAGACACGATTGGCAACATTTCCTTTCGACAACCAGCGTCCAGCAGTGTAGAAAAGAAGAACCTTGTGATCAGAATTTATGTCTTTACAGAGTTCTTTAAACAGACGGGTGTTGAGGGCTCCAGATTTTATGTAATTCACAATTTCGAGCAGAGAATCAAGTACCTCTTGCAGAGGAGCTGGAAGAGTCTTACTGGCAAGAGCATTTCGGTGAATCATGCAGTGAATGCCTTTTGCTTGGGGAGCAAGTTCTTTCACTTTTGTCTGAAAGCCCAACTTTGACCTTAGCGTAGCTCGTGCTCCATCTGTACAAAGCCCCCACACGTTTTTCCACTGAGGTCCTCCAGTTTCAAAAAAGGTATTTATCTTCTCCATAATATCTTCACCTTTCGTAGTAGTTTCAAGCGCACTACAAAACAGGAACTCTTCTTTGATGTCATCTGAATGAATATATTTCACGAAGACAAGCAACTGAGAACATGAACTTACGTCCGTTGATTCATCAACTTGAAAAGAAAACAATGGAGAAACTTTGATTTCATTCAAAACCTGCTCTTTCACGTCTACGGACATATCTGAAATGCGCCTCTGAATAGTGTTATTGGACAGAGATATTTGTCGCATCTTTATCTCGCTGGCTTCCCCAAGAATTAACTTCACCATCTTCAACATGCAGGGTTTGATGTTTAATATGTATGAACACGGCGGGCTTTTAATATTTTTTAAGTATCCGCCGCGGTGGACCTTAAGTCACTTCCTTTCATTTATCAAAAATCAGTGTTACAACCACTAGTAGAATATTGCAGTGTAGCCATATTGAAATAAATAAGTGTTGAAAACCTTCGTGGTGAAATTTCCTATAAAAATAATTGCAACTAAAAATAACCGCGGCGACCCCCCAGAAAACACTTTGCGACCCCCTTGGGGGTCGCGACCCACAGGTTGGGAACCCAGGAATTAGAGAAATAGTGTTAAGAATCACAGTTAATGGTAACAGTTCTACATTCAATTCATGTTGAGAAAAATAGCCAACGGCACAACGCAGAGTATTATGCACTGGATGAGGTAAGGTCCCTTAGTGCTGGGATAAATAGCCCTGCTGATCCATCCTTTGGTAAGGACAAACAAACACACAGATGCTATTAAATCTAAGAAAGATGCTAACCCTCCAAGCCCTAAAGTTACGGATAAAAAAAGAAACAGGAATATTGAAAAAGTGAGGCTTTAAGTGCTGAAAAGGTCGGCACTCCAAGTACCGTGTGGAGCTGTAGGACTGACATGAAGGTTGTGTGTCACAACCAGCTGTCATCTTGGTCACACACCAAACTCAGGGTGGCGCTAAATCCTACTATCTGGATATCCTCATCTCCAATACACATCATTCATAGTGCCGTGAAATCCTCTGATCCCGATAGCAGCAGTCATGTTGAAGAAAGTAATAGCAAAGGAAAATATAAGTATTTATTACATGAAACAAATAAAATGCACAAAAATATTTCACACATTATAAACAATAGTAGGAGGAAAAAACATTAATCAAAAAGAAAAGTCCATACAAGCATGAAAAGCAATGACCAGTGTACAATAAGGGGAAAAATGGATAAACTATTTACAAATTAACACTTGGAAGCTCTCACACACTAAAATAAATATACTGTACATGCTGAAAGAAAAATAAACCAAGCAATAAACTCTGACACAAATAATAAGTCACAAGGAATACTCTCGATTATGAATAGTTAGTTGCTTATCCTTTACAGGACGTGGCAATCAACCCCAGCTTTTATTGGCTGTTTGTGATTTTTCTAGGCAATTTTTTTCATTCAGTAGTTTGCCATTGCTTTCTGAACGGTACGGCGCTTATACCATTGTTTAAAATCCACACAAAGCGATTTGCTACCAAACCGCCTGCAGCAGATTTCGAACCTGGTATATCTGGATTATGAAACTGCGTTCATATCCACTAGACCACAGACGCCGACCGATTATGAATAACATGATGTAAATATAACTTACTTCCTTAGTCGTTCCTCTTCTACCGTGAGGTGTAGAGGTTGTAAATACCATACGAAATGAAAAGTTAAATTACAATGAATACCCTCATTATAATTATAACAGAAAATTATGGGGAACAGGGTAGACTCTCCCGTGAGAGTGAATTAGAAAATGTAAATGAAGCTCATATGATGATATTCTTCACTCCTTCAATTTCTTAAAAAGGAAAGTAGAATCACCTGGGTGGGCCTAAATAATGCTACAAGTGGACAATGCCACTTAATTATACTATCTAAATTTATAGACACTATATCTCCTAATTGTTTCATTTTGTTGTCCACAGGGGGGGGGGGGGGGGGGGGGGGGTGGGTGGGGGGGGGGGGGGGGGGGGGGGGGGTGGGGAGGGCGCAGGTCTATTCTGTACAGCATGTGATAACGACCGAATCTTTATTCACCCTTGTGTTACTGGTGCCCGAAAAAATTAAAGAATAGTAACACTGCAACCATGCATCTCGTAAGAGGCGACTAAGAAGGTTCCCATGGTGTAGAAAAATTCTTAAAACCACTAAAATTTCAAAAAGCAATAAGTCAGTTCAGCCGTCCATGACAGATGAAGGTCCTCTGGTAAGAAGGCTCATGACACAACACAGAGAAAACCGAAAGGAGTCGGTTGCCGACTGCATATGTGGCAGCAGAAATGAGGAATTATCAGATGGATATCCTGGGACTCGGTGTGACAAGGTTGAAGGGCATAGAGGGGAAGAAACTAATCACAGCAAAAATGGTGCTGTCCTCTGGACATCAGGTGGAAAGTGCCCACCACATTGAACGGGTGGCTCTAATGCTATCTACGGAAGCACAGAAAGCACTCGTAGAATGTGAAGCATTGGGACCCAGGATTATAACAGTAACATTCAAAACAGCCAACAAAGAAGATAACGATAAACATCGTCCAATGTTAAGTACCAACCAATGACAAAATACAATCATTGAAAGGAGAATTTTACACCAGACTTCAGAACATCATGGAAAAAATGAGAAGAAAAATCTCTCCTTACATGCTTTGATGATATCGTCCATGAGGAGTATGAAAAGATAAGGTGACAAAATATCACCAAGTCTTACACCAGCGGTGGTCCTGAACTCTTTTGACTTATAGTTTGCCGTCCTCACATAATTTCTGCAAGACTTGTAGAAGCTCTGTGGGGTATAGATCAGTGCTGCTGTAATGTTCTTCCTTGCCAAGCAGTCCCAAAGTTTGCTCAAGGGGACCTTGTCCAGATCGAAGAAACAAAGGTGCATCTCATCTTTATACTCCACGGCCTTTTCACTCAGGAGAGGACACGAGAAAACCGGGTGATAGTATTAAAAGACGGTCCTTGTTTTTGGATTCCCTGAGGTTAGAGAGAGAGAGAGAGAGAGAGAGAGAGAGAGAGAGAGAGAGAGAGAGAGACCCCCCAAAAATATGGAGAAGAGAGCTGGAGACAGAAATGAAAGAGTTGAGAATGGTATGGACAAACTTTGACAAGATGTCACGTGATACATGACTTGGCATACGTTTGTTGAAGGTCTATGCTCCTGAAGAGTGATGATTGGTGCGGCTTTATATATGAGCGAGAGAGAGAATATATTATTATTAAGTGTTATATCCGTCTCGACAACAGATAAACAGAATGAAAGAAAATGCTGAAGTCTGCCCTGAGCTGAGGGTACAGGACAGTACATCTTGGCAATGTACGTAATACAGTCTACTATCATTAGCAAGTGAGCTGTATGAAAGTATATCCACAGGACCAAAATGTTGGAGGTCCAACTAATATTACTGTTGTACAGTGTAAATAAACAGTGTTCCTGTTCAAGCGGCGTTCCTCAAGTTTTATATAGAAGTATCACTTCGTATTGTATGACCACTCTGTGTTGTTGTTGTTGTAACGGGTTAACTTGATGTTGGATGTTGTAGAAGCAAGGGGTTAGTCTTCTGAGAGGTCCCTTCCCGTATTAATTATGAATTCACCACAGCATACACTGATGCCGGTGACAGTTTTATGATAAGCCTTAAACACACTTCTGGACTCCAGCAGTAAAGACCCTGTAAAGGCCAGTTTGGACGTGAAGACATAATGTAGTTTTATTTTCACATCACAGGCTCCATTATTAATGCATCCAATATAAATGTACGACAATGGCATAACCTAGCCAAGTCTTGAAACGTCGCTATTCCGTTTTCTAGTGACAAGATGTTGCATAATTTATTTCACATTTCTCTCTCACGAACATCAGCATACAGCATACATCTGTAATAATACAAATCTAGCATCGACCCAATGAAGCACACTGGCGATCTAGTAGTAGAAATACTTTAGGACTCTGTCGAAATAACACATGCAGGAGCCGGACCAAATATGCGTCCGAACACCTTGAAGAACACACAGGAATGGCAACGAAGTATCGTGCCACTTCTGCAAAGTGAGACCGGCTTAACGTCTGCAATATTTTTCCAAAAGACAATGACGTACTTCCGGATAACCCAGGAAACGGTACGCCATACCTTTCGTATTTCGTGGAAGGACAAAGTGACAAATGTCGAGGTGCTGTCACGCGCTGGCCTTCAAAGCATGTACACGCTGCGAAAGCAGCGCAGATTACACTGGCTTGGTCACGTTCGCGGCATGAAAGATGGTCGCATCCAAAAGACTTTTTCTACGGACATCTGACAGAGGGCAAAAGAACATCCGGGCGACTGCAGCTGAGGTTAAGAGATATTTGTAAGAGAGACATGAAGGCACTGGACATAAATCCAGCAACCTGGGAGGACGAATCTGTCGACCACACCTAGTGGAGATGCTACCTACTGCGGCACCAATTTTTTTTTGGCAATACTGAAAAGCAGCAACGTAGTCGAATGTAAATTAGTTACCTAGTCATCATCATCATCACCTTTCAACTTCCTCAGGAGCATATGCTCAAATTCTGTCCATATCTCCTTCATCTCCTTCATATCTGTCTCCAGTTCTCTTCTCTATTTCTTCCCTGGTCTTCTTCTGCCTCTCTTACAATGAGGATTCCAGAACAAAGACTGCCTAGTAAATCTATCAACAGGTTTGCTTAATGTGTGTCCTATCTGGCACTTGTCTGGTAGATCTATCAACAAGTTTGCTTAATGTGTGTCCTATCTGGCACTTGTCTGGTAGATCTATCAAAAAGTTTGCTTAATGTGTGTCCTATCTGGCACTTGTCTGGTAGATCTATCAACGGGTTTGCTTAATGTGTGTCCTATCTGGCACTTGTCTGGTAGATCTATCAACAGGTTTGCTTAATGTGTGTTCTATCTGGCACTTGTCTGGTAGATCTATCAACAGGGCACTTGTCTGGTAGATCTATCAACAGGTTTGCTTAATGTGTGTCCTATCTGGCACTTGTCTGGTAGATCTATCAACAGGTTTGCTTAATGTGTGTCCTATCTGGCACTTGTCTGGTAGATCTATCAACAGGTTTGCTTAATGTGTGTCCTATCTGGCACTTGTCTGGTAGATCTATCAACAGGTTTGCTTAATGTGTGTCCTATCTGGCACTTTTGGTAGATCTATCAACAGGTTTGCTTAATGTGTGTCCTATCTGGGACTTGTCTGGTTCGTGTCATAAATGTCCACATTATTGATCTTGTCATACTACTGCAATCCTTCTATTTTAGACAACCGCCTATATATGAGAGCGTCCTTGGTTAGAGGGCAGGCATCTCGCGGGAAAGAACCACGGTGGCGTCACGCTACAGTCTATCATCTGTAAGTGTATATCTGACTCTGCTCTTGATATCAAGAAACTCCTTGTCAGGATAATACAATATATATTGACAACTTGTACTGCACACATCTGCCACCGCAGACCTACGAATTTACATAGAATCTTGAGCAAGTCACTGTCGCCTCAACATTGCTACCCTCGTATATTGAGGTATGTGCGACCTGTACTGCTTCAATCACGCTTCTGACTGAGTTGCTGAAAAGCGTGCCTAACCGGATTTGTTAACCTCTTTTCGGATTCTTCGTCTCATGCACATTGTTTTTGCGCATCCCCTTTTTCTACTCTTTCTAGACTTTCCTATGTTTGATTCTCACTATTCGTTCCCTTTATCTGCCACAAGATCTTACCTTCTTGAATGAAAATAGCGTGGTCAGACTTGTGTGTTTTTGTTTGTTTTGTTGTTGTTGAGAAGTAGATCTTTTGATTAGTTACCTGGTGAGATAAAAGACTTGTATGTTGTATGAACTAGTACACAGAGCAAAGATTAGATCTGCTGTTTACTTGGCCTAACCCTAATTGTTTTTTTTTTTCTAACAGTGAATCTGCAGATTTTTATGTTACGCCATTCTGCTGGTGTTTTATTGTTGAGAATATTACCTTCTGGCAACGCAACTAATTTTGTTCTCGGCACGTTTTGGCGTATTTTCTTCTTCTTCTTCTTACACTCTCAGACGTCTACTTGACTATTTTCAAAGAAATCAGTCGTCAATTTGAGGTTATTTGTATCTCCATAGAGTTTTTCCAGGAATGGTACTTGTAACGGTCATATGTGCTTTCTCTGTTCCTCATATGTTGGGCAACTTTGAAGCGGACGTTCAGCAGTCGATTTATCAGTGCCACATTTACACGCATCAGTAGTTCCTATCTTTAGCCAGTTGAATAGATGGTATCTCAATCTGTTGTGGTCCGTGCAGAGTGGGATATCAACTATACAACAAGCTAAAGATAGGACAAGCTAAAATAGAAGCGATATTCGCCCACACTATAAGAGCCGGCATAAATGAATCAAAACTTGTCTGTATACTGTCGCGAGTATGGATAAACAGAGAATGTCTGAGCCAGACAGAATATGAATGTGTAATGTGAAAGTAGAGAAAATAGAGTCACTAATGAAATTATGGGGAGAGATCTGACTTCTGGAGAGGAGTGAGGTTACTTCTCCACCATACTCCGACTGACTTTTATGATGTCAATCTATCATCCGTCCTCCTATGTTAAAATAGACTAATCTACTACAGTAAGGACATACGGCACAACATCAAGTGACAGTTAGAAGAGAAGAGATTCTGACCACAGATCACATATAAATATGTTTATTAAATGAAAAAACCCACAACATTGAATAAAACAATACTGTCTCCACTAGCTTTGTAAGACTAGTGAATTTATCACATAAACTGACAACCGACTTCACTCAATCACACACACGCCAAATCGCCTCACTCCACACCACCACCACCCGTACACTTCCTGACACAATGTTATTGTCCAATTAAAGGGGTTAGGCCCCCAGCTCTCGATAATGAGAACGGCCGGTCCTCTAAATGGGGTCAATGCTTGGCAGGTAATCCTCTCCTCCGCTAGGTAAAAAAAAAAAATCACAGTTCCACCTAAATTTGGACTACTAAGGCTAAGGATAACCTCCCTCTGGAACAGATAAATAAATCATAGGGAATTACACTTTTTGTTGCGGGTGGCCACAACAAAATAGGCGAATCAAATTGAACAAAGGCTGAGGCATTTGCGCTCACTGATTGAGATATTTACTCCAAGGGCGAATCAGTGAATTACAGCTGGCAAACTGGTTATCCAGAAACGACCTGAGGTGCATGCACCTCTGATAAGGGATAATGAAGACTAGAACACAGGTGCCGAGAACTGGAAATTGTTGGCTTCTTCTTGGCAGTTACGTCAGTATACTCCACGGTGACAGGACGTAAATGGGTCGGGCAATGTTGCCCCGTAAAATGGAGGGCAACGGCATCAGCCCGTAGGCACTGACGATTTTGCAATAGGCGGTGGGTAAATAATCCACGATGACCACCTGGTAGGCTGAGCAAATGACAGACCGGTTGGCCGGCTGTGAAATCTGAGTATTAACTGGTGGTTGGTAATGCAGGAGCAGTAGTGATAAACTTCAAAGGGGCACGTTATTACAAGTGCCCAGTAAATTAACGTGTGCTCATACGCACTAGTAGCAAAACGAAATAACAAAAACTCTTTACAGAATTGATTATACACATGTCCGAATGGAAAACCAAAGTGACAAAAATTGATATACAATCGACTCCCTCTTCTGTCTTTTGCAAAGTTCCATTCGAAGCGTGAATTGTTAGTGGTGTTTAAATTAGTAGCGTGCTTAATTTAAAAAAAAAAAAACCAGAAACTCCCGGTCTCACACAAAATACGTTACGTTAAGATATATATTAAAAAAGAGATAAAGTAACACGGGACCTTGCCTTTCTATGATTACGCAAAAATAGAAAAACCCCAAGAAATTAGCACACACAAAAAAAAAAAAAAAAACTGGTATGCTTACCAAACAAGAAATCTATTTCCACACTAGAACTCTTATAAGCTGTCACTGAATAATGCTAGGCTATGTGGCAAGGATCCTCGTAGAGACAAATTGTAAAGAGTGTTAGCGATGCCTGGCTTAAATAGTAAGATAGAGTCTGCAGGTGGCTTAGCGTGGCTTCCGCACGTGGCCGAGATGAAACAGATGCAGACGTAAGACCTATGGGAGAGAGAGTCCCCGGCCGCCTCGCGAGACGGGAAAAAGACGTAATCAGCAACGCGATCCCCGCTCTACGAGCGACTTGCGTTCTGGGTGAAACCGAGGACGGCAAAAAATAAAAGGGTAGAAGTTTTCCCCGTGTCCACGATTCTCTGTAAATCAAAGAAGACAGGGAACTCGCCGGTCCCACAAGAGTCGCTAAGTAAAAGACTTTGGCAAAACTGCCACCATCTCCACGGAAAAATGGATGGTCTTAGCCCGGCCCATTCAAGATTGGCAGATTAGAGCTATTAGAGCAATAATGACAGAAAAGTGGGCGTAGACAAGAAATAGACAGAAAACATGGCAGATCACTCAGACGAAGGTGGCAGACAATTCAATCAAATCACGACAATCACACAAAAATAAAACAGAAACACTCTAAGGAACTTTACTTCAGCCAACCCTGTCTGTTAGCTGAAACACATGGCCAACAACATACATCTTACAATCAATCAAACTGAAGTCCATGCGGAGTTTAATAATATTTCGTCCTAATCAGCTGCAAAAAGCAGTGACGTTACTACAATGTACAAGGCCCCCGGGGAAAATTAATTGGGGCTCTTTTTATATAATTGGCTCTACAGCAATATTCCATTCACGGCAAATCTGTATTTAACTCTTTGACTCCGCAATTATTTTCCACCCTGTGCCGTAATTTTAATTTGTGATAGACTAAAAACAACGCTCAGATGTTTTCTGACGTGACAGCTCAAAGTGGCTCTGCTTGTACTATTGACACCAACTGTTCCAGATCGCTAATTTTGATTGGATTAAAATTATTTTTTTTTTTAAAGTCGAATGTCACAGTCATGCAATCCAAGCACAGAAAATAATTTACAAACGTCATAGAAACAAATAATTTCATTTTAATATCTTTTAAAAAGAAACGAAGAAAACAAATTCGCAATTCTTTTTTACCAATTCCGCCACATGTAGCTGATGGCGAGGTGATGCGTCACCTCAATCTCAAGTGAACTTAATGTAACTCACAGCGATTGTTGGCTGTACTTCTGATTTAATTCTAACTGACACCGTTGTGTTGCTGAGACCATAACAGGGTAACACTGTACGCTACCAACCTGTTGTACAAATCAAGAAGAGGACTTCGCTCAGACATGCCATACCAGGCGGCTGATATGAGGTTGGGCATGAGGCTGACAAACCTCATCATGTGAAACAGATTCGGAGTGGCTAAGAGGTATGGCGGCGTCCGCCACTAATTCTTAAGGTATACCCCCCCCCCCCCCCCGCCCCGATCTCCTGGGTACCGTACTGAGATTAGATGCCTAGCTGTCTCGGATACAGGCGAAAAAATAGGAGGTCCCGTGTACACGTTAAAAACCCCACGGCATTTGGAAATTGTAAGGAGTAAGCCATACGGCAAAATTAGTGACCTACCCTCCACAAAAATATTTACAGATTTTGGGATTCTTGTATACACGCATTGAGATCCTCGCTGGTGCTACGGAGTTCGTGCACTGTGCTGAGATCCTCCTTGTGTGATGTAAGGGAAGGGATTGGATCACTGATGGAGTTGTCCGTGTGCAATGAATATGGTACTTAAAACTAGACCTGGTAGGGGTTACCATTTCCTGTAGAAACGCAGAACTCAAAAGAACTTAATGTTAACAAGTCATCCAAAGCAAGCAATTCAAGTAAATCAACTTAGTCATCCGAGACGGAAGAAGGGCCTCTATACAGGGTTGTGACGCAGTCCATAGAAAGGAAAAGGCAGTCTGAATTGCTAATTCACCTTTTTTTTTAAATTCTAGGAAAATCTCAAAATTGGGCGCCTGCATTATTTTAAAACTAAGCAAACAAGTGAAAACTATACAGGTTGCAGCAGAAATGTAACTATAAAATTAACATCCTGGGGCTGTGAGAAACAAGGTGCAATGTAATAGAAAAAAAAAAAAAAAAAAAAACACATGATGCGTTCGTCAGGACATGGTTAAGAAAGAGCATATAATAGTGAAGGCGTGGCTCTATTGTTGTAAAAGGAAATAAAACCAAAAGGCAGACGTAGAATGAGAAGCAGTGAAACTATTACTAATTTCAGCAGCATTCAAAACTGCCAAAAGGAAAATAAGATTGAACGTCATCAATTATTATTGAGCAAATAATAACAAAGATGAAGCTGGGAAATAAGAGTCTTACACCAGACTACAGAATATCAAGGATTAAAAGAGGGAAAAAAAAACACACATTACAATTTTGATAGGCAACATAATCGCAAACATAACAGGAAATAGCGGCTTTGAAGCGATCATTAAAAAACATGGACTTGGGGGCAATGTGCGAAACGGAAACATATTAATAAACGTGTATGTTTTAATTCAACTTAGCATGAGAGGAAGCAATGTTTCCACATAAAAGAATTCATAACGCAACACGGATGTCACGAGATCACAGGACAGAAAACCAGATTGATCATATACGCATACGCAAGTATTTTAGATCTTTGGTTTTGGTTTTTGAACCATGCACATGAAAACTGGTATATAAAGTAAAAAAATAAAATGGTATGAAATCAGTTTTACAAATTAACGGTACACTAATATTTTACAGCAGCCTCCTCATTTATTGTTATATACTACATGAAAACTGGTGTTTGTCATATGCACGGAATACACGGTTCAACCACATGTGGGGTTTTTTTTTTTTTGTACCCCCGCTAATACTCGAGGCGAAATCTCAGGTTATTGTTAATGTCTAACCTGACATTGATTTTACGTGAGTATCCCTTTTCTTGTACAGAGACAGGTGTCCCTCGCCATTCAGGCAGAAACTCGCCGATTTCGGAGGTACCCATTAGAGCTGGGTCGGCTCAGGAGCCGCCAATCCCTGGTCGACGACACTCCTTCAAATGTACTCGCCAGGTCTCGAGTTAATCCAGTCCAATTCCCGGTCAACGAAAAATCCTCAAATGCCGTCGCCCGGGTTTGATCCTGAATCACCCGGTCGCCAGAGCGGTGTTGTAACCACTACGCTAGCGCGGCTCCTATGTGGGTTATAATTAGGGCACATACTGCTCATCATTCTATATAGAATATTAATTTAGATCTTCAATACATGACGTTAAAGTATGCAGATATTATACAAAGTACTTGGTAAAGTCTGAGATAGAGCATAAATATCAGCAGATTTGGAAGAAAGGATATCTATTCAAATTACCTAAGAAGTGATATTTGCAGGAGTGCACAAGTTGCTACCAGTAATAGAAAAAAAAATCTTTGAGAGATTAACAGAGGTCATAGCAGACTGGATGTGGGCCGAATGTTGCATTATAACTTAGCGCCTTGTGAGTTTACCACACCGTGACATTCAACTCGTCAAGAAGACAGCCAGACGAGCCAGAATAAGGAATACGATCAGGATTCCAGTTTAAAAGACCGGATAACACGTTTGAGCATCTTGTGTATTTTCACAAGGACAACTTTACCTTTATAAATACGGAAACCCGGAATCCTAGGAACCTGAACACTAAGTCAAAGTGGAAGTCTATTGTAAAGTAACATCCCAGATCACATGTAATAGGCATCTTAAGCAAGTTGTCTTAACTATTTCTCTGAGCCAGAAGTCTGTATTCCCACAGATTTTGGGGTTGTTATAATGCTATATTTTGCATTTTTTTAACTTGTGAAAATTGCAAGTGGATATTCAAGTCATACAAGGCTGGCAAACTCAGCACATAGAATGATGAATTAATATGAGACAAATATAAAGGTATGTTATCAGGCACTCGTAGGAAATAAAGAAGTAGAACACTAGACAACAGAAAAACAACAGACATGAGTGGCTTACCCAGGATTTGAACCATGGACCTTCCGTGCGACAACCCCGCCTAGCTATGCAAGCGAATCACACTATCCTCCCTGCCATCTACGCATCACCAAAAAATGATGTTTCGATGACAGGTCATTAGTGCGAACCTCAATACATAACACCGGAAGTTTACCATGGGCAGTTCAGCCTATTAATGACGCAATCACTTCTGTTGTTCCCCTATATAACAGTATAGGCCAGTCCAACAAGACAAAGACCTTAATACTGTGTCCAGTAAATGATAATAGACTTAGAACAGTCAGAACAGGACAGAGGGTAGGTTTGGTATTGTATAAACATTTATAACACATAAAGAAGGGAAACCCGAGGCCTGTAAACAGTACATTAATATGAGACAAATATAAGCAGGGGGTGGATGATGATAGAATTGATGTACATACTTGTTATATTAACCTTTCTAACCAGTACAAATATAAATGTAAACATGTTCAATATAAATACAATAGATGTTTTCCGCTCATTAATATTAATGCTCAGAGAAGGTAAGGTTCTGAGGCAGATGGAATGGTGGAATGAAAAGTGTGTGTGAGGGAGACACCTGATTTTGTGTCAGGAAACCCAATACTCAGGAGGGTATTTGTTTCTCTATTATTTCATGATACTAGTCGGTGGTACCCATCGGTGATGCTATCTGTGAAACAAGTAAGTGGTATAAGTGGCCTGCAGACAAAGCTAGACACCTACAGCAGACGGGTCTTAACAGACGCTGGACCATCTTCGCTATTACCCAACGCTACTACGAGGGACGTGTTGCGGCCACCAGACTTGATCAGTGTCGAGAGTGAACCAGTCCATAACCTGCAAAGAACAAGCATCGGCTTGAGCAGAAATCAACCGACATCTTACTAGCATGTAAGTATCCAATCAAAGCTGCCAAGTGAACTCTCTATTAAAGAACTTTTCAAATCAGACCATCAGCTGTGAGGAAATATTTTAAAGACTCAAATTCACCCCACCCTTATTTATTTTACATTTGTTAACGATAATTGATTATTAAATGTTATCTGTAAATATACAAATTTTACTGTAAATATACAAATTTATAGTTGATATTGTCATTTTTTTGAGTGAACTGCACCCGAATGTCTCAGTCATTTTAAATAATTATAACAGAGCTATTTAAGTAATATTTTACTGAGTTAAATCAGTTGGGGGCTCATCAAAACGAGCTAAATTCTAACTCATAGAAGGTCAGGAAAGATAAAATGTTTACACGGCCTGGATCCTATCAGCTGTTAGGACTTGATTTCTTTAAATTCTTATGAGGCTCCATAGAACTGAAGCACCATTCTTCAATTCACATCTCTGCCAAGAGTAATCTTGAGCGAAAGGTAGACACCTTTGAAGACCCTCAGTAGATACTCTGAATTTCGGCCATTGTTGAACCATCACTGCAGAGCAAGGGGAGTCAATCTCTTGACAAGGACCAATCCTGACATACGGAAGTGAGTTATGGACAATTTGTAAACAAGAAGGAAAAGCACTATATGCTAAAGAGATGTGGTTTTTACTGAAAAATGTTAAAAATAACATGGGCAGCTAAAAGTAGTAATGGGGATGTCTTTACAAATGGCGACATGCAATGAAATGTAATTCATCATTCTAGAAAGTAGCAATCCACTTTCTTTTGGGCATATCATGAGTTATAAAAAAGCTGGAGTATATCGTGACAACAGGAAAGATAGAAGGAAAAAGAGATAGGAAATGACAAAGAGAGAAGATTCTGGACAGTTTTAAATCATGGCATGGAAAGCAGTCAATAACAGATTTGATCACTAATACTGTAGATAGGAAGTTCGGTTATATAAAGGTATGTCACAAAGTTTAATAAATACTGGATTAATATTTAAACAAGAATATCAGCTTTGGTTAGTTTTTCCTTTACTTAATTTTATGCTTGAAAAATAAAAATAAAACGTTATTTACATATTTTTTCCGCTTACCCTAGAGCAACCCAAGTGGGGCGCCTTAGGCCTCGTAATACATATATATACTATATATATATAAACAAGATATATATTTGGTTATTTTTATTACTTATTTTATATATATAATATATATAAAACGTTATATTATATATTCCTATAAAGATATATATATATATATATATATATATATATACTGAAGCACATTAAAAACGCACCACTATTCTATATACCGATGCCGAGAAGCTGGCAAAAAAAAGAATGGGAATGGATTTTCCCCGTGTTTGCCATGAGGTAGAGAGCGAATGGCTGCTGGAATGGAAAGTGCAAGATTCAACCCATGGGTGCGTGTACAGACTACATGAAAACGATGAAAGTTACACGTGCAACAAGATTCTCAACAGCTATGACCCTGAAAATGTGTACGCGTTGTGGCAGTATACTCGGTATAAAAAAGGCCGTTGAGACAAAACACCCAGTACATGTGCTTGAAATGCCACGACTATCTGAAAACGACCGCCAACGAGCCATTGGTATGTTGGAGACCGGAATGAGCTCGCGGGCCATTGCCAGAAGGATGAATTGCCACCACAGCACTATTGTACGTCTCAACGAACGTTACGGAACCACTGGCAGTGCCCGGGATAGACTTCGGAGTGGCCAACCACGAGTTACTACCCCTGCGCAAGATCGTCATATTGTGCTGAGTCACCTAAGGAATTGACTCTCCCGGCAAGTCAAACAGCAAGAGCAATAGTGGGTAGACATGGGCAAGTCTCTCGAATGACAGTCATACGACGACTCAGAGATACAGGCCTTACTGCAAGACGACCTTATGTTGGGCCAAACTTGACTCACAGACATCGTCAGCAGCGCCTGCATTGGGCAGAGCAACATATCAGATGGACTAGACTGCAGTGGAATGCTGTCCTATTCACAGAAGAGAACAGATTCAACATATCCTTTGCAGATGGACGTATGCGGATTTAGCGACGGTGTGAAGAGCGCTTTGCAGATTGCTGTGTCAACCGATTTCGAGGTGGCAGTATTCACATTTGGGGAGGATTCAGTTTTCACCATCGCTTGCCTCTTCACGTCTTCCGTGGAAATGTTAATGCTGTGACATATCGAGATGAGGTTCTGGATGCACTGGTTGCTCCTGCGTTCACAATTTATCCAGACTTGCAGCTTCTCCAGCAGGATAACGCACGTGCATTTTTTTGTATTTTTGGTTTTCTCCCTTGCCTGCACAGAATGCAATGAATTTCATAACAATCAAATGTACAAATTAATGACCAGCATGGATTCATAGGAAAATGAATAAAGATTCTAAATATGTAAACTTGTACACACTTATATTTACATTTCACACTCTGTTCTTGGATTATACAGGGTGGTTTTTAATGTGCGTTTTTATATAATGTGCTTCAGTATATATATATATATATATATATATATATATATATATATGTATATGTATATATATATATATATATATATATATATATATATATATATATATATATATATGAGCAAATGAATTGTTATTGTTGATAAGAATCGACATCGCAGCACTCTGGGCAAACCCATAGGTGCTCAGTCTCCCCAAGCAAGTGTAGAAGGGTATGAATGCTAATTGTTCCTCATGCGCGCTGGTTGTTTACACACCGGATGCATCCTTATGACATATTAGGTTATAGATTTCATATTATCTATTTCTTATCTACACTTTTCTTTTACCCAACTTTCATCTACGTACTTTTGTTAACTTAAACCATCCTACATTCTGAGATCTGTCTTTTCTTTCTAATTTATCATGCCTAATTTAGTGTTATGCGCTATTCTCTTTGATGAGAGTTTGCCAGCAGACCTGATTAGCATTTAATTTTAACACCAGCGCCAGAGATTAAATCGTAGTAATAGATCAGATTGTGGTGAGTTGGGATTATATAAATATAGTTATAGGGGACTTAGTGTACTGAATGAGATCAGCTGTGAAGGTCTCTGTATCTAATAAGGTTGGTGTGTTACAGAGAACCTAGCTTGCTACCACATTTCGACCTCAATCAGACTTATTCTTGAATTGTATGATGACTTCGTTTAATGTCTAGGGTTATGATAGTGATGAAGTGTAAGTTCACAACAACCAACAGACAGATAAATACCTAAGTAAGATTCACAACAATTTACAACACTATGACGATCACGAACACATAACACTTTAAAGATTTATCTTAAGTAAGTCAAGTGTTAAATTTTATATAATGTATTAGCTTTTTCAATATATAGATGTCCTGATCCTACTACAATGTGAATCAGGAATCACAATCAAATGTAAGCACAATGTTTATGTCCAAGAATTTATACAAAAGATCTTTGTCCAGACATATAATAGTATTGTAATAAAAGTGTAGTGTTGTGATGTATTATTATGAGGTAATACTGGCTTTTAGTGCTAGGTTGTTGTTTGTCATCACGACTTCATGTGTTTGTTACTGGTGGAAATAATATTAAAGGATTCACAGATTCTGTTTCTTTAAAATTTCTGTCCCTTTTATAATAAAGTTCAATTCAGGGGTATTTGATTCAAGGTTGGGCTTTACGTGCTGACATGCTCTTATCTCATAATGCAGCTGCAGGAAACCTGTATCCTCTGCTCGCTTGCTTCTCAGTTTGATAATATGATAGACAATGGCCGCTATCTTGTGCAGGGAGTCTGCTGCCAACTTTCTGGATCACGCAGTACTCAGACCGGACGATGCAATATCACCATCTATACCACGGTCCCTGAAAGTGAAGGTTATGCATCCTTCTTACTAACTAGTATACAATATTATTCCACACTGAAGTACATGACAGTACAAACAAACATAAAGTTCAGCGCTTTAGGCCAACTGCTAGCTTTTCATGTGACAATATACACCAGTATTCCTCTCCCTAATGGTTACAACGCCTCTGCAATTCCAACTGTAATCCCTTCCATACAATAGGATAGGTGTTATGTTACTATATGGCAATCCTATATATATATATGTAGTTATACTCCTCTCTGACAATCGTTTACATGGTGGAGCAATATCTAGGCTTTGCCTCATGTTTGCTACTGAACCGCACACATACAGACATAATTTATCATTTCACATTCAATTTTCATATAAATACAGATTCAAAATGTCTAGCTTACCACAATTCGTAAGGAAAACACACTAAAGATGACTGGCACAGTTTGATCTGCGGTATGTCCAAGCTGTTATCATATATTTAATTTTGGATAACACTGCCTGATCTCATCTCTCTAAATGTGTAACGATATGGCGTCCCCTCTAAGATTTCTTCTGCCAATATCCAGTGTATTGACCAATCGTTTTGAATATATTCAAAAGAGTACCCAGTCATTCCAACATTTTCATTCACTTCTACTCCGTTTCTAGGCATTTATTTGTTATTCATAGGTCACCCAATCCAATTTCTTTTAACTTCAAAGTTCAGCCAATGGCCTTCCACGTACTATCTTAGACTTTCTGCCACTACTATGTTTCACAAAAGTCAGGGATTTCCATCCCCAAGCAGATATGACCAAACCTGACAGTATCTCTGTTCTCTATATGTTTTATTACCAATATCTAATTATCTAATTGACTTTTTAGATAATTTATTACATATTCCTAGTCCACTAGCCTTCCTGTACACGAATAATATGATTTCAAGGGGCTAAGTGGTGTAGTTAAGAATACGATCTTTTTTCGATGTTAAGTGTTTAATTTCAACTACCACCTGTTCAATCCTTTACGACTGTACTATCAGTATAAAGTCAGGAGCCCTACGTAAATATCAGGTTTCCTAATAAGAATTAAACCTGTTTTCAAAACCTAACATCGTATCGTTAGTTTTTTTCATCACTGTTTATTTGAAAAAAATCAGGCCATGCCCACTGCGAGTTGGTTTATTTTTGACACACAGCGAGTGGCTTGCGCTACTGTGTTCCATGGTCCTTCTACCTCTCTCTGCTTTTTTTCTTCTAAGCCCGTCTGTCTTTCCAAGGCTAACCTTGTGCGCAATTTTGCACTTGTGTTAGTTTTTACAGTCAAGGTCGTTCAGAAGATTTTACTACACATTCTATTTTTAGAACTACGGTTATCGCCGTATTGTTAGGCTTAAGCATTTTATTTAGGAACGAACGAATTAGGACAAGTAGAAATCTTGTGTTAGCCATTACGGCGTTATACAACTAAGGCGTTATCTATACTGGGAAAGCACTGGTCCTTCTCCATTCTTCTTCCTATCGTATTATTTCGTTCTGCTTTACATTTATGTTCTAATTTATATATGGGTATTAGAATTTTTCACCACACAGATGGTGATAATAAGGGAGACAATTGTCTATTACCTTTCCCTGATCTGTTCGCCGGTAGGTTAATTATTCACGGTGAAAGAATTTGAAATCAAAGACGGGCTCGCTATATTTCGTGTTATGACCACACCTGCAGATGGCAAATAGTGTGATTTTTCGATAGAAGAAAATCTCGCGCGGTCTGGTCAATCATGTTACGCAGGATTTAAGAGAGATTGTTCGCTCGGTGCTCGGGTCTGCAGCGGTAACAATATGTAGATTTCTTTCATGTCTAGAAGTTGAGCAGAGAAATTCACCGTAGGTGTGAACATCTGGCAAGAGTCTGGTTTTTCGGTCCATAGTGGTCATTTTTCTTTGATTTTAGATGTATATATACTAGAGCATGCTAACTCTAAGTTATCCAGTACCGCCAGAATTGCAGTTTACATCTAGCTTTCGATTCTAGAGATCTCTTATAATAGAAGTATCACTTAGTTTTCGATTGGAGACCGTTTTACTTCTGGCTTGTGGTAATAATATTGACTAGTATTGTCGAGTGATTTAATTGTTAAGTCCGTATTTTAAGTTTTAAGTTTATATCTGTGCAGAGTGATTTACTAGAGAAGTCAGCCATTTTTAGTTCTCTGGGTTTTACTGTGTTACAGTGGCTAGCAGAATAAATTATATTTCTAGCTAAACTGTTCCAGCTAATAAATAAATTTAATTCAATTGCTAGTAACCAGTCAGAGAATATTGTAACCGACTAGTAATGCACTGTTCATCGTGAGTATTGACGAAACATAAGTATTTATAATTCATGATGATAAGTTTTTTTTAAAATACCTAGAATTTATTTCACGGGAGTTTAAACGATAAGACAAGCTCTAAGCTTGTAGTTTCAATTTAACGTTAAATAACCGAAGTGAATATATTATTTTACGCGAGGTAGGATAGGAGTGAGAGAATAATATTTTGGTTAAGTATTTGTATTTGTTTCTCTTCCTTTATACAGTATTGGGTCAAGCCCAAAATCTACCAGCGGTTTTTCAATGTGTATCTGAGAATAACCATAAGAGAGAACATTTTTGTACTTAAATACTTGGGTCTTCAAGGTAAACCTGTCTGGCATTGTGTTTGCATCCAGAAAGAGACAGAGTACCAACCTAAAGGACATTAAGACTAAATGCTGTAACTGGGCCTATCGAGCAAGATTATATTCTTTCCTAAATCTCATTTACATTCAGCCCATGTGGCGAAAAATTACAAACATTAACATTTCCGACGTTTGACAAATTGTGGTGTGACAAATAAATTGTTTGTAGTGAGAGAAGTTACCAACCTGACATTTCCGAAGTACTGGAAATCTCAAGAATTCTGACACTGTGAGCCCTGTGGCATCTCGTACCTGAGCTGATTTCCAGTGACATAAACAGTAATCCTATAACATAACAGTGAAGTTAACGCTCCCCGGAGAATTAGAATTAACCGGTCTCTGTAGAGCTGGGGTTAATCTTTGCCTAAAGAACACGGGATCTGCTGTGCATGTGTATGTCCTAAAGATTGTTCCAGAAGGTGAAAATCAAGTTTGTAGGTAAGAACGAATGTCAGTGGCCACTTTTGTATGAATAGAATGAAAGCAGGAATGAGTGACTCTTTTATTGTATAACTCATACACCCACTTTGTATTTCTTTATGCGAGTTTTGCTAATGCTGTTTCCTCTTAGAATAGATTAATGTATCAACTCTGTTCTTAACTGTAGAGGGAAATCCTAGACCATAGTGTATAAATCTTTGACGCTTTGAGGGTTAATAACTTTCTTCTTACGGGATTCTCTTGTCTCAACAGAGGGAGGGAGGATTAAACCTATGAGTCTAACGCTTTAATTAATTCATTAACCTATGTTTATTGTTTTTGATTTTGATATTCAAAGATATTGTTGTAATTTCTTTATGATAAATAAAATTTACATAAACTTTATTCACGTGTGTCGGTCAGCTTGTCCCAAAAGATCCCTATTCCATAGATATAGTTTTCACGTCTGTGCATCTAATTGTCGTCACGTATCTGTGTGTGTATAGATGTGAGTGGTTGAATATATATATATATATATATATATATATATATATATATATATATATATATATATATATATATATATATATATATATATATATATATATATATATATAGGGAAACTGTCTGATCTACAAATCTCAGTCGTAATCGATAGGATGGATTGATTATCTCTCAAATCCAGGGACAGATTTTACCTTTCACCATTTCACTTGTGAAAAATCTATTTCTTTACCTTATCTCTCACTGAGCTATCATCTGTTCTAGTCCTATTCAGGCTGGGCCAACATTGATCTTAATTACCCTATCGAAAATATACGACAATCCTCTCATTCGTCATCCTTGCTGGTCTCACGTTTGATGCCAAATTCCAGCAATCTAAGCCTTAATCCATCTATCGCAGTGTCATTCTCTAATGGGCGATCATTAATTGTCCTCAGTATCTCTCCCTTATCCATATCCAATGTCCCCACTATGGGTGCTCTTGATGCTAGCCTGTCAACTCTCTCCTTGCAGCATACTCCTGCATGACCTGGACAGTAGACCCACGCCAGTTCTTGAAAAGATTTGAGTCCTCTATGAATATTTTCCATTCATTCCGTAGCCATCCATTCGGAACCTTCCAAAGCATGGACTGAGAGTCTGATGCGTGAATGAAACAGTCGTTAAATAGGACACAAACTGAGGAAAGATGATAGCACTACAAGATAGGCCTTGATATGGCATACCCAGGATAGGAGATATAGAGGGAGAAAAAAACGCGGAAAACTGAGGAGAGGCATGAAAGGGATAAATAAGATAATGAAAACTGAGGAGAGGCATGAAAGGGATAAATAAGATAATGAAAACTGAGGAGAGGCATGAAAGGGATAAATAAGATAATGAAAACTGAGGAGAGGCATGAAAGGGATAAATAAGATAATGAAAACTGAGGAGAGGCATGAAAGGGATAAATAAGATAATGAAAACTGAGGAGAGGCATGAAAGGGATAAATAAGATAATGAAAACTGAGGAGAGGCATGAAAGGGATAAATAAGATAATGAAAACATAAAAAGGATGGTACAGGACAGGAGGATTTGGCATGAATTTGTCGAAGGCCTTTCCTCCACTGGGATGATGATGATGATGATGATGATGATGATGATGATGATGATGAATTGTTACTTTCGTGGGGAAACATAATTACAAAATTGGACCTTCCCTCCATGCAACCTTCTAGATCAACCAACCAAAACAGCTGGAATGTAGGCCTAGTTCTGCTTATCTGTCTGTGAAAAGACCGGCGCTAAATAAATACTCAGTTGAAACACTAAGCCTAAAATAATTACCTCATCAGAATGCTGCTGGCATTGCTGAACAGAGAAGGGTCACAGGTAAAATTTGAAAAAAACAAAAAACCGAAAAATAGATAGTTCCACATAGAATAGGTCTAAATTAAGGTTTCTTATTTGATCCACGGACCTCTTGAGTAGTCCATAAATTGGATTCTAGAAGGTCTGTGTACATAACCTAAAAATATTCACCAAAATTTTTATTCGGGGAATTATCATAGATTTTTTAATTTAGAGAAATATATTTTTTTATTGATTTAAAAAAAAAGAAAATTTCACTTTGACGATATGAAGGCTTAACGATTTTTCTTTGTAATAAACTGTATTATTTGCATGCACAAATTTTAATTATGCGTTTATGTATATTTTCTTCTACGAACGGGTCCGTAACCTTCACCAGACAATCAAAGGTGTCCGTAACCTTCATCAGACAATCAAAGGTGTCCGTAACCTTCACCAGACAATCAAAGGTGTCCGTAACCTTCACCAGACAATCAAAGGTGTCCGTAACCTTCATCAGACAATCAAAGGTGTCCGTAACCTTCACCAGACAATCAAAGGTGTCCGTAACCTTCACCAGACAATCAAAGGTGTCCGTAACCTTCACCAGACAATCAAAGGTGTCCGTAACCTTCATCAGACAATCAAAGGTGTCCGTAACCTTCACTAGACAATCAAAGGTGTCCGTAACCTTCACCAGACAAACAAAGGTGTCCGTAACCTTCACCAGACAATCAAAGATGTCCGTAACCTTCACCAGACAATCAAAGATGTCCGCAACCTTGACTGGACAATCAAAGATGTCCGTAACCTTCACCAGACAATCAAAGGTGTCCGTAACCTTCACTGGACAATCAAAGGTGTCCGTAACCTTCACCAGACAATCAAAGGTGTCCGCAACCTTCACTGGACAATCAAAGGTGTCCGTAACCTTCATCAGACAATCAAAGGTGTCCGCAACCTTCACAAGACAATCAAAGATGTCCGCAACCTTCACCAGACAATCAAAGATGTCCGCAACCTTGACTGGACAATCAAAGATGTCCGTAACCTTCACCAGACAATCAAAGGTGTCCGCAACTTTCACCAGACAATCAAAGGTGTCCGTAACCTTCCCTGACAATCAAAGGGGTCCGTAACCTTCACCAGACAATTGACATGGACAATCAAAGATGTCCGTAACCTTCACCGGACAATCAAAGGAGTCCGCAACTTGTCACCAGACAATCAAAGGTGATAAAGGGGCGCATTGCCATCACCGGACAAATAAAGGGGCGCATTGCCATCACTGGACAAACAAAGGGGCGCATTGCCATCACCGGACAAATAAAGGGGCGCATTGCCATCACCGGACAAATAAAGGGGCGCATTGCCATCACCGGACAATCAACGGGGTGCGAAGCCTTCACCAGACAAATCAAAGGGGTGGGTAGCCTTCACCAGTCATCAAAGAGGTCAATAGCCTTCACCGGACAATCACAAGTGTGCGTAGTCTTCACCAGACAATCGAAGCGGCCCATGGCACAAGAAAGGTTAAGAACCGCTGCTCTGTAGCAAAACATGTTTTTATTTACGGCGTGGGACTATTTTTAGTTACTTGTTCTTCCAGTGACTGGGGAAGCATTCGAAGCGGTAGAGTATAGAAATTCTCCAATGTTATATAACCGGTTCGTGATGACAGCTGATAGTTCAAGTTGTGTTATCTAAGATCGTGTGTTTCTTCTGTCAGTGTCACCTTGGAATATAAGTAACGAGTTAACAAACTTTAACCTTGTCGGCGCCCTGGTGTGAGCGAATATCATATTGTAGCTGGGTGGAGCTGATCTGAGAGCACGTATAATTGGTTAAGTGCAAGCTACATAACTATTTGCCAGTGTTTGTTCGCGTAAGGTAAGTTGATTCCACTTGTGTGCTGCACTGCTTTCGATGTATATCTGTCTGACTGTCTGACTGTCTGACTGACTGACTGACTGACTGACTGAGTGAGGACACGAGAACTCAGATATACATCAATATAATCCTTTACTCCGGTCTGGTAGAACATTTTGCTTGAAGGTCTGGGAGAACATTTTGCTTGGTCTGGGAGAACATTTTGCTTGAAGGTCTGGGAGAACATTTTGCTTGAAGGTCTGGGAGAACATGTTGCTTGAAGGTCTGGGAGAACATTTTGCTGGAAGGTCTGGGAGAACATGTTGCTTGAAGGTCTTTGAGGAGACAGATGGAACGGGCCTAATGCCCCTCAGGTACGTCGTTAGAGACTACTGCCCCTCAGGTACGTCGTTAGAGACTACTGCCCCTCAGGTACGTCGTTAGAGACTACTGCCCCTCAGGTACGTCGTTAGAGACTACTGCCCCTCAGGTACGTCTTTAGAGACTACTAATATGACGTTGCTCATCATGTAAAACATAGTGCTACAAAAACCACGGCTGCTACAGGACATCAATACTGTGGTGCAGGCTTCTTACAAAGAGGGCAGCTGCATTAGAGACTTCACGCTCTGCAGGAAGTGCAGAATGGACATTTCAATGACAAGAGTAGTGTGAAGGCTTCCTGCAAGAGGACCAGCCTGCAGTGGTGGCAGCATGCTCCATTGGGGAAGACAAGGAAAATGTTGATGATGGTTTTGATATGCACAATAACAGTAAGTGTTGTTTCTTTGTTTTATAACATTTAACCATAACAACCTGGTCAAGCCCGGGCAACGAGCACCGACGTAAACAAACAGGCATTGGTCAGCCATGTACGACATGCCTGATGGAGCACTGGTCTTATTCTTTCTTTAGCTGATCAAATACCCCCGGGAACTACGCCATCCATGGACATTATACCACTTATTAATGCACCAGGTACTCTAACACCACTTATTAATGCACCAGGTACACTAACATAACTTATTAATGCACCAGGTATATTAACACCACTTATTAATGCACCAGGTACTCTAACACCACTTATTAATGCACCAGGTACACTAACACCACTTATTAATGCACCATGTACACTAACACCACTTATTAATGCACCAGGTACACTAACACCACTCATTAATGCACCAGGTACTCTAACATCACTCAGTAATGCACCAGGTACTCTAACATCCCTCATTAATGCACCAGGTACACTAACATCACTCATTAATGCACCAGGTACACTAACATCACTCATTAATGCACCAGGTACACTAACATCACCCATTAATGCACCAGGTACTCTAACATCACTCATTAATGCACCAGGTACACTAACATCACTCATTAATGCACCAGGTACACTAACATCACTCATTAATGCACCAGGTACACTAACATCACTCATTAATGCACCAGGTACTCTAACATCACTCATTAATGCACCAGGTACATTAACATCACCCATTAATGCACCAGGTACACTAACATCACCCATTAATGCACCAGGTACACTAACATCACTCATTAATGCACCAGATACACTAACATCACTCATTAATGCACCAGGCACACTAACACCACTCATTAATGCACCAGGTACGCTAACACCACTCATTAATGCACCAGGTACTCTAACATCACTCAGTAATGCACCAGGTACTCTAACATCACTCATTAATGCACCAGGTACGCTAACATCACTCATTAATGCACCAGGTACACTAACATCACTCAATAATGCACCAGGTACACTAACATCACTCATTAATGCACCAGGTACACTAACATCACTCATTAATGCACCAGGTACACTAACATCACTCATTAATGCACCAGGTACTCCAACATCACTCATTAATGCACCAGGTACACTAACATCACTCATTAATGCACCAGGTACACTAACATCACTCATTAATGCACCAGGTACTCTAACATCACTCATTAATGCACCAGGTACTCTAACACCACTCATTAATGCACCAGATACACTAACGTCAATCATTAATGCACCAGGTACTCTAACATCACACATTAATGCACCAGGTACTCTAACATCACTCATTAATGCACCAGGTACTCTAACATCACTCATTAATGCACCAGGTACTCTAACATCACTCATTAATGCAACAGGTACATTAACATCACTCATCAATGCAACTGGTACTCTAACATCACTCATTAATGCACCAGATACTCTAACATCACTCATTAATGCAACAGGTACTCTAACATCACTCATTAATGCACTAGGTACTCTAACATTACTCATTAATGCACCAGGTACGCTAACATCATTCTTTAATGCACCAGGTACTCTAACATCACTCATTAATGCACCAGGTACTCTAACATCACTCATTAATGCACTAGATATTCATCACTCATTAATGCACCAGGTACACTAACATCACTCATTAATGCACCAGGTACATTAACATCACTCATTAATGCACCAGGTACTCTAACATCACTCATTAATGCACCAGGTACTCTAACATCACTCATTAATGGACCAGGTACACTAACATCACTCATTAATGCAACAGGTACTCTAACATCACTCATTAATGCACCAGGTACTCTAACATCACTCATTAATGCACCAGGTACACTAACATCACTCATTAATGCACCAGGTACACTAACATCACACATTAATGCACCAGGTACACTAACATCACTCATTAATGCACCAGGTACTCTAACATCACTCATTAATGCACCAGGTACATTAACATCACTCATTAATGCACCAGGTACACTAACATCACCCATTAATGCACCAGGTACACTAACATCACTCATTAATGCACCAGATACACTAACATCACTCATTAATGCACCAGGCACACTAACATTACTCATTAATGCACCAGGTACGCTAACATCACTCATTAATGCACCAGGTACACTAAAATCACTCATTAATGCACCAGGTATACTAACGTCACCCATTAATGCACCAGGTACACTAACATCACCCATTAATGCACCAGGTACACTAACATCAACCATTAATGCACCAGGTACACTAACATCACTCATTAATGCACCAGGTACACTAACATCACTCATTAATGCACCAGGTACTCTAACATCACCCATTAATGCACCAGGTACACTAACATCACTCATTAATGCACCAGGTACACTAACATCACTCATTAATGCACCAGGTACTCTAACATCACCCATTAATGCACCAAGCACACTAACATCACTCATTAAAGCACCAGGTACACTAACATCACCCATTAATGCACCAGGTACACTAACATCACTCATTAATGCAACAGGTACACTAACATCACCCATTAATGCACCAGGTACACTAACATCACCCATTAATGCACCAGGTACTCTAACATCACTCACTAATGCACCAGGTACTCTAACATCACTCATTAATGCACCAGGTACTCTAACATCACCCATTAATGCACCAGGTACACTAACATCACCCATTAATGCACCAGGTACACTAACATCACCCATTAATGCACCAGGTACACTAACATCACCAATTAATGCACCAGGTACACTAACATCACTCATTAATGCACCAGGTACACTAACATCACCCATTAATGCACCAGGTACTCTAACATCACCCATTAATGCACCAAGCACACTAACATCACCCATTAATGCACCAGGTACTTTAACATCACTCATTAATGCACCAGGTACACTAACATCACTCATTAATGCACTGTCGTAAATTTATTTTGAAATGAGAGAATTGAACGAATAGGGGAAATGTTGGGCTATGGGTATATCCAACACACAGAACTAAATGAGTTTAGGTGATTTTATTCACTTTAAACATTAATCACTAAAAATATCAGATATTACATAAATTATCATAAGTACACAAATGCAAATAACAAGTTTGGGAGGGGTGAAGAAGATTGGTATCGACTAAGCCCTTCCCGCTTATTAGACAAAGACAAACCCAGTCCAGAGATAGATAATATCAGGGACATAGGTACGTTAACCTAACAGTGAAGTTAATTACTCTGAAAGAGGTGTTACCAAGTTAGGTATAAGTGATTAAAAAAAAAAACCCTGTTCTTCCCTTTACTAAGCAAATGGAAAGGAGGTGGTTTTAAACAGAGTTAACAAATTATCAACTACCCCACTTAAAGGAACAATGTAGGGTATACAGAAAAGATATATGTTACCAGGTAAGCAAGTTAACAAAATGGTCACACAAAAGAATTAATTTCCTGTCATTCATACACGCGCTAGCAAAGGCCTTCACTCATCTTGCTCTCACTTACCGATTGTGAAAAAATCTTGCACTCCATAGAATAACACAACAGCAGTTACACCTCAACTAAATGTATGAGTGTTCGTTCAAGTTCTAGCCCCAGATTATCGGGTAGGCGGTCAGCACATAAAAGGGTCCCGTAATCGCTGGAAAATGAATCTGTAGTTGTGTCTCTTTTCTTAATAACAGTTTCTATGGGAGGGCACGGTCTCTGATACCGGGGTGAGGATGGTGTGGTCTATTTGGCTATGCCGCTGATAATAAAATTCTTACGCGTGCTGGTACACTTTATCCGTGAGGTATGGTTTAAGTCCAGTGAGAAAACTAAGTCACATCACTGTTCAGGAAATTATGAATTATCTCTCTGTGTCAGTAAACTAACAAAGCTCGGGCCAGTGTTCTTCTTCCCGTTACGACTTAAGTTGTTTGATGGTGCGTTAAATTTGTCTTTGGGTGTGCTTTCTTTGCTATAAGTTAGATAGCGGAATTCCAAACATAGAATCGCCTCAAAGATTAAAAATTTACACAGTCTCAAACAAGTTCTGCGTCAGGGGAACTCTACACACTGTTTATGCTTTGCTTTGCTTAGATTGATTTCTTTATTGCTTTCTTAATGCTGGGATCGCACAGGTTACGATCACTCGCTTTGCACAGAAATAGAAATCACTGCAAATATATATAAAATCCAGGGGAAAATCTATAACAAGATTTCAATAAAGCTAGTGCTTCTGTAAAGATCTGGCCAGCGAGTGATAACGTGTCTAGTTCTTCATGGTCTATTTAGCTAAAATGGAATGTAAGTTGAGTGGGACATGATAAACTTGACAACTTATTTGATCTCACGAACTTTTGGGGATCTGACCGCCAAATCAAGAGAAGAAGCCGCCCCCTGGTCTTCGTATCCGCTCGCTGCTGCCCGTTTCGCTTTCCCCCGTTCGCTCGGTTCCTCGATTGACACCGAGACGCGAAATTAGCGGCAAGAAACTGCGTCTCGTATCAGGGAAAACTACTGTCTTTGATAGCGCCGATAGTCTCCCCTAAGATCCCTCGGTCTGTCTCTTTGATCTCGTCGCTGTATCCTACATGAGTCCCGGTGGAATGCGTTCTGGCAAACGAAAAGTTACAACAAATGTTCAGGGGTTCTAATGTTATGAAAAGCTAAGGGTCCCTTAAATCATCCATCATATCAGGGAAAATTCACTTGTCAAACTAGACGTACGTCACAATCGTCCCCACTTTTAGACATGAAACCATTTTTCATGTTTTCATTTTTGACAATGGAGGTGACCTGATTGGTGATTTTAGGATGAGTGGTATCTTCAGTTTGCTCTTCTTCCTCTGTAGACCAGTTTCTACTCAGGAAATCAGCCCCGACATTCTGTCTTCCCGGAATATATTCCACTTTGAAAGAATAAACGCTTAAAAGAAGCGCCCAACGCATCGTTCGGGGTCTTTTTGCTGCCACTATTTTCTCCACGTTCTTCTTAATAGGCCAACTGCATCCGTGAGAAATAGTGTGCCCCAGGAAGTCTAACTGTTCAAACCCGATGAGACATTTGCTAGGTCTGGCTGTGAGACCCGTTTCCTGTAGTCTCCTGAGGAGCATAGCAACCGTAGCAATATGTTCTTCATAGGTTTCCGATGCAATTAAGATGTCATCCATGAAATTATGGATATGGGGACTTTGCAAAGGTTCTAGAAGCTTCCTCATCATCCTGGTGAACACTCCTGGTGCGTTATGCAAACCGAACGGCATCACGTTAAATGTGTAATGTCCTTCACTAGTGCTGAAAGCTAACAAAGGTTTAATTTCCTCCTTGACTGGTATTTGATAATAACCTTTGCTGAGGTCAATCTTGGAGAAGATATTAGCTTTGCTGAGCTTGGTGAACAACTCAGAAACAGTTTGGAGAGGTTCGGGCTGGAATTCCGTTACAGCGTTTAGCAACCTGTAATCAATGCGCAGCCGAACTTCCTTATTGGGCTTCTGCAACAGCACTACGCTCGAGCTGTAAGGAGATGTAGACTCACTGATAATTCCTGCCTGACGCAGCTTGTCTATTTCTCCGCGAAGTGCATCAGCTTTAGCGTACAGGATGGGGTAAACTCTGGTTTGAACAGGGGTCTCGTTTGTTAATTTCATATCAAATTCAATGAGATTTGTTCGACCAGGTACATCCGTTAAAACTGCACTGTACTGTTTTAGTAGAGCCCTAGTTTCTGTTTGTTGTTCTGGTGAGAGATTGTCGCCGAACTTGACATCTTTAAAGGATTCTGTGGGTTGCAGTGGATACTCCATGCAACCATCATCATCTTCCTCGTCTTCCGTTGCTATGGCGACAGCCAGGAGATGCTCGGAGGATGGAACCGGTCTTTCCAAATATTTCTTTAGCAGATTTATGTGGAAGACCTTCTCCTTTCCTTTGATGGAGATCTTGTAGTTGGTACGTGAGATCTTTTTAAGGACGGTAAACGGTCCTTGCCATCCGATGCGAAGTTTATTGCTTCCGGTTGGAAGTAGCAATAGGACTTTCTCCCCTGGTTGTAGTTCTCTCTCTTTTGCAGCTTTGTTGTATCTTTTAGTAATTTAGCGCGGGCTTTCTTAAGGTTGGTAGTAGCTAGATCCCATCCTAGCTTTAGCCTTTCCTTAAGCTCAGATACATACTTGCTTGCAGAGACGACTGTCTCGTCAGCCTTCTGGTCTGTCAGGGACCGAAGTAAGGCTTCTAGTGGCCCCTTAATAGGTCTGCCAAATAAAAGTGTAGCTGGCGCAAAACCCGTAGACGCTTGGGGTACCTCTCGGTAGGCGAATAAGGCAGCCGATATATATTGGTCCCAGTCTTCCGATTTCTCCTGACCCAGCTTACGTAACATCATGGTGAGGGTACCGTTAAAACGTTCCACGAGCCCATTTCCGGCCGGATGGTAGGGACTTGTGTGGATATGTTTGGCCCTCAAGATCTTAAAGATCTCCTCCATTAACAGGCTACGGAATTGGGATCCATTGTCCGTCAAAACTTGTTGAGGGAATCCCAACCGTGTAAAAATTTGCACAAGGGCTTCTGCGACATGCTTGGAATTAGTGCATGGTAGCGGTACGGCTTCGGCCCACATAGTGCAAGTGTCAACTAAGGTCAGGATGAACCTGTTCCTTCTTTTGGTCTTTTCCAGAGGACCAATAATGTCGACAGCAACCCGTTCAAATGGAGTCCCTACTATTGGCATTTGCCCCATAGGTACTGAGGGTGTCAAGTGCTTGGGTGCTACCCGTTGGCACTGGGCGCAGGATTTCACATACCTGACAATGTCAGAGTTCATTCCTGGCCACCAATAGTGGTTTTTTATTCGCTGAATAGTGGCGTTTTGTCCCATGTGTCCGCTAAAGGGAAGAGAGTGCCCCATTTCTAAGATCTGGTTTCTGTACTGCGTCGGTACTAGGAGCTGGTTATTCCCCGTGTCCGGGTTGCCCGTTCTACGATACAATACACCATCCTTAGAAAAGATGTCTCCGTTGTGTCTGGGGTCCTTAGCCATGGGCAGTTTTTTAAAGCAGGGCGCCAGAGTAGGGTCCTTTTGTTGCGCCTCCTTCAGTTCATTCGGCAACAAGTTTGGCGCAGGCTCCCTCTCCTTCTTGGCTTGCCCTCTTGTGGTTACCGCTGCCACAATCGGCTCCTTAGGTCTCCCAATGAACACATATCTACATCCCAGGATAACTGGGTAGATCGGATCATCCATTATGGCCGCTTTAATAACTCCTCTGACAAAGTCAGAGTGTATTTCTACCAGTGCGATAGGAAGCGTCCTGGGTGCATCACTCCTGAAAACTCCACCAAGTTTGACGGTTTCCTCTGTCTCCTGACCGGGTTTGACTAGGTGCCTAGCGACAATACAATCAAAACTTAATCCAGTGTCAAAAAGACAAGTAGTAGAGGTACCGTTCAAAATTACAGTTCCTCGAGTTGAGGGTCGGTCCCCCTCAGGTTGAGAATCACTGACATTGACTCTACCTTTCGAGGCTGTATGCAAACATCCAATGCGGTTTGCACCGGTTTGTTTGCCCTGATCAGACGTTCCTGGTGTAGGGTCTTCCCTTTTCCTTGACCTTGGTGGCCGCGCTGCCACGTAGGCTTGTTGGGTTGATCAGAATTGTTGTTGGGGGGGTATCGGGTTTTGTAGAATTTCGATTTTTCCTGGGGAGGTTTCTGGGTATTGTTATCTCGTTGGTTATAATGTTGAGAGGAAGTGGAAGAATAGGATGCCTGCTCTAGATTCTGTTTTCGAGATGGCTCATCGGTGGGTTTACGTTTAGTGCTGGGAAGTTCGGCCATTGCATTGCTATAGCGTTCGGCTTTATTGAGTATGTCTTCAAGCCTGACTGCCCCCTGTTCAGCCAAAAATCTACGTGTTTCATTCGACAAAGTGGATTTTATCTGCTCCACAAGAACAAGTTCGAGGAGTCCCTCATATGAAAGAGGTAGGTCAGATAATTCAATGCACTTTGTCAGATAACCCGTGAGACGTGAAGAGAACTGTGGAAATGTTTCCGTGCTCTCTTTTCGGCTGTTTCTGAACAACTGCAGAAACTTTCGGGCAGTCATCTCAAACTGCTGTAGTAAGGCCTTTTTCAACATGTCGTAATCATGTTGATTCGGTCCCAGCTTTGTGTACACGTCATAAGCATTGCCTTTCAGTGACGTTGAAAGTTTGAGCGCCCAGCGGGTACTCTCTAACCCATAAAGATTCGCGAGTCTCTCGAATTTTTCTAGGTAGCTGTCAATTTTTTCGTTAGGGCTAGGAAAAGATTCTAAAGAAAACGACATAGCAGTCAATTGGGCAGATTGAGTACTGGAGAGGCCCATTGATTGAGACTGGGGCGAAGACGGCTCTCCGTTAGTCGAAGTAGAGGCGCCCCGACTCTCTAGAGCCTTAAGCGCCAGTTGATGCTGTCTTTCCTTGTCTCTCTCTCTCTCTCTCTCTCTCTCTCTCTCTCTCTCTCTGCGAGTTTCCATCTCTGCTTCAATTTTCTTCTGTTCCAAAAGACGTTCTTCCGCTTCTTTCTTATCTGCCCTCTCCTGGGCTTCTCTCCTCTCTGTTCTTTCTTTCTCTTCCTTCCTCTCAGCTTCGGCTCTCTGTTGCTTCGCCTTCCTCTCAGCTTCGGCTCTCTGTTGCTCCGCGTCATATATTTCCAATTCCTGGTTAATAAACGCGTTTGCAGCTTCTGCATCTAATCCTGCCTCTTTCGCTTCCAACCTCAAGATGGACCTCATCTTTATCCTCTCTGCCATTGTTAAAGAATAAGATGAAGTATGCCTAGAGAACTAGTAAGAAGAAACGCGAAAGGGAGGAACTCTGAACCGCTACGAGAAAAAAAAACACAAGTACAAATTTACCTGTGTTACCTCCTACCTGTACTGTGCAAACTTATCGCTGCTATTATCTGGCAATTAAGGCTCTAAACGCAAGCGACTATGCCACTAAATGGTAAGTTACACTGGAAAAGAATCTACTTTTACTAACAGTAGAGAAAAATTTATATTAAAACAATTTAAAAGGAAAAAAAAATTTCCCCTAAATTTTAACTCTCTGACAACAAACTCCGTCCCTAAAGTCAATTATTGAGATGAGACGTTGTTAACTTAATTTTTAAAAATCAGAACAATCCGTCTTTAGCTAAGCTCAACTCTTTTTGACTTCAAAAACCTTAGTGACTGTAAAACAATCACGCAATCCCAGCAACTTTTATAAAGAAAGAAATATAATTATCTCCGCCAGAGGATAATTAAAATAGCAAATATATTTGTTTATCTGTACTTTCTACTGCTGTGGAGAGAAAACAACCTGTAAATATGCTGTGTGGACAACCCAAATACTTAAAGAACGTTTGTCTAGGGGTGTAATTATTTATTTATTTCCCTAATTCACAAAGACAAATCATTCACACTCTACCTAGTTAGACCCAAACTAAATCAGACTCAAAATATCTTTAACCCGGCTATGCGATTGCCTCAAATGTAGCTCAAGATCCCAGAACCAGCCCACAAATATGTGTGCATCAAATGTATCTCAAAATTATCCCAGACGAGCCGGCCAAATATTGTCGTAAATTTATTTTGAGAGAAAAGAGTCGTAGAAATAGTGGTCCGGTTTAGAGTGGAAAATGATGATGGAAAGCTCCGTGATAGAAATGTAGAGATTTAATAGTTACTTCACAGCGTGCTGGAGGAGAGTAAAGACAGACTTATTTACGACAAATCGTGTCTCTCAATCTTCTCTTTCACTCTCCTGGTCAAACAATTATTTGCCAGTTTTCCAGACTCGCATCTGCGCGCACACCGATTCGGTGTTTTCAAACACACACACGACGTTGATACAAACTATATTGAACGAATAGGGGAAATGTTGGGCTATGGGTATATCCAACACACAGAACTAAATGAGTTTAGGTGATTTTATTCACTTTACACATCAGTCACTAAAAATATCAGATATTACATAAATTATCATAAGTACACAAATGCAAATAACAAGTTTGGGAGGGGTGAAGAAGATTGGTATCGACTAAGCCCTTCCCGCTTATTAGACAAAGACAAACCCAGTCCAGAGATAGATAATATCAGGAACACGGGTACGTTAACCTAACAGTAAAGTTAATTACTCTGAAAGAGGTGTTACCAAGTTAGGTATAAGTGATAGAAAAAAAAAACCTGTTCTTCCCTTTACTAAGCAAATGGAAAGGAGGTGGTTTTAAACAGAGTTAACAAATTATCAACTATCCCACTTAAAGGAACAATGTAGGGTATACAGAAAAGATATATGTTACCAGGTAAGCAAGTTAACAAAATGGTCACACAAAAGAATTAATTTCCTGTCATTCATACACGCGCTAGCAAAGGCCTTCACTCATCTTGCTCTCACTTACCGATTGTGAAAAAATCTTGCACTCCATAGAATAACACAACAGCAGTTACACCTCAACTAAATGTATGAGTGTTTGTTCAAGTTCTAGCCCCAGATTATCGGGTAGGCGGTCAGCACATAAAAGGGTCCCGTAATCGCTGGAAAATGAATCTGTAGTTGTGTCTCTTTTCTTAATAACAGTTTCTATGGGAGGGTACGGTCTCTGATACCGGGGTGAGGATGGTGTGGTCTATTTGGCTATGCCGCTGATAATAAAATTCTTACGCGTGCTGGTACACTTTATCCGTGAGGTATGGTTTAAGTCCAGTGAGAAAACTAAGTCACATCACTGTTCAGGAAATTATGAATTATCTCTCTGTGTCAGTAAACTAACAAAGCTCGGGCCAGTGTTCTTCTTCCCGTTACGACTTAAGTTGTTTGATGGTGCGTTAAATTTGTCTTTGGGTGTGCTTTCTTTGCTATAAGTTAGATAGCGGAATTCCAAACATAGAATCGCCTCAAAGATTAAAAATTTACACAGTCTCAACAAGTTCTGCGTCAGGGGAACTCTACACACTGTTTATGCTTTGCTTTGCTTAGATTGATTTCTTTATTGCTTTCTTAATGCTGGGATCGCACAGGTTACGATCACTCGCTTTGCACAGAAATAGAAATCACTGCAAATATATATAAAATCCAGGGGAAAATCTATAACAAGATTTCAATAAAGCTAGTGCTTCTGTAAAGATCTGGCCAGCGAGTGATAACGTGTCTAGTTCTTCATGGTCTATTTAGCTAAAATGGAATGTAAGTTGAGTGGGACATGATAAACTTGACAACTTATTTGATCTCACGAACTTTTGGGGATCTGACCGCCAAATCAAGAGAAGAAGCCACCCCCTGGTCTTCGTATCCGCTCGCTGCTGCCCGTTTCGCTTTCCCCCGTTCGCTCGGTTCCTCGATTGACACCGAGACGCGAAATTAGCGGCAAGCAACTGCGTCTCGTATCAGGGAAAACTACTGTCTTTGATAGCGCCGATAGTCTCCCCTAAGATCCCTCGGTCTGTCTCTTTGATCTCGTCGCTGTATCCTACATGAGTCCCGGTGGAATGCGTTCTGGCAAACGAAAAGTTACAACAAATGTTCAGGGGTTCTAATGTTATGAAAAGCTAAGGGTCCCTTAAATCATCCATCATATCAGGGAAAATTCACTTGTCAAACTAGACGTACGTCACATGCACCAAGCACACTAACATCACCCATTAATGCACCAGGTACTCTAACATCACCCATTAATGCACCAGGTACACTAACATCACCCATTAATGCACCAAGCACACTAACATCACTCATTAATGCACCAGGTACTCTAACATCACCCATTAATGCACCAGGTATACTAACATCACTCATTAATGCACCAGGTACACTAACATCACTCATTAATGCACCAGGTACACTAACATCACCATACTACTACCACTATCATAACTATTACTATTGCTACAAGCTCTGTTAATCTAAAAATAGACAGATACACTCAGTGTTGATATTGTGAACTGTTTAATGTGAAAGTCCCCAACCCCGTTTAGTTTTAGTGGGTCTCTGATAAAACAAAGAAAGAATAGAGCTGCTATGTCAAGCATGTCGTACAAGGCGACTAATATGATGGTAAACATGGGTGTGGCAACTTCATCTTATAAAACACATTGCAACAGAAAGCACCACAGCAAGAACATGAGAATGTTTGGTGTAGGCTTCTTACAAGGGAACCAACTGCAGTAGTTGGATTTGTGGTCCCCAGTAAGTGAACAGAACATGAAATAAAAGAATGAATTTCAAAGCCACATCTTGAAACCGTGAAACCATAAAATCTCCACTTAATCTAATGCGTCTTCTTCTTCTTCCATCCTTAGCCATCAACCGGCAAAGCAGTATGTGGCCAGTACGCCTAGTGGCGTCTTAGGGCAACAACAAATTGATCAATCTATCGCTGTTTCCACCACGCCTAGTGGCGTCTTTGTGGAACAAAAACAGACCAAACAATCTATCATTGTTTCCGTAATCAGATTGGTTGGCAAGCAGGTGATCAGCCCACTGTGCGAAGTTTTTACGGGATGGGGTAAACAGCCCCATGCCCATACCCTCCTTAGTCGCTTTTTACGACATGCGTGGTAGGGTGCAGTGTTACTATTCTTTGCTCCCCTTTCGGGCCCCGGTAACACACGGGTGTAATGTAATGCGTACTACTGTTTTACACAAAGAGTTTCAGAAAGACATCTATGTGTTTATCGAAAACTTATGAAAAGTTAAATGATTTTATATTGTCTTGTTGCTTACAGGTATCAAAATGCTGCTGTTTTCTACCTTGATGTTCGCTGCTATCTGGGCGGCACACACTGCAGGTAAATTAATTTTTAAAAAATAGACAAATTGTCATGGTTATTTAATGTTATTTGTAAATTAGCAGGTATTTTTGTGTTGTACTTCAGCATCATCATCATGTTCCTATACGCAACTTATGGAGCATTGAACCATAACTGCAGCAGTTCCCCTTGCAGGAAGCCTGTATCTAGCAGTCATATATGTTCTTGTAGCAGTGGTTTCTGGCAGTTTATTGTACATGATGAGGTTGTCAGCACCATGCCAGCGTTATATTTAATAGTAGGTACATTTAGCAGAGAAGTACCAGTGGAACAACAGATGAGAAGAAGACGCTGGAGATGAATAGAACACACACTGAGGAGAGCTATTGATAACATTACAAGGCAGTCCTTGTTCTAGAATCTACAGGGTACGAGAAGTAGAGGTAGAGGTAGACCAAACAAAACATGGAGCAGAGAACTGGTGACAGAAATGAAAATGATAAGGAAGACATGGAATGACGTTGAGCAGAAGGCCCGTGACAGGAGGACTTGGCCTAAGTTTGCTGGAGGCCTGCGTCTTTTGAAGACCTAAGTTTGCTGAAGGCTTAAATTTGTTGAAGGCCTAAGTATGTTGATGGCCTAAGTTTGTTGAAGGCCTAAATTTATTGAAGGCCTAAGTTTGTTGAAGGCCTAAATTTTGTGACAGTGAGGCTTATTACCCCAGCATTATCCGTGCCAATGAAATAAGTGCATACATTTTAGTAGCACCAATCAAATCCATCGACGGTGACAAGAACTCACAGCACCGTCGAGCTAACTAAAAGCTAAAATCTTAATAGGAGTTCCAGATAGAAGGCCTCGGCGAAGGTTGTGTCTGTACCTGTGAGTTGTTGAGAAGCCATGTTTGAACGGTCTCATCTACGCAGAACCACGTAGGCATTTGTAAGTTTTAATTCTTGAAGATCTTCAAAATGAAGGTAGGTTATGTTAAAGTTTAATGCTATCATTCACACAACAGAATATAAGCAGTCGCTATATTTCTGAACTAGGAGCAAAGACTGTGTAAGGTAGTAACTCAAGTAAGTACGTCTCGATTTCTTTCAGTCCCCAGCTAGATTTGATTTTATTAGGGGAAGAAAACCGAGAAACGGCTATAAATCACTTGAAGGTTCAGAAGCTGAAGAAGATATCACATTTAAGTATTGAAAGTAAAAGGCGCAACAACTTTTACTGAAAGTTGTGGAAGCGAAGGTCAAAGTAACCTAGGTCGTGAACCACACGGGATTTTGTTGTATCTCACACGATTACGGAGAGAGATAAGGAAAATACGGACACATGCAGAAAACTACCTTCAAAATAAAAGAAACTGATTTGATTCCAGCTGCATTTGTTTATTATGTTTTCTGTAAATAAACTATGATATTTTGACTCCGCTGAGTTATGCAAATTTTGTCGAGTTGAATTGAAAGTTACAACTCTGTCACTAAGTACACCACTATAGCACCTTACAACAGCTATCGAGAGAAGAACGAACATGTCGTGTCTCTACAATAATAAACATCTCTAGCGGACGGCTAGAAACTAACTTGCTAGATAACAGAAGCAGTCACATATATATGTACTATTAAGTGGAGCCGTGACTATCTCACGTCACAGTTTATTGAAGGCCTAAGTTTGTTGAAGTCCTAAGTTTATTGAAGTCTAAAGTTTGTTGAAGTTTTAGGTTTATTGAAGTCCTAAGTTTGTTGAAGGCCTAAGTTTATTGAAGTCCTAAGTTTATAGAAGTCCAAAGTTTGTTGAATTTTTAGGTTTATTGAAGTCCTAAGTTTGTTGAATTTTTAGGTTTATTGAAGTCCTAAGTTTATTGAAGGCCTAAGTTTATTGAAGTCCTAAGTTTATTGAAGTCCAAAGTTTGTTGAATTTTTAGGTTTATTGAAGTCCTAAGTTTGTTGAAAGCCTAAGTTTGTTGAAGGTCTAAGTTTACTGAAGGCCTAAGTTTATTAAAGTCCTAAGTTTATTGAAGTCCAAAGTTTGTTGAATTTTTAGGTTTATTGAAGTCCTAAGTTTGTTGAAAGCCTAAGTTTGTTGAAGGTCTAAGTTTACTGAAGGCCTAAGTTTATTAAAGTCCTAAGTTTATTGAAGTCCTAAGTTTGTTGAAGGCCTAAGTTTATTGAAGTCATGAGTTTGTTGAATGCCTACGTTTGTTGAAGGCCTAAGTTTGTTGAAGGTCTAGGTTTACTGAAGACCTATGTTTCTTGTAAACCTTAAGAATAATGAATGAATGAATTAATGTATTAGTAAAATTAGCTCTCTCAAATTTAAATAACCAAGCGAGAGCAATAACATGTTACTTAGTGTGTACTTTTGAAGAGAAAACAAATTAACTAGCACTGTGAGTAAATTTTTGTCATCCAGTTTGAAAAAAACATTTCTGACCGATCTTTCATGGATGGTATTGCCTTTCACTTATATATTTTCCTGTACTGTGTTTAGTTCTTTCGTCTGTTGTACTTTTTTCTTCTTCTTCGTACACTCTCAGACGTCCACTTGGATTTCTTTTCAAAGATAGCAGTAGTCAGTTTGAGGCTATTTGAATCTCTGTAGAGCTTTTCCACGAATTGTGCTGGTGTCGGCCATATGCACTTCTCTGTTCCACATATGTTGGGCAGCTTTAAAGCAGATGTTCAGCAGTCATTTTATCAGTGCCACATCGGTAGTTCCTATCTTTAGCTTGTTGAATAAATGGTATCTCAATATGTTGTTGCAACTTTTCACCATTTCTTACTTTGTCTTTTACGATTCACTTCCCACAATGTTATCATTTTCAAGGTTACAGGGGCTGTGTGATTACCTAGTGGGCACGAAGAGGTTAGGGGGCAAACTGCTATTCTAAATAATGCTTTTAAAAAGGTAGAGCTGGTGTGGGGGGGGGGGGGGGGGGGGGGGGGGGGAGAATGAGGTTAAGGAACCGGTGGCCCGAGAAAGACTGGAAACCATTGGTGCAGATTGTGAACTATTTCTGTAACTGTTTCTGTTTAACTATTATTTCTGTTTAACCTTTACAATTTCTGTTTAGCCATTACATATTTATGTTTGACGGTTACATATATCTGTTTAACTATTACATATTTCGGTTTAACCATTATCTATTTCTATTTAGCAGTTACATATTTCCGTTTAACAGTTTCATATGTCTGTTTAACCATTACGTAGTTCTGTTTAACTGTTAAATTTTTCTGTTTAGCAGTTACATATTCTTGTTTAACACGTACATATTTCTGTTTAATTAAAAAAAAAGATCCCGTTACACGTCCACTGAGGCATATTCCGAATATGGTGTTAGGCCCATATTTTCTTGACCATCGGCACACTAGGGGTCAACCCCTGAGCCGTTTGTGGTCTAAAAAATCACACCTCAACTGGGGATCGAACCATGGACCATCGAGCTAGAAAGCTAGTGCAGTAACCACTGCGCTACCGTGGCTCCCGCATATTTCCGTTTAACAATTACATATTTCTGTTTACCAGTTACATATTTCTGTTTAATACTTACACATTTCCGCATACCCCTGACATATTTATGTAACTTTCCTGTTTATTTCCTGACGAAGATGTGTCTGACCACTACGAGTACTCCTGCTATGATAACCAGACCAATTGCGTGGCGGACTTGAGGGAGATACTTGTCAGTGAGGACAAATTCTGGTTTGGCTCTAGCTACAGAACAGACTGTCCTAACGATGTAAGTTTTTTATGGTAACTATGGTGAACGATGGTAACTATGTGAACGATGGTAACTATGGTGAACGATGGTAACTATGGTGAACGATGGTAACTATGGTGAACGATGTTAAACACGATGATGATAAGGCTTCGGAAAAAAAAGAATAAATTAATATCAAAG